>JAKSZU010000003.1:172225504-172263004 GCA_026018925.1 Tupaia tana | reverse complement strand
GAATAAAGTTGAGGATTGGAGAAGCTTGATTTTCTTGTTCTCTGTGAAATGAAACTCTAGTCTTTTTCTTCCCCTTCCCCTTAAAAGCAAAAGTCTGCTAGGGGGTTGTAGCTGTGTCAAAGCCTCTGGGATGCCACTGCTGATCACTTTAATTACTACGACTAAGGAGGATAAAATTAAAAGTAGCACCATTGAAGCAGTGGAAGAAAGCTTGCCTAGATGTCGGTGAACTGTGAAATATAAAAATTGCATACCAATACATTTTTATGGAAAGGAAACAAGGAATTACATTACTTATTCTTGAAGAGTTTGTCCTTAAATTGTCAAGTTTTACTAGTGCATCTATCTATAGCAGATTGTAGACCATTCCAGAATGATAAGGAAAATAGTAACTTGAAGACATGCTGTGAAAGAGTATTTTTTTCAGTTCATGTCCAGAGTGGCTAGTTCTGACCCATCTATATTTCAATTTTTTAAAGTCATCCTATTGAAATATGGGCTCTTTTTGCACCGTAATAAGGCTTTTGCCTTATCCTAAAGAAATTAGCGAGGAGAAAAGTAAAGGTAAAATGTGCTATATTCATCACTTTTCTAAAGGCTTATCATTTAAGACCAGGAACCTAGGTGTTAAATGAATGTAAACAAATTAGTTTTCCATCATTTGTGCATATTCAGTAGCACTAAAGGGAATTTAAATTGGTTTGTACAGCCCAAATGTAAGTAAAGAACTAGGATTTTTAAAAATCAGAATTAAGTGCAAGGCCTCAGAAAAGTGCTGTGAACACCAGTTATGTAATACATAGGACCAGTGCTTTGAAATCAGTCACTGATTTTAATTCCTACTATACGGTTTCCAAAATTCGTGACCTTGGGCAATGTATTTAACTG
Source organism: Tupaia tana (assembly GCA_026018925.1). Taxonomy (NCBI): domain Eukaryota; kingdom Metazoa; phylum Chordata; class Mammalia; order Scandentia; family Tupaiidae; genus Tupaia; species Tupaia tana. Next base: position 172,262,116 of record JAKSZU010000003.1, on the reverse strand, counting down.
AGATTCACGATCTATCAACTGGGGTGATAGTAGCCAGAAGTAAATGAGACACTATATACACATCTGTGACAACACTGCACAGGGCACAGAACTCTTTACTCAAAAATTTGTCATAACCTGTAAAAAGATTGTCATGGCAGGGGATACTTCCCCAAAATACAGCTTCCATCGAACCCTCCAAAGAGTAAATCCATCTTACAAAGGTAGAATATCTTATTAGCTCAGCCTAATTCAAAATAATGCTATGTAGAAAAAGGTACATGTCATCAGACTCATTCTTAGAAATATGAAGTCTAATTGTTTCAATTTACTTAAGTTTATTTAGAGTAGGCAAGTAATTGAAAGACAAAGATCTCCTATGTGTTGAATTTTTGAAGTATACTGTTCCTTTTAATGACAATAATCTTCTAAATTGCCCTACCTCTGCATCCCAATGAAAAGATTCCTTTTTTTTTTTTCTCCAAGCAGGCAATGGTGGCAGATGCCTTATTACAACTATGAATAACTGTCTTCTTTTGAATATAGAATGGTCAAAGCAGATGGCAAAGTCGCATTTCTGTACTTAGGTTTAGGTAAACCATCATTGTCAGAAATATTATCTCTATATTTGAGCACTTTGTGTTGAATACTACACAAAAATAACAAAATCATTGCCCCTGCACTCAGGTCATTTTATCCTTGGGCATAAATATGGCTTTTTTGAGTAAAAGTATTTATAGATTTTGTTGCAAAAGCTCACTTATACTGAACTACATATAAAAATGTAAATGAAATTATTTTATTAGGTTGTCAGGAAAGTTGTGATGTATTTTTTTTATGTTTTTCTATGCAAAAATGCCCCATGAATCTCCAGACAACCCTATATTTATGATGAATCTAGAGACTAATGAATTGGAAATAAATCTATCAATTAAATTAAACTCAGTTGCATAATCAATTGCTATAATTACAGGCTTTTCCTTCATGACCTTAACAACTAACTTTTATTTTCTCAGTTGGTTCTTTGTCTGAAGGGAAGTTAAGGGGTGAGAAAACAAACTGTGGATTTGTCATCCCACTGGAGAGCTCTAGGCCCAAGCAAAATTGTCTCTGTGGTGTTAGGACATTAGTAGAAAAGTAAATTAAGGCAATCTGATAGGGAACTAGAATTCTGTCAATCAGGCTCAAGATATTGTGCTGTGTCCATAAACTTTGTTTACTGTAGGGTTTTATGAGTTGTAACCTGCCCTTGCAGTCTGTTAATGAGGCTAAATCTTGCTACTTGAGAATTGAATTACAGCACACCTCTGGGCTAATGGTTATAAACAGAAAGTCCCATTAGGGCTGCATTCGGATTTGTTCATTTGCATTTTTTTCTATTGTATAGAGAACAATGATGAGTAAATAAGTACAAACAAACAATTTACATGGAAATTGATAAAGTGTTCTTAATTAGTATTTAGAGTTGGTCTTATTAATGATTGCCTACTTTAAATTGCACTCTTGGTAAGCTCTCAGAAACATTTGCAGATGGGAGTATTATTTGGGGGGGAAAAAGAAGCCATGGGGAAGTGGTAGTTGTAAGAAAAAAATTAGGTTCTCATTTAATATTTGGAAAAGTAGAATCATTTATTTCATTTTAACTTAATTAAAATGACCCAAGACTACTTCATCTTAGTCTGAATCACCAAATTTCAGCTCTGTAAGAAGTTATTATTCATGCAGTGAAATTCACTTAAACTTAGTTGCCCGAGGCATATTAAATAATGGTTTTTATTAGTGCTCTTAACTTTTCTTAAGTTTGAAAGATGAAAGTTTAGTAAAAGCTCAATTTTCCTCAGTTGGTCGTGTAATTTGATACTTTTGGGATCAAATCCTTTGGTGTTTAAAAGCAAGGGCTCCGGAGTCAAACAGACCTGGGCTGAACTCCTGCCTGTGACCTCAGTTCTAGCTGTATGACCTTGTGACTCAACCTCAGTATTCTGGTCGATAAAAACAGAGTTGTGAAAATCAACTGGGATCATGCATGTGAAGCATTTAGCATATAAAAGCTCAGGAAATATCAGCAACTTTTGCCAAAATCACCACTAACAAGCCTGCATTCACAAGCCTGCATTCCCTTTTATTCCTAGAAAATTTTCTAAATTCAAAACTATTGATAATGAACTGAGCATTTTTTATAGTACATTGTCCTCACATCCTTAGCCTCACTCTGCCCATTACATACTACTCACAAACCTACAGATAAGTTTATGGTTCCAAATACTAAGAAAATTTTCCTTAAATGTTAGATCCCTCGGGCCAGCAGATGGCAGGGTGGTGAATGAAGACTAGACTCTCACATGGCCAACCATGGTTTGAGTCCCGGACCTGGTGGCTTGCTTTCTCACTTTCCTTCTGTCTCTCTGTCTTTCTGTCTCTCCCTCTCTCTCTTGTGAGCACATGTACCCTATAGCAAACTTAAAAATAATAATAAATAAATATTTTTTTAAAAAATTAGACACCTCTTCTTTTGCCCCTACCACAATCCATACACCAGGAAGCCTACCATCTCATCTCTTTTCTTCCTTCTACCAAGATTCTTTTCCAAAAAATAATTTTGATTGCTAGAGCTAGTACATATATATAATGGAAAAGTAGAAAACAAAGACAAAAGTAAGAAAATTAAAATATCACAGTTTGATATTCAGAAATCTCCATCATGTCAACTTCATATATACTTTTTCAAATCTTTATTTTTTTTAAGGTTTTTGCCATAGGGCACGTGTATTCAGGGGAGAGAGAACAGGGACAAAGAAAGTGACAAATCACCACCCACCCCCAGAAGGGATGACCCTGCCACAATCCCTTGTCCTCATTCTCCTTTGTAATTGACCACCCCAAACTTAGTGGTGTTAAAAAATGTCTTTTTATTATGCTTACAAATTCTGTGGGTAGGACTTCAGACAGGGCACAATGTGGTTGTTTCATCTCTGTTGTACATTGAGGCCTCAGCTGGGAAGACTTGAACAGTTGGGGGTGACTCAAAGTGGCTAGAGGCTGAGATCATCTGAAAGCTTCTTCATTCACATGTCTGGCACCTCGACCAGGATGACTCAAGGCCCACCTTGGCTGCAGCTTTTGATTGGAGCGCCTACATGTAACTTGGGCTTCTCGCAGTCTAATATGTATTCCCAGAGAGAGTACAGAATGCACGAGTGTCAAGAGAACTAAGGCAGAGAAGTATGGCCTGTTCTGAGCCAGCCTTGGAAGTCACCTGTAACACTCCCATATGCTGTTGATTACATACAAGTCACTAAAGCTGGCCCAGGGGAATTAAACTTTGCCTCTGAGTGAGGGAGTGACAAGGTTACACTGCAGAAGAGCATGTTGGGTAACACATCATATTGTGGTTTTCTTTGGAAAATATCGTCTGCTAAAGCATAACAGGAGCATCTGGTTCTCCATCTGACATTTACCTAAGAGCTTTAATAACAGTTGATAATCATCCATTATTATTGTTTTGCGGGGGAGAGATTTTTTTTTGCTACAGGTCATGTGCCCTTGCTAGAGAGACAGAGACAGAAAGCGAAAAATCACCTCCCGGGGGGATGGCCATGCTGGAATCCCTCCTCCTCTGTTCTCCTCTCAGGATTTTGGGCATGCACACACACATGCCTGGCGTGAGTTTCAAGGTGCCACATCCGGAACAGTGGTCAACCATGTGGGAGTCCAGCACCTTAACTACAGCACTATCTGCTGGCCCCTCATCCATTATGATTTATAAACTAATATTTTTATTATTCTACTTTATTTTGCATTTCTGCTGTTATTATTTTATAAAGTGGAGCTTTCTCTCATTGACTAGGACTATTTAGTTACCCTAAAATTCAGTTCCCACTGTAGACAAAACTACTAATTGAATTTTTTTCCCTCTTAATTAATGATTTTCGGGCTAGCAGGTGGTATGTTGGTTAAGGCACTGGACTCCCACATGGCCAACCAACCATGGTTCGAGTATCAAACCTGGCACTTTGAAAATCACACTGGACGCATGTGAACGTGTGACCAAAATCACAGGAAGAGAATGGAGGAGAAGGGATTGCAGCATTGCCATCCTCCCTTGGGGGTGATCTCTCATTTTCCCTTTCTCTGACTCTCTCTGGCAACTGCACACACTCTGTAGCAAAAACCTGAAATAAATAAGTAAATAATTTGCCAATTTTCTGTAGTTATTTCAGCAGCTGCCTCAAATGGTAATGAAAGAGTTTCTACATCTTTACCCTGTTTGAGCATCATACAAGGGGACCTAAAGTTTTTAGTGAAATGGAATTAAACAACTAGTTTATTTTGGTGCAAAACAATCTTTAAAATGCATGCAGTTTTTTCATAATATACATTTTCCATGAACTTTTTTCTTTTGGAGAGGTTTTTGTTATAGGGCACGTGCGCTCGCCAGAAAGACACAGAGAGATAGAGAGAAAATGATAAATCACCCCCCCCCCCCAGGGGGGATGCCACACTGCAATCCCTTCTCCTTCATTCTCCTCTCTGGATCTTAGGCATGCATGCACACATGCCCACCAGGTCCGAGACTCGAACCGCGATTGACTACATGGGAGTCCAGCAACATAGCCATTACGCCAACTGCTGGTCCCCCATGAACTTTTTGAAGACCCTTCATCTTGGACTCGACTTATTCAGTATGTGATTTCATTGGCTCAATTCATTTCATTACTTTTGATACTGAAATTCTCTCAGTTTGTCCACTGGGAGCTTCAAACTTGTTTCAGGGACCATTTGACATCCCCATTAACCTACACCCTTTTCATTAATTATGACTTTCTTTCTTTCTTTCTTCCTTCCTTCCTTCCTTCCTTCCTTCCTTCCTTCCTTCCTTCCTTCCTTTGTTCTTTCTTTCTTTCTTTCTTTCTTTCTTTCTTTCTTTCTTTCTTTCTTCTAATGTTTTGTCATAGGACATGTGCGCTTGCCAGAGAAGAAAGAGATGGGGACATAGAGAGAGGGAAAGTGAGAAATCACCCTGTGGAGGGGGGATGGCTACACTGAAGTCCCTTCTCCATTCTCTCTTGGGCTTTTGGGCACACACACACATGCCCGGCATGATTTTCAAGCCTCCAGGTCCAGGACTTAAACTGCAGTCAGCCATGTGGGAGTTCAGCACCTTAACCACCATGCCACTTGCTGGCCTCTACTTTCTTGATTTTTAGCCATCTCAAAATTTGCAAAAGAATTGCCTAGACTTGTGTTCCACTCATCTGTTTTCTACCCCTGTTCCTAATGATGCTGTTCACCAAGTTTGTCCTTAAATTTTCACTCAACTGCTAACATTTGCTGCAATTGATTACTCCCTTTTTCTTTAAAGTCCCTACTTTAATTCTTAGGTTACATCAGCAATATAGTTTTCCTTCCCCTCTTTCACTGTCCCTTTTTCTTATTTATTTTTTTTGAATTTGACCAGAGAGAGACAGAGCAAGAGAGAGGGAAAGTGAGAAAGCAAGCCGACAGGTCTGGGACTCGAACCCATGGTCAGTCATGTGGGAATCAAGCACTCTTAACCATCATTCCACCTGCAGCACCAGTCCCACAGTCTTTAGAATAAAATTAAAGCATTTAACCTCGTTAGACAGGGTCTTTAATAGTATCTTGGTTTTTCTTGCCTTGTTATTCTATCATTATTTTTGCCCTATGCTCAGGGAAACTAATTTATGTTCTTTTCCCCAATATACTTTCTTGTCACTACATCTTTGTTCTGTTTCTAACTTCCTGTCTCTCCTATATTGACCTGCCTGACTATCAACTCCCTTTTCTACCCATTCCAAATCCTATTTATTCTTTTTTTTTTTTTTTTTTTTTTTGGAGAGGTTTTTGCTATAGAGCGCGTGCACTCGCCAGACAGACAGAGACAGAGAGACAGAAAGCGAGAAATCACCCCCCGGGGGGGGGGATGGCCACACCGCAATCCCTTCTCCTCCATTCTCCTCTCGGGATCTTGGGCACACACGCACATGTGCCCGGCATGAGTTTTAAGCCACTGGGTTCAGGACGCAAACCATGGTCAACTACATGGGAGTCCAGCAACATAGCCATTATGCTAACTGCTGGTCCCTATTCCTATTTATTCTTTAAGCCCAACTCAAATCTGTGATGCCATGACACCTTTTGTTTGCCCCTCTGCCAAAAATTTCTCCTGAACTCTTACAGTTTAATCAAAGTCCTTATCACGGCAATTTTATCTTTCCCTCTATATTGTAAGTTTTTTTTAAGAGTGTAAATGGTAAGTTTTTATGCTTGAAATATTTCTTTGGCACAGAGGTATGTACAGACTCAAGATAAAAAAATAAATCAGAATAGTGCCTACTTCAAGTAGCTCAAGGTAGTGGAAAGGAGGCATCTCTACAGAATTGTAATGTGACTTGACAGATCATTGTTTTAAAAAGTAATAGCACACACATACATACACACACACACACACACACACACAGAGTATAGTAATATAGATAAAGGAACACTTTATTCCACCAGCAGGAGGACAGAGAGCTAATCTGGGAAGGTTTGGTGAATTTAAACTGAATCTTGTGGAATGAGTAGGAGTTATGATGAGAGAAGCACATTCCAGAAGAAGTAAATGACATATTCAAAGCCAGAGGTACATGAAACATGTACAAGCAATGATACAAGCAATTCTGTATGAATAGGTGTGAGATTTTATGAGATTTTATGGAGATTGGGAGATGTTAATTGGAGATAATCCTATTAAAATATGTTAGGACTAGGGCCAGCAAGTGGCGTAGTAGTTAAGGCGCTGGACTCCCACATGCCTGACCACATTTTGAGCCCTGGACCTGGCTGCTTGAAAATCATAGCAGGTGCATGTGCATGCATGCCCAAAATTCCAGGAGGAAAATGGAAGAGAAGGAATGGTGGTGTGGCTGTTCCTGCAAGGGGATAATTCCTCACTTTCTCTCACTCACTGTCTCTTTGGCAAGCATGCGTGTCCTGTGGCAAAAACCTTCAAGAAAAATGTTGGGACCAGATTATTTCAGTCTTTATTTGATTATAATAATGTCTCATTTTATATGTTTCCAGTTTACAAAGCAGTTGTTGTTTTTTTTTGTTTTGTTTTGTTTCTTTGTTTTTTTTTTTTTTTTTCCTCTTTCTCTCATTGTGCATCTGGGGGAAGAGAGGATTACCAAAAAGAATTTCACTTCATTCTGAGTTCTGGTAGTTTTAAAATCAGAAGTGTATACTATCCTTACCCTTACTCCAGCCCTCTACAAATACCATTCTCTGTATTCGCTCAACATGGGATAGCAGCATTTTCTGCTGTCAAAGATGTCTTTTTGCCAGTACTGTATGTTTGTATTAGAAAATAGCAAGTAAAATTCTATTCTTAAAAAATAAGATATTAGCTGAAATTCTGTTCTCAGTATTGTGACATTTTTCTGTAAGTCCAGTTCTCTAACTCATAATAATTCCTGATGCTTTCTTAGTAACAAGTATTGCTAGGTATTATTTAGTTTGAATATTTAATGGACATTTCAATACAGTAATTTGTGTATATTTTTTAAAAATCTGATTTTAGGATGTCTTTTTAAAATGGTGTGACATCCAACTGATATAGAGCATCCTATTTATAATGTGGGCCAAGCACCATGCTGTAAACCAGTTACTATCATGATGATCAGATTGAAAATGAAATTGCATTTCTGTCAATTACTGAGTTGGCAACTGTTCAATATATCTTAGCAGCAAGATGAAGAGCGACATCGGCAGCTGAGAGAGCGAGCTCGTCAGCTAATAGCAGAAGCTCGATCTGGAGTGAAGATGTCAGAACTTCCCAGCTATGGTGAAATGGCTGCAGAAAAGTTGAAAGAAAGGTCAAAGGCATCTGGAGGTGAGTTAAAGAATCTTGTATCATATTCTACAGACAACTCAGAAATCCACAGTGGACCTTTTGGGACTTTTTAATTCTTACTTCAAAATGTTGCATCAAAAACATAAAAGTTTCTAACCTATTGATATGTTGTAGAAAACCTAAAGGAAGCATAGTAAATCAGAAGTTGCTTTTTTCTGAGTCAGCTTTTTTTCTTAATCTTCAACAACTCAAGAAATAATCTTTTAAGAATATGATTTAGTAAGAAGCTCATACAGTCCTCAGTCTGTGATACCCTATAATGCTTCATTAATTATGTCAGGAGTAAATAAAATGTAATCAAATCCTCACAATCTATATCGTAAGACTTGTAAGTGGTGAGCTTTGCCATGAAAGATTTTCATTTTGAATGAGATCTTTAGAAAGTAGCTTTAACAATATTCTGACCTTATAACCTAATGTGTAAGCATTTTGAATAAGTCCCATATACATTTCTTCTTCATCTTCTTTCTCTCCTTACTGTCAAGAGGGTCTTTATCAATATCTGCAAGTATTAGTCTAAGTTTGATGTTAGAACAGGAACTATATAATTAAAGAGAATTTAAATTTTACCACTTAGTGCTCAATTTGGACATCTTTGTTTTGTTTTGTTTTGGTTTGGTTTGATTTTTTTGAGTTATTATATTTAACTTTATTTATCAATTTATTTATTTATTTTTTAATTTGACCAGAGAGGGACAGAGTGAGAGAGAGAGGAAAAATAAGAAAGTAAGCCTCCAGATCTGGGACTTGAACTGTGGTTGGCCATATGGGAATCCAGCACCCATAACCATCATACCACTTGCCAGCCCCCAGGACATCTTTACTTTGGATTTTTTTTTTTCTTAGTTAGCTATATAACACATGTGCTTGCTGGAGAGATGGAGAGACAGAGAGAGAGAAAATGAGAAAACACCCTCCCAGGAGGGTGGTCACACCTCAATCCCTTCCCCTCCATTCTGTTCTCAGGATTTTGGGCATACATGCATACAGTTCTCAGTGTATTTCTCAAGCCACAGGGCATGGGACTCCAACTCACACAGTTGGCCATGTGGGATCCAGCTGCCTTAACCACCACACCACCAGCTAGCCCAGTTTGGAACTTTCTGCATTTTTTTAAAAAGAGTGTATTCAAGAAGCATTCCTAGAATATTTCTATTTCAATTATTAAGTTGACCAGAGAGAGACAGAGAGAGAAGGAAAGTGAGAAAGCAAGCCGCCAGGTCCGGGACTCAAACTGCAGTCAGCCACATGCTGGTCCCTCTTTCATTTATTATTCACAACAAGTTGTTTCTTTCATTATAAATATTACTAAGTAAGTTTTGCACATTTTTTCTTTCTTGCATTGCTGAACGATAGAAAAACCCCCATATTCTTCATAATGTCACCTTCCTGTGGAATATTAAAATGGAGATGCGTGCAGTATCTCTTTAATTTTTATCTCCTGATGGTGAGCAGATAATGATAGATGAGTTTAAAACTGTCTAGAATGTCTAAGAATTAAAAAATTGTAATTAATGAATGAGTCAGGTATATAGTTGATTCTGTCTTTATAATCCAACTCTAGTTGAGGTTAAGCTTAAACTAGACTAGGCAAAGAAACTGCCAGTGTTACAACCAAAAAAGTAAGTGTCTTCCTTACTTGGTAATGAGCAAGAATGAAGGCTTGAATTTAGCATCTTTTGATAGTCAAAGTAAATAAACATAGTAAAGGAAGGACAAGTGAAGATTGGATCTGTGGAGTTGCCAAGGAAGAACAGACTAAAACAAGGAGTGTCTGGCTAAATGAAAAGAGAGCGGGGTTGGACAGATGATACAATAGAACCTTCTGAAGAGTCAGGTTCTCTGTCCCTAAAGATACCAAAGTGGGACCAGCAGTTAGCATAATGGCTATGTCACTGGACTCCCATGTAGCTAACCGCGGTTCGAGTCCCAGACCTGGTGGCTTAAACTCACGCTGGGCACGTGTGCATACGTGCCCAAGATCCTGAGGGGAGAATGGAGGAGAAGGGATTGCAGCGTGGCCATCCCCCTGGGGAGTGATTTCTCACTTTCTGTCTCTCTGTCTCTGTCTTTCTGGCGAGTGCATGCGCCCTATAGCCGAAAAAAGCCTCTCCAAAAAAAAAGAAAGATACCAAAATGAGCACAATCCATCTCTCACATGAGACACAGCATATCTTGGATGTTGGAAATAGTAACTTATCAGATGACAGGCTCTTTTTTTTTAAAAAAAAAAAAAAAAAAAAAAAAAAAAAGTTGTTTTTGCCATAGGATGCATACTCTAGGCAGACAAAGAAAAACAATGATAGGGAAAGTGAGAATCACCTCCCATGGGGGGATGGCCATGCCATAATCCCTTCTCCTCTGTTCTCTTCCTAGGATCTTGGGCATATATGCCCACACACCTGGTGTGATTTTCAAGCCATGGAGGCCAGGACTCAAACGGCGGTTGGCCATGTGGGAGTTCAGCACCATAACCACAATGCCATCTACTGGCCCACAGATGATGAGCTCTTAGTGAGACCTAAGACAAATGGAGCAGGCACCAGTAAGTGGCAGAGTGGTTAGAGTGTTGTAGTCTCACATGGCTGACTGCGGTTTGAGTCCCAGGCCTGGTGGTTTGCTTTCTTACTTTCCTTCTATCTCTCTCTCTCTCTGTCTCTGGTTAACACACATGTCTTATAGCAAAATTAAATAGTAATAGTAATAAATATGGGACTGGTAGATGGTGTGATGGTTAAGAGCACTGGACTCCCACAAGACTGGCTACGGTTCAAGCCCCAACCTGGTGGCTTGCTTTCTCTCTCTCTCTCTCTCATTCTCTCACTCTCACTCTCACTGTCCCTCTCTGGTCAAATTTAAATAAATGAATGAATGAATGAATGTCAAATAAAAATAATTCTTTAAAAAAATAATAGTACTAGGAGCCCAGCAGGTGGCATGGTGGTTAAGGGCACTGGATTCCCACATGGCTGACCACTGGTCAAGTCCTGAACCTGGCAGTTATTCTCTCACTTTACCTGTCTTTCTCTCTCGGTCTCTTGTCTGGTCAAATTGAAAAAATAATAACAAATGGAATTGAATAAATAAATAATTTTTTAAGGTAGTAATAAATAAAATTAAATAAATAATTCTTTTTTAAAAAAATAGACAGAGCTGTCAGGTGGCATGGTGGTTAAGGGCTCTGGACTCCCACATGGCCAACTGCAGTTTGAGTTCCAGACCTGGTGGCTTGCTTTCTCACTTTTTCTCTCTCTTGTGCTCTCTCCCTCTCTGGTCAAATTAAAATAAATGATTAAATAAATAAAGCTTAAGTTAAATAAAATAATTCTTTTCTTAAAAAAAAAGACAAGACAAATGGAGCAGGCCTGTTCTGTATTCTCAGTGGTATGTCTTGACCTGTCTTCATAAAGAGAAATGGATCAGACTAGGTCTACTCTGGCTTCAGACTAAATCTACTATGGTCTAAGCTGTAGCTATTAAGACTGGGAGTTGGGGAGAGACATTTAAGACAGAATTCCTGCCTGAATTTCAACCATTCATCCATATGTGTCATCCACTGAGCAGTGTTGACCATTAGTACAGAATTCAGCAAGCTTCTGGGAAGGGGCCACAGTAAATACTTTATAGGCTGTGCAGGTCGTATGGTCTCCATCTCAGCTACCCCTGTAGTTTCAAAGCAGCCTTGAACAAAATGGGAGTGAATAGCATGGTTGGTTTTTTGGTTGTTTGTTTTCACTTTAATTACCAGAAAGAGCTAGAACCACCCCACTCCCCAGGGGGATAGTCACACCTAAATCTCTTTTCCTCCATTTCGACATCCCATTATGATTTGGGCCATGTATACATGTGCCCCTAGTGTGTTTTTCTAGTTGTCAGGCCAGGATTTGAAACCAGATTGTCTACATAAAATTCAGCTCCTGTTGCATTACGCTTAACCACTGTGCTTAGGGGCCAGCCCAAGTGTGGCTGTTATTCTTAAAAGGTTGCAGGGTAGATTTTGCCATTTATCGATAGTTAGCTAACTCCTGCATAGCATGTTCCAAATTCACCTGGGTTCACAAGAATCAAATTCTTAAATGGAAATGACTCTCTTAAGGTTTCATAAGTCAGGAGAAAGAATTCACAGATTCGTGTCTACTCTCCCAATGACCAATAGAAATCAGTATGTCTGAGGAAAAATATTGTTCTAAGGAATACTGTGAAAGGAAGAGACCAAAAAATTTGAGACCAATCTAGATAGACTACTAAGATAGGAATATTTTAGAAGCAGTCATCTGGAGTGACAAAGAAGAGCACTTAGTGAAGAGTCAACACAGTAAAGTGGATGCACAGCCCAGAGAATATCTTGAACATGATCGTCATGTTGACTCACTGCCTGAACTCACTTGGAAAATTCATTTTTTCCTCTTCTCAAGCAGCAACCAGCCTCAGTAAAAATAAGAAGAAGAAGAAAAAAAGAAACTTCCTGAATTTGAGATGAGGTGCCTTCAATTTCATGGTATCCATAAGAAATACATGTAAGATACTTTAGGCCATGGATTGCCATGTATTCACTTAACCTGCTTAAGTCTTAGTGCAGAATAACCCAATTCTTGGGTAAATAACAGAATTGACGTGTCTTAGGAGCTACAGCCTAGCTTTTACTTGTCCTCAAGTTGACATAAGGCTTATAAGAGAATCAGGTGATATGATAGTATGCTACAATTTTTTTTAATTCTGTATCATTTTATAATTATAGACCTGTAATGACCTCCTTTTAAAATCCTCATTCTATGTAACAAATTTGTGATTTCATTTTCTTGCATGGATGTTACTTGGGGACAAAGTTTGGTGGTTTTTTGTTTTTAGTTTTATGGCATTGTGGTTAGAGAATATGGCCTAAATTGATGCTTCGGGAATGTAATGAGGTTTTGTTTTGGCCAAATAAATGTTAAATTTTTGTTAAGGATTCAAAGACATATTTACAAGGAAGGTGGCTACCTTATTTTAAGATGATATTATGTTAAGTATTATACCATTTTATGTATTATATTTTATATTTTTACATATATATTTATTATATGGATACCAATTTGGTTTGAGCTAGGTTAGGATCATTTAATTTTTTTTTCTTTTCTTTTTTTTTTTTTTTTAGGTTTTTGCCATAGGGTGTGTGCACTCATTAGAAAGAGACAGAGAAGGAAAGAAAGAAATTACCCCTGGGGGAAATTACCCCTGCCATGTTGCAGTCCCTTCTCGTTCTTTCTCCTTTCAGGATTTTGGGCCCACATAGACACACTCCCAGCATGATTTTTAAGCCACTGTGTTGGGACTCAACCATGGTTGACTATGTGGGAGTCAAGTGCCTTCACCACCATGCTACCTGCTGGCCCCAGGATCGTTTGACATTAAACTGATATTTTTGTGTCTCTTTGATTTAGTAATAGTAGTATGCTTTGTATTGCATTTCAAATAAATAAAGAAAATATATTTTTAAAAGATTTTGTCCATGAGAATGTCTGCGTGCCTACATGATCCTTATTGTCCCAGCTATAGCAAATAGTTTTATCGATATTTGTTGAGCTGAATTAAAATCTTATAGACCTTCAGTAATTTTATTTTCTATTCATAATATATTGTGGGGGGGGCATCAGGTGGTGTGGTAGTTGGGGTGCTGGACTCTCAATTGGCCGATTGTGGTTCAAATCCTGCACCCTGTGGCTTATTTTCTCACTTTCCCTCTCTGTCTCTCTCTGGTGAGCACATGCACCCTATAGCAAACTTAAAAATGATAATAATAACAATAATAATAAATAAAATAAATAATTACTTTTTTAAAGTAGTAATAATATATTGTGGGGCCAGTTGGTAGCACGGTGATTAAGATAGCTGGAACCCACATGGCCAACAGCGTAGTTCAAGTCCGAGAGCTGGCATCTTTAAAAACATGTCAGGCATGTGTTCCAAAATCTGAAGAGGAAAATTGAGGAAAAGGGATACAGAGTAGCCTTTTCCTGGGAAGTACTTTTTTCCTTTCTCTCTGCTTCTCTCTCACTGTCTCTCTCTGGTGAGCACATATGCCCTGTTTTTTTTAGGGGAAAAAGTAAATATTGTAATATTTGTAAAGTGTTCTATCTTGCTTATAGAATGACTTAAGTTTTCTATTTTATAGGACCCTGTACTGAGAATTAAAAAAAAATTATGATATGTGAGAAATGTTCTTGAATATGTTTTCTGAATATGTTTTTAATAATAACCTGTTTCCTTTTTTTAAGGAGTTATTTTAAATTTTTTCATTGTCATTGTTTTTATTTTCTTTTTATGAAGTTGACCAGAGAGAGGGAAAGAAAATGAGAAAACAAACTCCAGATCTGGGATTTGAACCACAGTCAGCCATGTGGAAGTACAGCCGCCTTAACCACCATGCCACCTGCCAGCCCTAAATTTCTTTTTTACAAATTGCAGATATTATTTTTTTGTTTTGTTTTTAAAACCAAATAGCTTGGCTTCATTCAACTTGCCTATAAATGAAAGTGTGAGACTGGCCTTATTGTTGCGCTGTTAATCACATATTGGGGGCCAGCAGGTGGCATGGTGGTTAGGGGCGCTGGACTCCCATGTGGCTGACTACAGTTCAAGTCCCAGACCTGATGTCTTGTTTTCTCTCTCTCTCTCTCTCTCTCTCTCTCTCTCTCTCTCTCTCTGTGTGTGTGTGTGTATGTGTGTGTGTCTCGCTCTGGTCAAATTAAAAATAACAATAATGATAAAATAAAGGAAATAATCCTTTAAAAAAATTTTTTTGTATCACATATTAGGATTCCCTATTTGCTTATAGCGCTATGCAGTGTCAAGTAGAATGCATTTTCACATTCCAGCACATATCTAATCTCCTTTGACCTTTTTCCACACTCATAATACATGCCATACTTGCATACCAGTTTCTGTTGTGCAATGGGTCTCTAGTTTACATTTTTCCTTGCTCACCTGTTGATGCAATATAAATACATGCACACACTTTAGTTCTGATAGAATGCATTTACAGCATTTCCACAGGTGTTAGGAAATATGTAACATTCCTTTTGGGAAGAATTCAAAGTTCATAGTAAAACCAAAGTCAGTGAATAGAAAGAAAGTGGAAATCCATGCTTAAGACCTAAGCTGTATAGAAGATCAATTTTTGACCTTGCCCTCCCAAGAAGTAATCTTCTTCTCTAACATTAGCAATAAGTATAAACATTGAGTTAATATACTCACTGTTACTGGTGGGTGGAAGGATAGATAAAGATTTCGTTTAGTCTGGAAATAAAATGAATGGCTCCTGTTTAGCATCATATAGGAACCTGGCACTGTATAAGTAGGTAATACTTCTCTACATATCCCTGGAACCTGAAAGTACTTGTATCTGACTACATTTCCAGACTTAACTATTTTCTTTTCACATAATGGCATTGTTCTAGTCACTTAGGCCAGAGAGGTGATTATAGTGTCCACCTCACCCATACTCAGTGTCCCTTCTCCCACAACCAATATTCATTTGATTTTTTTTTTTTTTTTTTTTTTTTTTTTTTGGAGAGGTTTTTCGCTATAGGGCGCGTGCACTCGCCAGACAGACAGAGAGAGACATAGAGACAGAAAGCGAGAAATCACCCCCCAGGGGGGATGGTCACGCCGCAATCCCTTCTCCTCCATTCTCCTCTCGGGATCTTGGGCACGCACGCACACGCGCCCGGCGTGAGTTGTAAGCCACCGGGTCCGAGACGCGCACCGCGGTCGACTACGTGGGAGTCCAGCGACATAGCCATTATGCTAACTGCTAGTTCCCAATATTCATTTGATTTTCAAAGTGTATAATACTCACTTCCAGTTCCTTTACTCTGTTAGGCTCTCCATACTGCTTGCCTGGGATTATAACAGTCTTCAACCTAGATTTCCTGCCTTTGGCCTTTCTGTTCTTCATTCTAACATCTAGAGCAGCAATCTTGCATGAAGAATGGTATCACAAGCACATTAAGTTTCCATGCACAATCCTAGATCACTTTTTCTTTCACAGGGCTTATAAGGATATAAGCAAGAATGATACAGTAATAATATTGAAGCTACTCTAATTTGTAAAAGATACAAGCTTCAATGCTTATGCTAGTAATAAATTCTACATATTTCACAACTGATTACAATAAAACACTTTGGTTGAAATTGCTTATACAGAGACCAGCAGTTAGTGTAATGGCTATGTTGCTGGACTCCCATGTAGTCAACCGTGGTTCGAGTCCCAGACCCGGTGGCTTAAACTCACGCCGGGTGCATGCGCATGTGTGCCCAAGATCCTGATAGGAGAATGGAAGAGAAGGGATTGCGGCATGGCCATCCCCCCTGGGGGGTGATTTCTCGCTTTCTGTCTCTCTGTCTTTCTGGACGCACATGCACCCTATGGCAAAAACCTCTCCAAAACAAAACAAAAAAAAAACAAGAAATTGCTTATACAGACTGCTATTGAATTAATATTCTAAAGCACAATGAGGATCATGTTAGAGCACCAGTGCCTCTTCATTCTTTTTTTTTTTTTTGAGAATTATTTTAATTGTTATTGTTTTCCAATTTGATGAGAGAGAGAGAGAGAGAGAGAGAGAGAGAGAGAGAGAGAGAGAGAGAGAAAGTGAAGAAAGGAAGCCAACACATCTGGGACTTGAACCATGGTCGTCCATGTGGGAGTCTAGCACCTTTAACCACTATGCCACCTGCTGGCCCTGCCTCTTTATTCTTACCAAGTAAAATTTAAACTTTCCATTCTGCCCTTTAGGGCTCTCTGCAGTTTTGCCTTTTAAGTCTTACCTTCTGTTATTTCCCTTCAAGTATACTAGAGCCAAATAGGACTTTACAGCATTCTCTCTCAGAACATAACCTACCTGTTCCTGCTTTCGTGCCTACAGTGCCCTCCCCTCAGTTATACCTCTTGACCATTTCTCAAGACCTAATTTAAAGGTTAATGCTTGCAGGAGAAAATTCTTGGTGTCACTGGCAAAGAGTAATCTTTTTGTCTTTTGAATTTTCTCTACCCCTTATTTTTACCCCATAACACCTCTTCTACATGGTATTCTAACATTCAAGCATATTTGAATGCATGCTTTTAAGGCAGAATAAATGTCGTGTTCAACTTAGTGTCTCCTCAACATCTTATATAGCATTTTGTAAATTATGTACAGTACACAGAAGTTTCTAAAATAAATGAGCGAGTGTTAAATTTTGTACTTTCATTCAAGAATCATTATGGTAAATAAAATCAGTGGATGCTGATTGGGAAGAACAAAGCACTGCACCTAATCCCCAGAACTATTACGAGTGAACTATCTCTGACACAGAGCAATGCTGAGTAAAGGTTCTGAATACCTTTTAGCACTCAGAAAATATTTGCTAATTGATTTGCTAAACTATAAAATTATTTAAAGAAGAATTTAAGAGGATAGTGAATTTGAAGATGCTTGCTTTTGTGAAATGTTCACTTTTATGAAATAGTTATGCTAAGCAGAGTCTATAGAAAAGATCTCTCAACTGATTGTACTTAAATAATATAGCCAAGTGTAATGCCTTAGTTATTTCTTTAAAAGCATTTAACGATGTTTTCATCTCTATACTTTTTACCCATATAACTTGACAGGGGAACATATTTCAATCTTTTTACTTTGTTCCGTTCTTATATAATGGCTTACACAGTAGATGGGAGTCATCAATAAATGTAAGCTATTATTTTAAATATTAACACCCATGGTAAGTATTTACTCAAAAATCAAAATCATGAAGGCCAGCTGGTGGCGTGGTAGATAGGGGCACTGGACTCCCACATGGCCAACCCTGGTTTGAGTCCTGGACCTGGCGGCTTGCTTTCTTGCTTTCCCTTTCTCTCTCTCTTTCTATCTCTGTGTGGTCAAATTAAAAAGATAATAATGACAAATGGAATTAAATAAATAAATCTTTTTTTAAAAGTCAAGCATTAAGATGTACAGTTTCAGAAAGTGACAAATAGTGTAAGACATCCTCATTCCCATGTATTTAATTTTGGATAATAATTTTTCCCAACTTTAGCTCTTCTAAGATGTATTGACTTAGTTGTTTTGATCCTTCCATTATATAAAGGTACTGTCTATTCTGGTTCATTCTTAATCTGTTCATTAGCTTTTAAGATAATATGCAAAAGCACTCAAGTCTTCATTAAATATAGCTACAGGTTTATAGGGACTGATTTTTTTATGTGTTTATATTTAATAATTGACAAAATGTGAAATATGGAAATATTATTTGATGATTTATCACCAAATTGACTATCTTTGTATGCTATTATTAGATATTACTAATGGGTTATACTTTAAAATATAGGAACTTGGGCTGGCAGGTCTCATGGAGGTTAAAGCAGATGGATCCTACATAACCAACACTGTGGTTTGAGTCCCAGGTCCAGTGGCTTGAAAATCACACCAGATGCTTGTGCATACATGCCCAAAATCCCGAGAGGAGACAGGAAGAGAAGGGATTGTGGCATGGTCATTCCCCCAGGGGGTGATTTCTCACTTTCTCTTTCTCTGTCTCTCTCTGGCAAGCACACATGCCCAATAGCCAAAATAAATAAATAAATAAATAAATAAATAAATAAATAAAAAGAAAAATACAGGAGCTCAATGAGCTCAGTGATTCAGAGACAGGGTATGGCAAATTGTCAAAACCTTTGCATCTGCTTTGATGTGATAATTCATCTTTGACATATGAATGTAAAATATAAATGCTAATCTAATAGTGAAAATGTAACTTAAAACTAATTTTTTAACTTGCTTATCTGCATCAAACCTGAGTTTGAATAACTGTCATTAAGATACTGGTTTTTGGGAACCAGCAGTTAGCGTAATGGCTATGTCGCTGGACTCCCACGTAGTCGACCGCGGTTCGCGTCCCGGACCCGGTGGCTTACAACTCACGCCGGGCGCGTGTGCGTGCGTACCCAAGATCCCGAGAGGAGAATGGAGGAGAAGGGATTGCGGCGTGACCATCCCCCCTGGGGGGTGATTTCTCGCTTTCTGTCTCTATGTCTCTCTCTGTCTGTCTGGCGAGCGCACGCGCCCTATAGCAAAAAACCTCTCAAAAAAAAAAAAAAAAAAGATACTGGTTTTTCTTTGTTAGTGTTTTGGGAAAATGATATGATAAATAACATACTAACATTATTGCTACATGTTCCTACAGATGAAAATGAAAATATCGAGATAGCTACTAATGAAGAGATTCCCGAAGGCTTTGTTGAAGGAGGTGGAGATGAACTTACTAACTTAGAAAATGACCTTGATACTCCCGGTAATTTCCAATTATAAATATTTTGTGTCCTGCTGCATCACAAGCTTTATGGTCATTTTTTTTTTTTTTTTTTTTTTTTCTTTTTTTGGGAGAGGTTTTTGCTATAGGGCGTGTGCGCTCGCCAGACAGACAGAGAGAGACAGAGAGATAGAAAGCAGGAAATCACCCCCCAGGGGGGATGGCCACGCCGCAATCCCTTCTCCTCCATTCTCCTCTTGGGATTTTGGGCACGCACGCACACGCGCCCGGCGTGAGTCTAAGCCACCCGGTCCGGGACTTGAACCGCGGTCGACTACGTGGGAGTCCAGCGACATAGCCATTACGCTAACTGCTGGTCCCTGGTCATTTTTTTTTTTAATCTCATCAATAATAAGTTATTTTGGTAATTTTACTACATTTTATACCTTCATAAATCATTTAGTTAAATCCACGTTTCATCAATTTTTAAATTTTGTTTTAGAATAAATATTAAAAATAATAATTCGAAAGCAAGTTGCAGTTTCTGTTCTCTTATTACTAAGCTAAGATTCACTATGACATTGCATGTTCAGTGAGAATTCATTGGCATTCAGTAATTATTTCCCATCTCAGCTTAAATATTTTGTTGGGACATTGTTAAATATATATGGAGTGTCCATGGTCTACGCCAAATGTAAATCTAAAACCATGGAACAGATTTTCTGACTTAGTTTAGAATTTACCATCTTCATTGTAATATTTTGCCAATTTTATGCTAATTTTAAATATTTAAATATTATTGCTAATCAATTGTTTTATGTATTACAAGACCCTTTGTAAACTACTTATACAGACTGCTATTAAGTGTCTTATATAAATAAATCAGTAAATCATATTGGTAATCGACTTTTTTTTTTTTTGGAGAGGTTTTTGCTATAGGGCACGTGCGCTCAGAGAGACTGAGAGATAGAAAGCAAGAAATCACCCCCCAGGGGTGATGGCCATACCGCAATCCCTTCTCCTCCATTCTCCTCTTGGGATCCTGGGCACACACGCACACGTGCCCAGAGTGAGTTTAAGCCACCGGGTCCAGGACTCGAACCTCGGTCGGCTACATGGGAGTCCAGCAACATAGCCATTACACTAACTCTTGGTCCCGGTAATTGCCTTTTGTAAGTTTTTGTTTAAAAGATATTTGCTAGTGGTTTTTCATAGGTGTGTAGCATACTTAGGCATTGCCTTCATGGCCAGCAGCAAGTAGCAGTCCAAAACTTTGTATACCTGAGGGGTTCAGTTCTTATTGAATTGAATTCTTACATGAGGGGTTCAGTTCTTATTGAATTGAATTCTTACAGCAATAAAAAGTATTTAGTGATCTCTTTAGACTCAAAAAAGTGAAATTCTTAATATTTATCTCTTCCTGTAAATTCATCTTAAATTCCTGGCATGCACCTGTAATGCTAATCTGCTTTGTTTCTTCCCCTGTTTGAAATCATGCTATTACTTCTCCAAAAAACAGAAAATGGTTGACCAAGGGTCTTCCTAACCCTAAGGAACACCAAAGATAACTCATGCCCTTTTATTAGTATGTACCTCCTTCGTGGCCAAGGAGTAAATCATTACCGTTGCTAGATAGAGGTCAGTGTATTTATAATTGTGCAAGCCCAAGAGAATGCTAATATTTAAGGAAAATTTTTAAATGTTTAACCCAGTGTTAGAACTTCTTTTTACTTATTTCTGTTTAAAATCTGTAAATCTTAGATAGGTTTGATTTTTCTTTTTGAAGCACTTTTGTTATTGCTTACCCACCCTTTTACTACCAAAGACCTTATTGGAAGCCAAAAATACCCTTTTATTGCTGAGGACATTCATAAGTACAGAATTAAAGATTTAACATTCAATTTATGGAATTACAAAATCAATGATAATAAGTGAAGCATATACCCTTATTTTGCAGTAGGAAAAATCAACCATTTCTTAGGTAAGGTGAGGGGGAATTTTATAGTTTAAGTTATAGCAGCTTTCTGAGTTACTTTAAAGACTGATTCATGTTAGTCCTAACAGGCTTGACTCTTGTCCTTTTGGGAAAGTCTCTTCCCCAAAAAAGGAGTCTTCTTGTTTGGAGTTAACTAATGCATGTTTACAGTTCTCAAGTTTGCCAATAAATGTTACAGTCAAAACTTCCCAATTCAGATCAATGGTTTATTTCATGGCAATAAGAAATAGGAATGCAAACTGGAATCTGGAAGCACGTAGAATATATTATGACTTTTATCCTAGCTTTATTTTCCCCAAAATTCTTATTTTAATATGTATATTAAAGTCATGATGTTTTAATATTAAATTGTTTAATCTTTATCTTGATTTGACCATAGTTCATCAGATATAGTTTAAAAGAGAAGCCTGGCAATATAAACTGACCAATTTGCATGAAAATAATGATAATAGCATTTATTAAGAGTCTTATAATTAGAAAAGTTATTAATCTTTCTGAAAAATATCATTCACCAAATGGTTGGCATGTATTTTACAACCATTTTATTAAAGACTTGCTTTGTGTGAATTTACTTAAGTACAGTTATTTGGGTTTTGCTTCTTTTTGAACTATTTTATTATTAAAGATTAATGTTCTTGCTAAAAATAATTTGAAATTGTTTATTTTAAAAGTTATAGCCATATTTATTTAAAATTTATTTCTATATCTAATCCATTCAAATACATGATAATCTTTATTATATTTCTACCATCTAATTAGAAGGTATTTGTAAACATGTACTTGTTTCAATGCTTGGTACATATGTGCACACATAAACATTGAATTCTAATAGTGTGCATGTGGCTATCTGAGATCATGTTAAGAGTTTACTTTATTGTGACATTATATGTATAAATTTAATATACAAAAAGGATTAAAACTGTAAAAAACATAATCTAGAATCAAATGTATTTCTTCTTTTAAATATCTAGTTTGTTATAATAGCTTATTTATTATGTATAACCTATGTGGCTATATAAATATGTGCATCATGTACAAGCTTAGAGTCTCAGGTAAGCATAGCTACTATAAACTATAATATAACTGAGTTGTCTTTAGGTATGTTGACTATATTCCATAAGGAGAATGATTTTGGTGGAGGGAGGGGAAGAGTTCTGCATGTGTCTAGTCTAATATGTTATCTCACAACCCTAACGTCTTTTTCTTATTTCTTTTAAGCTATAGTAGGTTTTTTATGATGTTACTTAAAATTAAGTTTCTGCACACCTAAATGTTTCTCAGTTGGTTATTCTTGGTATTTGCATACTTAACAGAACAAAACAGTAAGGTGGTGGACTTGAAGCTGAAGAAGCTCCTAGAAGCTCAGCCACAGGTGGCAAACTCACTCTCCAGTGCTGCCCAGAAAGCTGTAACTGAGGGCACAGAGCAAGACATTAAGGTAACTCTCTTGGCTCAGTAGCCATGTATTTCAGCTTCTACTGCCACTTTATAATCCTAAAATCAATTTCTCTACATTAAGATCAAGGTATAAAAATTTTTATTGAATAGCCAGTACATTAATTTTCAATATGGTAATCAGCGTTATATATTGTTTTTCAGTGAAACTACTACTTTAAACTGTTATTTCGCGTTAAAGTAGAGGGTATGTAGAAACTATTTTTGAGTTCTATATGTATACATTTTGCTAAGAAGAATATTGCTCAAATAATTCTAGCATGTTTTTCTATCAATCTGCAACCTTCTACCAGTTTAGATGAACTAGAATTTATCTTATTTATAAAAAAATCTATCACACCTGAAGATGGTGATATGATTGAATATAAGTGTTCCATTATGAATCTTACATCATCTAGCATTATAGCCAAAATGCCACATTATAAGAATATTATTATCATTAGGCTATGCTCTCCCCACCCACTTGTTCTCCACTTTTCTTCACAGTGTATCATTAGTATTTCTTTAGCTTTAGGGCACTTCCAGTCCTGTATAACTTTTCACCCACCTGCGGACTATGGGGACTGCCTTGCTGACTGAAAGGATTTCCTTCCCTTGACACAGAGATGCTTTGAAGTCCCAAAACAATGACTTTCATTGCTTTTCCCGTATATTGTCGGTTTCTATAAATTGGTGATGAAAGTGTGTGGCAGCACCAGAGGACTTTTGGTCTCTATCTTTGAACAAAAGGAAGCCTGGATCAGGTCTGATTTTTTGCGTTCAATTTAGCTTTCTGCAGTGGATTTAATGCAGAATGAAGCTGGCCTAAGAATAATACAATGGATTGAAAAGGCTAACTGAATTAGTGGGTTTAGAGGAATACATTTGTAAAGTGGCAGAAGTCCCTAGTCATAAAAAGGTTTCTTAAGATGGGATTTGCTGGCTAATCGCACTGATATTTTAGCATGTTGCCAGGCCTAAAACAATTTAGCTGTGTTTGTTTATTTTGGTAAAGACTTGAGTTTTAGACTATTGGATGGTTATTATGATAACAGTTAAATTTATGCTTTTATTAAAAAAGATTTAAAAAAAAGCCAAAATTGTTTCTATCTGAACTACATAAAACTAGGATATTTTAAGTATGATAGTAACGATAAATGTATTAGATAACTTTTTTTTTTAAATTGAGGTATTTTCATTCTTATGATTTAATCATCTACAAAGAAAAATTGGTTTGGGTTTCCAAAAAGCTCTTATGTGGTAATTTTTAAAGTTATTCCAACAAAAGGTAGGCTTTAAACAGCTTGCTTTTGTATGAATCTTTTTAGTTGAGATTTTTTAAATGGTATTCATAAAGAATATATAGAGTCCATCTGTTCTCTTGAAGCTTTCGGCACTGCTTTGGGTTTTTATTTTTTTTTAATAAAATGCAGTTTACACGTTTATAAATGAGGCATTCTGTGTTTGTGGAAAAGGATAAACTGTTACCTTCCCTTGAGGATTCTGTATCCCAGGCCTCCTTGAGGCTAGAGAATAGGCCATTGGAGGGCTCCCTCATTACTGATTGTCTCAATGCAGAGGAAGGGCAAAGTCTTGGTAGCTTTTGATAACCAGTTTCAGCATTCAGCAGGCTTAGCTATTAGTCATGCATCTTAGCCTTTCCCTATTTACTTTCAAAACACTTAATAAAAATAATAAAAGATTAGGTATAAAATGAAATATTTGTTTGGTACACAGCACCTCGGTATCTGCAGCTTCCACACACTGCAGTGGTTCAGTCTTCTGGGATATTTCTTGTTGATAGAACCATTTGAATTTGTTACCAGTATTAACATAGGAAGCTCCGGAAAAGATAATTGTAGTTTCCTTAGCTGTAAAGGGCTTACTTACAAATCTGGCTTTGGAAAGTTATAGCTGATGAAATGCAGTTCAGTGGGGTAGTATTATAATCCTACCTTTTAGCCTTCATCCAGCATTAGTGGTTTATCTCAATGGGCATAAAATTAGAAACTAGTTCTTCTTGTCATACAAGTCTATGGGACTGTACAAACCGATGGGGCAGAATAGTGTGTGTGGGGGTGTGTGGGGGGGATTGGAGCCAACGTGGCTTTTAAATGATACATACCATGGGGAGAAGACACAAGCAAGCCTTCATAGTAGTTCATGTGTCACAGTTATCAAGGGTTTTAAACCATGTGTCCCAAAGTTTTTGATTATAGGCAACAAAACTTGTAGTTCTTAGAATACTATAAAATCCATTTTCTTTCAAAAGTTTCTGAAGTTTCTAAATCAGCATCATCTTAAATCAGTAGAAGTTGTGTGACTAATATGTAATTTTATATTTATAAAATCAGGACTCTCTTACCACGTGTTTTACTTTTAGAATGGCACCGAAGATCTCCGAGCAGAGCGATTACAAAGAGCAACAGAACGTTTTAGAAACCCTGTTGTATTCAGCAAGGATTCTACAGTCAGAAAAACTCAACTTCAGTCTTTCAGTCACTATGTTGAGAATAGACCAGGTAGGAGGATTTCTTAAAATGTTTTTCCATCTTATGATTTAACAGTATTTAAATAAATAAACACACACATACTCACACTGATGATAATGTAAATCCATATTTCAATACACAAATATCAAGCTTTATAATAATTTTACATGTCTTTCCCCTTTTTTTAAGAGATGAAAAGGCAGAGATCAATACAGGAAGATACAAAGAAAGGAAATGAGGAGAAGGCAGCGATAACTGAAACTCAGAGGAAGCCATCAGAAGATGAAGTGCTTAATGTATATTAATTTTTTGTGTGGTTTCATGATTGCTGATAATTCCAAACTGTATGTGGAAATAGTGCCTTTATTTGTTAAAATGAGATGTTAGGTTTTTTAAGATGTCAATCTCCAGTGCATTCAAAGCAGAGTGAGAGGGGTGCACTGTTGAATTAGTCTGCAGTGTGGTGATAATTGTCAGATAAAAAAAAATGAATTTTTCAGAGTTCCACAGCCCCAGCTTCCTTGAGACATTTCCATCAGGGCACTTCCCATAAAGAGATTCCAGTATTGATCTACCGGGAGGATTTTAATTATTACAATAGCAGATACCGCAGAGCTGCAGTTAGAGGGAAAAGTCACATGAGACCTGCTAGAATTTCTCAGCCAACCCATTTTGTTGGCTTGGGTTAATGGGTGTTCAACCTTTCCATTATCCAGATCAGCCGTGAATTACTAGCTGAATGATGTTTGCATTAATATAATATATATGGTAATTTCTTCACTTAATTAACGGGGAGGTTCAGCTCAGTAGGGGTATGGGCTGATCATGTGTAAAATTGATTTGTGAGGGAAATATTTGATAGACCGCAGGGAGAAAGCTGCTTTTGATGGACAGCTGCGGGACAGAAGCAGGAAGAACAAGTTTTAACTTGAATTTTTGTCTGGAAGCCTAGCTCTCTTTAATGGTGCTACTTTTTTTTATTATTATTACCCACAGCTCATCCCAAATATTTTCATTGTTTTTACAGTTAAAACAGTCTTTGTTGGATTTTGAAATCCCTATACATGCACTCGGAGTTACCAATTACACTTTAGGGTGCCAAATCTTCTCATTTTAAGTTGTTCACTTTAGAAGACCTAGAGTGGTCTTAGGACAAAGAGCAGCTCAGTGGTATAGCCTGCGACGTGTTTGGTATCACTTACAGGTTACGGAATACCTGAGTATACTATGTACTGAAGAAAATCTGATTATGGAATTTGTTACTCCTTTTACCTGAACTAATCAGTGAAAGCAATGAAGTTTTTGTGTTGCTTATCACTTCTGTGTCCTTATATTTTTGCTATTCACAGTGTGTTTATAAACTACCACATTTATTTTGTCCCTCTGGATAGGGATGAGAAAAGAAAAAGTCCCTTTTGAAAATGCTCTATCTTGCAGATAGCTTCAAAAAGTATTTTCCAGATTATTCTAGGTTTTTAAAGTCCCTATTAGCATGTATTTTGTTACAATTTTTGTTATGTATTCTGTTGAGATGTAGGAATACCCAAACTAGTGACTTTTTTACTAAACTATCCTGAGAAATTCAGTTTATGATTTCTTAAAATATTTCAACTTTAAATTTGTCAACTGTCATAATCAACTTAATAAGTTGATATAAATTTACATGTGAGTACAAATTAGTTGTTAGTTCAAAAGGTATATGTTATATGTACAGTTAGATGTGTTTATGATCATGAAAATTCTAAAATATGCTTGTACTTAACATAATTCTTGATTTTATTTTTTGTTTAAGTAGTTATGAAAGTTAATTCCTCATAGCTTCTTAGATATTAACATACTTCTAGGTAAGGAAGGGTTTTGACAGAAGAATATTTTTCACATTTATTTTGCCAAATAAATCATGTTGCAAGTGCAGGCTACAGAGCCGTGGTGGTAAGAGTAATCACTTAAGCACTCCTTCAGTATTCCTCAGCTACTTAGGTCTCTTAGCCCTAGAAATGTTTAAAGGTCAACAGGTATTCAAAGGGAACTCTAATCTACTTGTATGACAATACCATAAATAATAACACTACCCCTAATTATTTAAATTTATAAAATGAAAATAGAAATTAAGGCTATACTGACACTTTATAATAAAGCTGCTATTTCCAAGAAGGTATCTTAGGATAATTTTTTTTAACATGGATAGTTGTAAAAAGTAAAATTTCAAAATGAAACCCAAACTTGGCTAAATGGAAGATTAACCAAAGCAATATAATAATTGCATTAGATCCTATGTAGCAAGATTTGAAACCACCTGTCAAGTTAGAATTTGCAGCTACAGTAATTAGTAATATATCAACAGAATGACACATTAAAATACAGGATCCAGCTATAGGGAAAAGTAGGGACATTGCAAACTACTCATTTATTGTTTTTTTTTTTAAAGTATTTTAAAATGGTATAGGACCATCAAAACAAAAAGTTACCTTTTTAATTTATATTTTTATAGGTCAAGTCTGTTTGATTTTCAGAGAATGGATACTTTCAGGATCAATTCCTTAGTAAAACTCCATTTTTAGATATTACATTTTTTAAATTAAAGACGTCATTGGTATTTGTTTTGATAGTTATGAAGGAGAAAATTATCTTCTGTCTTTGTTTATTCTTAACTAATTCAGACTTAACTCTAAGGAGAATTTTTTTAAACTTGGTGTCAACTTTTTAAATCTGGCAAATCTGAATGTGAAGTTATAATACTGAACAGCTAAAATGTTCTCTGTTTACAAAAGTTTGGTACACATAATGCATATGAAAAATTTCTGAATTACATGCAGTTGCTTCTTGGTACTAAGGGTGATACTAGGGGTGTGTTTGGTTCTCTAGGTAAGTGCTTTACTAAGTGTTTGTAGAAAGGAAAAATGCAACTTACAAGTGATTTTTTTTTCCTTCCTGTTTGTTCTCGTTAACAGAAAGGGTTCAAAGACACCAGTCAGTATGTTGTAGGAGAATTGGCAGCACTAGAGAATGAGCAAAAGCAAATTGACACCCGTGCCGCGCTGGTGGAGAAGCGCCTTCGCTATCTCATGGACACAGGTACGGTGCCCAATTACACTGTAAACAGTTTTGGCAAATTGAGCGTTCACAAACTCTTATAGAGTTTTGGAAGTGTGAATCTTTGAAGCCTGAATGTTCAGCAAAACTGCCTTGAAAATAAAAAGGCTGCGATTTGCAGCCACCTCTCTGGGCCCTGGTGATAAGAGTGCCTTCATGGGAAGTGATAACTCGCCCTGATACCGTGTGAGCCAGCACTATTGAACAGTGTGCTCATCCATGCAGAGTTGGAATACACATCTGTGCCTCATTGATATGCCACTGCTTAAAAAAAAAGTAAGATCTTTACTGTTCTACTGATTCATTGGGGAAAAAAAAAGATTTGGCCAGCTAAAGCCATGTACTGCATGAAACAGAGCACTGTGCATAGGGGACTGCTTCATGGACTAGATCACTGAAATTTGAGAATACTATCTGGTTACTGATGCTCCACAATTTTTTTTTTCAAGAGAACAGGTTTTTAAAAGTCTGTAATACTTTGTGTCACAGTTGCATTTGAAAGGATTAAGGTATATAGCAAGGTTTGTAAAGATGGGTTAGAGCAGCAAGTTAGCTCCTAACCAGAGGGTAGATTGGCATTTAATGCTGATTGCCAATGGTGATTGAATAGATCTAAGAGCACAATAGGCTATTGGAAGAGAGCAGTGTTGAATGTATGTGCATTTTTTTAAAAAATACTACACCTACAAAAGGATAAAAATGAGAAATAAATTCAGATCATTCATACCAGATTAAAACTAAGCTACAGTATATATATTTTTTAAAAAATGTCAAAAAATAGGAGTGGAGAATTCATTCCTTTAATTTAATTAATTGCTTAATTTTATGGCAGTGTTAAAGTAGAGTAGCATGGTTTAGGATTGGAAAGCTTTCCTGAACTGTCTGTTCTGTATTTTCCAAAAATATATTTATAATAAAAGAATTCCCCTAAAAATAAGCATTTATATGGGACATTTGAAAATGCATATATTAGTGAAATCAGAATATATTAGAGCAGGAAAAGACCTTACGCTTTATTTGGCCCAATGGGTTTCATACTGTGTTCTGTGGAGCTCTAATGCTTCTTCAGAGGCATCTCAAGGGCTGGCAGGACAATAAGGGAGCAGAAAGCAGGCATCTAGATTCCTCACCTTACTTCAAATAGAGTGCCTCTGAGATGATTTATTTGAAATAGTGAGCTTTTCTTGGAAGAATTTGTTTGCAGAAAAGATTGTACTGCTTAAAATTTAAATCCAAACCAAAAAAAAAAAAAAATTGGGGGGGGGAGACTATTACCTAATCCTCTCATCATATAGGTGAGGAGACAGAGACACAGAAAACGCTAAAGGTCACACAGATCATTAAATGCCAGACCTTAAACTAGACTTCTGATCACTAGAACCCTGTCATACAGAACCTTTCTCTCTAAGCCAATTATCTAGACCATGTTTATCATTCCTGTAACGTATTACATCCATGCTGTCTTGTACATGACAGGTGTGTGGATTCCACGTGGATTCATATCAATATATATTGTTTTCATTGGTTTTTTTCTTTGTTTTTAAGGGATTTTTAAAATATTAGCTAAGTTAGCTATATAAAAAAAATGTAAATATCGGGGCAGGCAGATGGTGTGGTGATTAAGGGCGCTGGACTCCCACATGGTTTGAGTCCCAGACCTGGCAGCTTGCTTTCTTACTTTCCCTTTCTCTCTCTCTCTCTCTATGTCCCTCTCTGGTCAAATTAAAGTAACTAAAATAAATAAATAAAGTTAAATAAAATAATTCTTTAAAAATGTAAATATTAAATAGTATAATTTTGTAATTCACTTTTAAATTATAGTTGTCCCTTTGTAGGTTCTATATCCAGGGATTCAGTCATCCATAGATGTAGCCAAACCATGTCAATTGTTATGAAATGGGAGAAGATAATTGCTGACAAAGTTTTTCTGTCTATTTTTTTCACTTATGCTTGATTTTAAGATTATTTATCTAGTAGGTCCTTGGGAAAGTCATGATGTGTTTTTCTATGTTTTTCTATGCAAAAATGCATCATGACTACCCCGACAACCCAATACAAATGATTTTAAGTATATGGGAGGATGTGAGCTTATTTGCAAATAGGTCATCATTTTGAGCATTCAGAGATTTTTGGTATCCCACAGATACAAAGGGACAGCTCTTTTTCCTTTAAATATATCAAGGAGACAAATTTACTTCTTTCTTCCCTTCTTTTTTTTTTTAAACAAATAGTAGACCACCTTTCCTCATTGTGGTGGTTAAATGAGATGTTTATACAAGAAGTCTTATACCGCTAGTAGTAGAAAAACTAGAAACTGTTTCTTTTCCTTCTTTTTTACTTGAAACCTGATTTATTCCTCACCCCACATACCACTAGTAAAACTTTGAGGGACCAGTAGATGGCCTGATGGATATATTGCTGGACTCCCACATGGCCCACCATGGTTCGAGTTGCAGATACTGTGGCTTGAAACACACTGAGCGCTTGCTTGTGCCTCAAGAGAATGAAGGAGAAGGGATTGCATCATGGCCATCTCTCCCAGGGGGTATGATTTCTTGCTTTCTGTCTCTGTTTCACTCTGTCTCTCCAGTGAGCACATGTGCCCTATGGCAAAAATCTCTCTACAACAAAACAAAAACAAAACTTTGAAACAGCCCCATCCCAACTATAGATCATTTATAATCTAAAAGATATTCCTAGACTAGGCATTGATTCTAGACTCCCTTGGGACTTATTATATTTTTTCACAGAATAGAACCTGATCCTGATTGTATCTGCTATAGCAGTTTCAGACTAAAACTCAAATGGCCCCCAAATTGATAAACTCCTGGAATTACCCTGGACTATGTCTATCAAACTTCTTCCAGCACAAATTGCATTTTAAGACTCAGCTAAAACCTAGTAATTAATGTCTGAAGTATGAGATAAAATGTTAGAAGGCCAAAGCATGTATCCATCCTTCTCTTTGTGGGGTCCAGCCTATTCCAACTTTTCATTTTTTTATAATAGTACTTTTCTCTGGTATGTTGGAGATTTCAGTGTACTTTCTAAATATCAACCTTAGGTGGACCAGCAGTTAGTGTAATGTCTATGTTGCTGAACTTCCATGTA
The DNA here is from genome assembly GCA_026018925.1 of Tupaia tana. Lineage (NCBI taxonomy): Eukaryota > Metazoa > Chordata > Mammalia > Scandentia > Tupaiidae > Tupaia > Tupaia tana. Next base: position 172,230,828 of record JAKSZU010000003.1, on the reverse strand, counting down.
GCCAACCGCAGTTCGAGTCCCAGACCCAGTGGCTTAAACTCACGCTGGGCACGTGTGTGCACGTGCCCAAGATCCCGAGAGGAGAATGGATTGCAGCGTGGCCATCCCCTCTGGGGGGTGATTTCTCGCTTTCTGTCTCTCTGTCTCTCTCTGTCTTTCTGGCGAGTGCACACACCCTATAGCAAAAACCTCTCCAAAAAAAAAAAAAAAAAAAATCAACCTTAGAATTAAGTAAAGCAGATAGGATGTATGTTTTTTAATATGGTAAAAGTGAGGTTCAGGTGGGGGAAATGAATAATTGAAGATAACACCATGAGTAATGTAGTGGAGGTAGGGCTTGAACCTAGATTTTTAGGTTTTCTAGTTCTTGGCTCGGTCCTTTTTTTTCAACCATGTCTACTCTACAAAACAGATACACTCTATCTGCTATTTCAGTTTTTATACATGCATTGATACTGACTATATTCAATTTTTTTTTACATATTTTAAATTCAAAAATTAACTATTTGAAAGTATACAGTTCTATAGTATTTAGTACATTCATAGTGTTATGCAATCGTCACCACTTTATTTTTCCAGAAGCTTTTCACTATACCCAAAAGAAATTCTGTACTCCTTAAACAATAACTGCCTTTATTCGAGAAATTTCATATAAGTAGAATCAAGCAATGTTTGTCCTTTGGTGTTTGACTTCTTTCATGTAACATGTCTTCAGGGTTTATCCATGTTGTAGCATGAATCGGTCCATCATTGCCTTTTATAGTTGAGTAATGGCCTAGTGTATGTACATACCATATTTTGTGTATTCATTTCTCTGTTGATGGGCATTTACATTGTTTCCACCTCTTTACTCCAGTAAACATTTGTGTCCAAGTATCTGTTTTTCTTTTTATTTTGTGTTTTTTTAAAGGAGTCTAGGGGTTTTTCTGAAGTTTTTTTCATTTATTAATTTCTTCCGTGAGAGAAAGAGAAACAGAGAATATGAGAGAAGAGACAAGCACCCTCAACAGGGTCACACCACAGTCCACCCTGAGTCTCAGCTGGCCCAGATCATAAGTATGTGTGCTTAGCCCACCATGCTCAGGGATGACTCTGGGTGTGAATCCAGGACCTTACCAATGTGGGTCCAATTGCATTACCACTGTACTACCACCTGTTTAATCCCTGTTTTGGGTTCTTTTGGGTATATTCCTAGGCTTGGAATTTCTGGATTATGTGATAATGCTATACTCAAGTTTAAAGGAGTCGTAAGGTCTATTCAAAATACAGTTTCTAAAAGAATCACTATTATAAGTGTCCTCAGGCCACATAGTCAGATAAAAACCTATTAGTTCAGTAACTAAATAGTAATTCAAAAAGTTGTTCTAGGGTTGACTGGTTCCATAATGCAGCAGTTAGACACTGTACTGAGGAAGCCAGGCCTCACTTGGCTGGCAGTGTTCTTGTCCTGGCCCTGTTAGCTTGGAAAACACACTGGGCACCCACGTGTGTCTTCAGGATCCTGACGGGATGGAGAATTAGTAGAAAAAGGATTGTGACGTGACCAGACCTCATAGGCCTGCTCGCTCGCTTGCTCTCTCTCTCTCATTCTTGTGATTATGTGTGCACATTCTGGCACATATTTAAAAAAAAAAATGGGGGGGGCCAGCTGGTGGTATGGTGTTTAAGGCGCTGGACTCCCACATGGCTGACAATGGTTCAAGTTCTGGACCTGGCAGCTTGCTTTTTCACTTTCTCTCTCTTTCCCTCTTCCTCTCCCTCTCTCTTCAGTAATCACACATGTCCAATAACAAATTTTAAAATAATAATAATAAATAAAATTGAATAAATTATTCTTTAAAAAAAGAAATGATTGTCCTAAGCTTGAACAACTCTGGGTTTCAAGTGCCACCCCTTTGATATTGAAACTCATATATTCAGGAGGGTGAGAAGTAGAGCCTGGATGGTGGCCAGACTGCTGGGCATTTCTCTTGACTTGTTGGCAAAACATTCTAGTATGAAAGTAGGGGCCCATCAACTGTGGCACAGCGATAATACAACCCTCTGCAATGCTGGAGGTTATGTGAAAGATCGGGACTCAGGGGCCAGCTCCGTGGCCTGGTGGTTAAGACGTGGACCCCACACAGCCAAACTTGTGATTTGAATCCTGGACCCACCAGCTTAAAAAGCATACCGAGTGCATGTGTATGCATGCCCAAAATCCCAACAGGGTGAGAAGTGGAGGAGATTATGGCATGACCATACCCTGTTGTGGGTTGTTTACTCCCTCTCTCTGTCTGTCTGGCAGATTAGAAGAAAGGTCAGGGTTTAGATCCAAGGTCACCTTACATACACTGAGGCTGCATGTGCATATACCCGTGGTCCTACCAGACTGGATCACGGCATGAGACCCTGCTGGGAGTGCTTGTTTCTCTGTCTATATCTCTCCCTCTAATGAAATAAGTTAATTTTAAAAAATCAAAAGTGAAGAAAGTGAATTTAAGAGAGAGCCTCATTAGGTCATATGAGAAGATGAGGGAGGTGCCAGGGATGAAAATGGCAGTAGCAGGGAAGGAGCATCAGTGGCAGAGACAGAGCAGCTGTGGACGTTTATGTGATGGGTTCCTTCTGAAATCGCTGGGTGATCCTAATTACAGAATGATAATCTGAATACTAGTAATACCGTGTGTATGTTTTCTTTTCTTTTAAACTATGCTTCAAGGCACAGTTTATTTTTTCTGCCATCCCTCCTCGGGACCTATAAAATCCTTTTGCAAATACTATAGAGTTTTTTTTCCCATCAACTCTTAATGGTTGTGTATATGTATGTGTGTATATGTATGTGTGTGTGTGTGTGTGTGTGTGTGTGTGTGTGTAATTGCTGTTGAGGAATTTGTAAGTTGCTAGCTTTTAAAGTTTGTAATGATTACTTATTTGGGAAGAGTAAAAGTTATTAGAAATGCACATGTGTTCCAAATGGACACTCTGTGAGTATAGCACTAAAGAAACTGTGCCAGAAATGTAATAACCCTTGAAAAAAATGGAGGTTTTTTTTTTTTTTTTTTTGGGGGGGGGAGGTTTTTGCTATAGGGCGCGTGTGCTCTTCCAGAAAGACAGAGAGACAGAGAAACAGAAAGCGAGAAATCACCCCCCCCAGTGGGGATGGCCACACTGCAATCCCTTCTCTTCCATTCTCCTCTAGAGATCCTGGGCAAGCACGCACATGTGCCCGGCGTGAGTTTAAGCCACCAGGTCTGGGACTCGAACCATGGTCGGCTACATGGGAGTTCAGCGACATAGGCATTACACTAACGGCTAGTCCCAAAAATGGAGTTTTTAATGGGAGTTTTTAATCTGTAGTACTACAGATAGTATTACTGTAATGAATGATTCTTTTCTACTTCTAATCTGTTTTCATTTGGTAGCTAACAAACTTTCTTGCTCTAACACTGTAGTGCTTAAAATCTAAAGATATGGCTTTTTAAGAAAACATGACGGGCTAGCAGGTGGTGTGGTACATGAGATGTTGGACTCCCACATGGTCAGCTGCAATTCAAGTCCTGGACCTGGTAGTTTGCTTTCTCACTTTCTCTTTCTGTCTCTCTTTGGTGACTATGGTAAAATTTAAAAATAATAATAATAAATGAAATTAAATAAATTTATTTATAGAATAAGCAGAATACATAATGGTTCTGTCCCTAGACTCCCACATAGTTGACTGCAGTTTGAGTCCCAGACCTAACGGCTTAAAAATGCCAGGTGTGTGTGCATGCGTGCCCAAGATCCTGAGAGGACACTGGAGGAAAAGGGATTGTAGCATGACCATCTTCCCTAGGGGGATGATTTCTGGCTTTCTGTCTCTCCATCTGTCTCTGTCTCTCCTGTAAGTGCACGTGCCCTCTAGCAAAATTTTTCCAAAAAACATTTTTTAATTAACTTATTTATTAAAACATGGCAACATTTATTTGCATTTTAAATGTAAAAATTTAAAAAGTGGAAGGAACATTATAATAAAATTGCACCTTTCAATTTCATAAGCTTTAAGGGCTGAGCAAAAGGATCATAATAGCTTTTTAGCTTTTTAATTTTTTTAGAGAGAGAGATTTTTGTTATAGAGTGCATGCACTCTCCAGAGAGACAAAATGTGAGAAATCACTAACACCCCCCACCCCGGGTGGTGGCCACACCACAATCCCGTCTCCTCCAGTCTCCTCTCAGGATTTTAGGCACACATGCACACACACTCAGTGTGAATTTTAAGCTGCTGGGTCCAGGACTCGAACCACAGTTGACTATGTGGGAGTCCAGTGACATAACCATTACACCATCTGCTGACCCTCCCTCCCCCCCCCCGCCCGTTCAAGACAGATTTTTGCTGTAGGGCACATGCACTCACCGTAGAGATAGAGAGAGACAGAAAGTGAGAAATCACTCTCCAAAGAGGATGGCCAAACCAGAATCCCTTCTCCTCCATTCTCCTGTCGGGATTTTTGGGAATGGATGTACATGTACCTGGCAAGAGTTTTAAGCTGCTGGTTTTGGGACTCGAACCATGGTTGACCACATGGAAGTCCAGCAACAGAACCACTACGCCAGTGCTGGCCTCAATAGCCACATTTTTCAAATGAGGAAATTGAGGCTTAGAAAAGTAATGTGCCAAATTCATGAAGTTTACAAGTAGAGTAGCAATCAAACCCAGTCTGACGACTTGGAGCCAGATTCCCAGATACTGCCTATAGGCTACACTTCATCTTTCCTCTTAGAGAAGAACTGCAGATTTTACTGGAGTTTTGCTAATAATTCTCTGTACCCTCTCATCACCATCTTCTGGTTTATGATTAGCAGCCCTGGAGAAACAGATCAATACTCATTTACCTTATGAAAAAGAGACACTTAAGCATCCCACTTGACTCACTAGAGACCCAACAAGCTCATGTTCCGCATAATTTTATTTCTGTGCCCTGGTCATCATGAGGTGACGTATATGAAAACAGGCCGTAAAACATCCTCGTTTGGAATAGTCAAACAAATTTCCCTTCAAAAGAAGCACTCACTCTTTACTAGTCTTTACAAACTTTGGGAACTTGAACATTATGACCTTCAGAGTATAGTTTCAGTCCAGGATCAGCTATTCAACGAATACCTGAAGATAGTATTCTGAGATATATTAAAAATAAAACTAATTAAAATTTAAGTGACTAACTACTAAATTAAGGTGATTATTTTTATGTTAGCAGCTTATAATTTATGACACTGGATATATATGTACATTTTCTATGTTAGAACCCCTTAGTTTTATTCTTAAAATAAAAACGTGATCTTGATCTGTTTCAATATGGAAGTAT
>JAKSZU010000003.1:172220504-172223004 GCA_026018925.1 Tupaia tana | reverse complement strand
AGAGAACTGGAGGAAAGGGATCACAGTGTGACCAAACTCTGTGGCAGATGCTCTCTCTTTCTCTCCCCACCCCCTTTTTCTCACTTGCACATGCATGTGTTCCATCATAATTAAAGAAAAAATATTTATCACTGGTCCCATAGCTCAGCAGTTAAGGAGCCAGATCCCACATGGCCAACTACAGCCACATGGCCAACTACACCAAGCATATGTACAGGCATGCCCAAAATTTTGGTAAGAAGCGGAAATAGAGGAAAAAAGATGGCATGACCACATCCCATTGTGGGGTGCTTTGTCCCTCCCTCTCTCTCTTTCTGTCTCTCTTTCTGGTGAGTACATGTACCCTCTGACAATAAAAATTAATTAATTGATTAATTAATTAATTAAAATAAAGGGCTAGCATGGTGGTTAAAGGTGCTGGACTCTCACTTGGTTGACTATGGTTAGAGTCCTGGACCTGTGGCTTGCTTTCTCACTCTCTCTCTCTCTCTGTGGTGAATGCATGTAGTCTGTAGCAAAAATTAATACTAATAATAAATAAAATTAAATAATTCTTTTAAAAAATTAAAATGATAAAAAATAAAATACTTTGTTAATATTCTTTAGAACAGAATGATTTTCATAAAATGAAATGGTTTTCATAAAATATTGAAAATATTTCAATGAAATAAGAGAATAGGGGCCAGCAGGTGGCATGGTGGTTAAGGCACTGGATTCTCACATGGCCAACCGCAGTTCAAGTCCCAGACCTAGTGGCTTGAAAATCACAACACATAAATAAATAAATGTTTAAAAAGAAAGAAATAAGAAAATAAATGGTTTTAGTATATTGTTTGGATTATTTTCAACTTGTTGAAATTTATATCCTAGTATTAGTGAAATTTGTATTTTTAGAATTAGGCTCTAATTATTTTCTCATGTTTTTCATTTTACTGATAATGTATTGTAATTTTATGATACTGGAATTAGTAGTAGGTCCCGTTGATATTATTTCTGAAAGTACATATACATTGAAAGATTATTCTCAGACTTAGTAAGCATCAGAATTATGTGGTGAGTTTGCTAGTTCTCATCACTGTTCCCACGCCATTCCTCATATTCTTATTTAGTACATGGGAAGAAGAATCTGAGAATCTGCATTTTTACATTTTCTTTGATTCTGAAGTAGGTGGTTCACAGATTTTCCCTTTGAGAACACTTATTTTAAAAATCGTACCTCCAGACCAGCAGTTGGCGTGGTGGTTAAAGTAATGGATTCCCACATGGCGACCGCAGTTCAAATCCCAGACCCAGTGGCTTGAAAATCATGCTGGGTGCGTGTGCGTGCACTTTCATGCCCAGAGTCCCAAGAGAAAAATGGAAGAGAAGGGACTACAGAATGGCCCCCATGGGGGGTAATATATCACTTTCCTTCTCTCTGTGTGTTTCTCTCTGTCTCTCTCTCCAGTGAACACACTTGCCCTATGGCAAAATCCTAAAAACAAACAAACAGAAAACCCATACCTGCACTAGCAATGAGCTGCACAGAAAATGATCCAGTTCTGAACATGTTTAAATACCTCCTCTAGTATTCTCCCATTGTTCCTAATACAAAACTCTTTCCAGATGGAGAGAGATCTGTTTAATCTTTTGGTAATCCAAATTCATCGTGTCTTTTTCTTCTAGGAGGCAATGAGTAGTATTTATTATGTAGGGAATTTGGTACTTTGAAGGAAATCTGAATTTATTTTGCTCATGCTATAAAGTTAACTGTTCCTTATTTATCTTCAGTGTAGCCTGCAGTTGTGGAGAAAAGATGCCTGATGGCTCTATTACCAGGAAGTCAGATCCCCAGATATATTGTCCTTACTGCTGGAGAGAATGTGGCTGGCCTTCTGGATAGCAGCAGCATTGGCAGGCTTACTGAAGTGTTACTTTCCTGCCTGGGAAGCTGTTCTGGAATTCTCTCAGGGTCAGAATGCCAAATAAATTGGGTTCCACTTGTGCCTTTGGATAGAATTTATTTTTCCACAATTTTTGAATTGTGAATAGCATGCTTCCTGTTAACTTAAAGAATAAGAACATATGCATATCACTTGAAATTATAAAAGCACATGTGCATAAGTAGTTCTAGGCTTATTTTTAAACATGATTAATAAAGTCTATTTTCAGTAATATTTTTTGTTTTGATTGCAGAGCTTCTCCACTGTAGGTGTACAGTCGAGATTGTAGTTCTTTGGTATTTTACTTCATTAAAAGTTGTGTACAACTGTTAAAAATAAGGCTGCTCACAGATGTTATAACCAACCACATTATTAGTAATGTGTTTATTCAGTATTTTAAAAGCAATCAGTATATATTCATTACTTTAAAACATATAGCAAAACATTTGTAGTCCCTGCTTCAGGAGATGTACATCATCATTCTGACATATGATGTTAGAATACTTTGTAATATATAGTAATTATTCATAATTATTTTACATTTTCTCATGTGTATTTTATATAATTGGGTATAAGAG
>JAKSZU010000003.1:171860504-172218004 GCA_026018925.1 Tupaia tana | reverse complement strand
ATTTTTAAAGTAAAGAAATTCAGCAGGGTTTTTAGCACATCTCTATTGACTTAGTTCAGTGCATGAGATTGGTGGATTATGATTAATTTTAATAGCTACATTAAAAAATACATCTAACATTCTTAATTAGAATAATCTCCAAAGCCCGTTAAATGTTTCAGAAGACAAACAGTTTAATTAGCTAACCTCAGAGGTTCCCCTCCCCCATATGTGCAGTGGTCTTAGGCTTGGTGTGAGCCTTTCAAGCATTCTTAAACAATTGGATGAAAAGGGATTTTAGGCAGATTAGACAAGGGGATGCTTTATATGTTGTTCCTAATCATGAGATATGCAGCATCTACAAAGTTTTACAAAGAAATGAAAATTTAAATAAATTTTACATTGACTATCTAGTTAGCATGAATTACAAGCTAAAACACCCAGTGATAAGACTACTTAATAAACGTATTCTTTTAATTGTGGATTGGAGCAAAAGTACATGCTGGGGTGGACTAGCAAGTGATATGGCAGATTAACATTCTAAAGGGGTCAGTGCTTTTTCTCAGAAAGCATGCTTTTGTTATACTCTCCTGTGGTGCCACTAAATTTTTTGGAAATAAATTCAGAAGGTTTAGATAGAATTGTTAGATTTCAGTCTTGGTGTTTTTTTGATTTTGGTTTTGTTTTTTTTTCTTGGCTATTTTCCCGTTTTTGTTTACCTTATACCTTTTCATATCAAGAAATTCTGAATGTTTAAGTGTGGGATTTTTCAGGGTTTTGTTTTTTATCTATTATAAAATGTTGGGCATCTTAGGAATATGCAGTTTGTAGTATAATATGAATCACTGCTTTTTAATTGTTTTAATTTGTGAGGAGGAAAGAATTTTTCCTTTTGTACCTGGAGAACTGTATTTTGTTTCGTTTTATTTTGTTTTCTTCGTTAGATTTTTGGTTTTTAGTTTTCAGTTTGCCTAAAAACAATCTTATTTGTAGATTTAAAATTTTTTAAAGTATAAACAAATTGCAAACTTGTTGAGATAAGCTGGAAATAAAAATATGTAATGTTAGTCTGGAAAAATTGACTTTTGCCAACTGCATATTCAGATATTATCCTATATTTATGTGAAATTCTGTTGAGGGCTAACTATAAAATAGTGTTGAGTGGATAAATCCATTAAAACTGGAAAATTAATTTTCTCTGTAAATTTTCTATCAGTAGATGGTAAGGTGGCATTTGAAGTTCAAATAGCTTAATTGAGTTTGAAGGGGGAAAGGTCATTTAATTGGTCTATTGAAATGTTAACAGAAACAGATATGCCATGGAATAGACTTTAATGGCAGCAGTGTTGCACTAATGTCTGTATTCACTTGCGAAATTGTTAATTAGAACACTTTGGTAGTTCATTTGTTTTTGCATTGATGTACTTAGTCCAATGGGGAAATCAATTTCATAAAAGAAATTTACCTGGCTTGCTACTAGTACCCTAAAATGCATGTTTACCTTTTAAATTTCCAAGACAATGTTGTATACTGTAACACCCAAGTGCATTTTGAGTTGGAGACTTTTGCTTCTCTTCTGTATAGTGGAATGTCATCATAATTTTTATACTTTATATCCTGGGTAAAACTGAAATAAGAAGCTAAGGAAGAAGTGAGTGTGCATGGGATTGATTCCATCCTCTTTAAGTTAAGGTGTAAATAACATTTTCTGGGTAATGTGTTTTGATTGGCATAAACGTTCATTGCATTAACTAGAGGAATTTTTTTAAAGAGGTTTTCGCCTTAGGGCATGTATACTTGCCAGAGAGAGAGAGACAGAGACAGTGAGAGGGGAAAGTGAGAAATCACCACCCTGGGGGATGGCCACCCCACAATCCCTTCTCCTCCATTCTTCTCCCAGAATCTTGGGTACACACGCACACGTGCCCAGTGTGAGTTTCAAACCACTGGGTCTGAGACTTCAACCATGGTTGGCCATGTGAGAGTCCAGCAACATAACTGCTACACTACCTGCTGGTCCCATGGTGGGGAGGTGGAGGGAAATTGCTAAGAAAGAGTATTTCAAGGAATTATTAGATTTCTCTATTAAGTCTTTTTTTTTTTTTTTTTTTTTTTTTTAAGAGAGGTTTTTGCTATAGGGTGCATACGCTCACCAGAAAGACAGAAAGAGACAGAGCGACAGAAAGCAAGAAATCACTTCCCGGGGGGATAGCCACACCGCAATCCCTTCTCCTCCATTCTCCTCTCGGGATCTTGGGCACACACGCACACGTGCCCGGCGTGAGTTTAAGCCACCAGGTCCAGGACTCAAATCGCAGTCGACTACATGGGAGTCCAGTGACATAGCCATTACGCTAACTGCTGGTCCCCCTATTAAGTCTTACATGATTCATTTATTGTAAATGGATACTTTTGTTGTCAAGTGCTGTTACTGAATTTAAGCTCTATGCAATCTGTCTATACACAGTACAATCTGGCCTGTTCACTTTCGTTTATAATTTTCCCCAAGGTTTTTGCCATAAGGCACATGCACTTGCCAGAGAGAAACCAAAAGAGAGTTATAGTGAAAGTGAGAAATTACCCCCTGGGGAATGGCCACACCTCAATCCCTTCTCCTCTACTCTCCCACATGCACACATAACCAGCGTGAATTTCAAGTCACCAGGTCCGGGACTCAAACTGCAATCAGCCATGTGGGAGTCCAGCCACCATGATACCTGCTGTCTGGTTTAGTTTTTAAAACAATTGTGAGGTAAGAAAGATGAGAGAAGCCACAGTGAACCTCAAGAGATGAATTCCTTTGCTCCTACAATGGCTAAGAATCAGCTTGTGAACACAAATTCCTAATACTAATTTCTAATATTATACCACTTTGTATTTGTTACTATCATGTAGTTATAAAGGTTTACAAATATAAAGATTATGAACACTGAAGCCAAAATAAGAGATTGGCACAAAACGGTGAATCGACCAGATATTTTCTGACTCCCATTCCACCCTTTTTCCTTTCCCTAAGCCAGTTTGGGTTTTTGTGTTTTTTTTTGTTGTTTGTTTGTTGTTTTTTTAGAATTATTTTATTCAACTCGACCTACTTACTTACTTACTTACTTATTTATTTATTTATTTATTTTCATTAGACCAGAGAGGGGCAGAGTGTGTGTGTGTGTGTGTGAGTGTGTGTGTGAGAAAGAGAGAGAGAGAGAGAGAGAGAGAGAGAAAGCGAGAGAGAGAGAGAAAGCGAGAGAGAGAGAGAAAGCGAGAAAGCAAACCACCAGGTCCAGGACTTGAATTGCAGTTGGCCATATGAAAGTCCAGCGCCCTCAACTACCATGCCACCTGCCTGACCCAACAGTTCATTTAAAAAAAAAAAAAAGACAAAATACCAGTACCTAAATGTTTTAAGAAAAAAAATTTAGCAAGCCAGCAGGTGGTGTGATGGTTGAGGAGCTGGATTCCCAAATGGCCTACCATAGTTTGCATTCCAGATCTGATTGCTTGAAAATTCACAGCAAATAAATAGATAAGTAAATAAATAAATGTTTAAAAAGAAATGAAAAAAAAATTTTAAATGTAGTTTAAAAATTATATTGGGTTATTTCTGTAATATTAATATATTAGGGGGACCAGCAGTTAGCGTAATGCCTATGTCACTGAACTCCCATGTAGCCGACCGCGGTTCAAGTTCCGGACCCAGTGGCTTAAACTCACAACAGGCTTGTGTGCGTGTGTGGCCAAGATCCCGAGAGGAGAATGGAGAAGGGATTGCGGAGTGGCCATCCCCCCTGGGGGGTGATTTCTCACTTCTGTCTCTCTGTCTCTCTCTGTCTTTCTGGTGAGCGTATGCACCCTATAGCGAAAACCTCTCAAAAAAAAAATTAATATATTTACAGCTAAATGAATCCCTAATTTGAATCTCCTAATAAACTAATTTTATACATTTACTTATCTCATGTAAAGCAAACCCTCTATAGTTCTACTCCAAATGTCAGAGAATGTAAAATATTATCTGTAAAAGATATCTTTAAAAGATTCCTTTAGAAAAAAATAACAAATTGTGATGTAGCAAGTTGACTGACTTTGCGGTAATAGAGTAAGTTTTTAAGGTTTTGGTGGTCTCAAGTTTTTTTTTAAAGGATATCCATATATTGTTAACATGTTGTTGAAGGAGCTGGCAGGTGGCGTGATGATTGATTGAGGGCACTAGACTCCCATGTGGCTGACCACAGTTCGAGTCTTGGACCTAGAACTTGCTTTCTCCCTCTCTCTCTCTCTCCCCTCCACCGCTTCCCTCACTCTCTGATCAGATTAAAATAAATAAATAAATATGGTTAAATAAAATAATACCTTTTAAAAAGCAAACAAAACAAAACATGGAGTTATCTTTTAAAAAAAATTGAAAATCATTTCGTAAATCTTGTGCCGTGAACATCATAGGCTCATTGCAATATGCATGCTTTAAAATTCTTAATAGGATGTTAACCTATGTTTTTATTCTTTTTACTTATTTTTCAGACTCTATAATAAGTACACAACCCCTGTTTAGTTTCCTAGAGTACTCAACATTCTAGAACTCTTCATGGCCCCAGTATGTAAATGTATTTACATAGGAATAAGTTTAGGTTTCTTTAAAGAGGGCAGCAGAATTGAAAACTGAGGCCAACAAATAAATGAAAGTTTCTCTAAATCCATTGGATAATAGAGGCAGTGTTAAGACTAACCATAGTGTTGAACTAAACAGAGGGATTACTCCTGGGTTTTGCATCAGTTGTTTTCTGCCGGGTGGCCTCACTTGTCAAAAAAAAAAAAAAAAAAAAAAAAGTTTAGCAGGCAAACATTCACATGGGCAGGCACATTGAGAAAAGAAGTATGCTTAATTCCATCAAAGCTTAAAAAATCAATCATTAATTTATTCTAACTACAATTGTTGGTCATTTGTGAAAAACATCTGGCCTTTAAGTCATAGGAACCTAAACACCAGTACAACACGAACACTTGTGAAAAAGTTTGAAGTCTGGTATGGTGTGAAAAAGCTATGTTAGTGTATATGTGGCTGTGTTTAACTGTGAGACTGTATTTGCTTGCTTATAATGCTTGAACTCTACTTTGTTTTTGGACTTTGAGAATGTTTTAAATGTAAATGTGCTTTAAAAACTAGAAAATTGTTAATTTGCAGCTATACAAGGTTCTGCTTTTTTATATGTCTTTTTCATGGTTGTTTAACAGAGTGATATTTTAGCAATCTTGGTATTACAAGTCAGAAATGATTCCTAATGAAGTCTGAATTCAAGATAGGAAATATGTTTAAAAAATGGTTTCAGAAAGGACATACCCTATTTTCCATACGGCTAAGTAATTGTTGAAATATTTGTTTTAAAGCTGGACTTAGATACTCCTGACTGCTCTCTAATTTGATATAGTGAGTCCAAATTATTTCATTCAAGAAACTTTCGTAGGGGAATGCAGTGAAGGAGATAAATAATATTGCAGCTATACTCATTGCAAGGTATAGAACTAATTCAGTCATTATGACTATAGCAACATCAATTTTTTTATAGCTTTAACGCCAGCAGTAAAACAGCTCAATGTTGGGATACATTTAAATACTAAGTTTTTAAGTTAGTCAAGTTTCAAGTTCTAAAAATACATAAGTAGCCACACCATAACCATAAAACACTTAAGTCTTCTGTTTCACTATGGTTGTTTTAAGAGTGAACTGTTAAATTGTAAAAGAAAGCCTAATCAAATCTTTAAGGACTGAAAATTAGAGCTTTAATTAAAAATAAAGAAAAAGTTGCATCATTTTGATTACAGATTTTAATATAATATGCTAGTTAAATATAAAAACACTTTCCCCACAACCACATACTACTTACTCTAGGGGTTTCTTACTATACAAAGGAAATATTGTGAAACACCATCTAACCTAAGGCTATAGTGTCAAAAGCTTCATATCGAAACGATCCATTCTCTTACTGCTTTTTTTCAGATTACTCATATACCGTATTTCACTGACCACTGCTCTTTAACTTCCCTGGGGTTTTAATAATTATAACTGATAAAGCTAATAGATACCTCTCATAACTAAGGTTTGATTCCAAGCAAAATAATAACTAATAATTAAAAAGTACTTTTCCACAATGCTGAAAAGTTAGTAAGTCATTCGTTATTTATTTCATTTGTGCTGTAAACTACTGTAATATGATGATTATGTTTCTAAAATGCATATTGAAAGTAAATCTAAAAATGTATATGTCATTTGTTGAAGTCACTTGTAAAAACTTTATTTAGCCCTCAGTTCAGAGGCACTGATGTCCAAAGTACTGTTCAGATAGTAGAGATGAGAGGAAAAAATCACTTAAAACAGCTGTGAAATATAATGTTTGAAATGGTTCTTTGCGAATGTGCAGATTATGGCTTGCATAGGGACTTCATCCAGCTCTCTGGGAAAATGAGCTGTTGACATTCTTTTGGGTCATCATCCAAGATAGGAGGGCAACCGCAAGGATTTAGCAGATAAATTCATCCCTAAAGACCTTTATCCATTTCATTGCAACTTGGAAACATTCATGTGAATAGTAGCATTAATGTAGCCCATTTAGTTCTTCAAAGTGAGTCATATTTTAAAAAAATAATAATGAAAAGAAAAAGAAGATGACGGTGAAGAAAATGAAATGAGTATGGTTATAACTTATTTAAGTCTTCTAAGAGGTATTCTTTATTTACATAATTCTAAAGCACAAACCATTTTTTTCTCTATACCAGTGTCAAAAGTAGAATTGAGATCTTACATAATAAGCAGTAAGCTTATGAATTTTAACTAGCCAAGTCAGTGCTATGCCATTATTTGTTAGTCGTTTATGACAAAGAGGCGAAAATAAATTAATGTATTGTGAAATGAATGGCAACATTTGTAAATGATTGAAATAATCTAATTTAGGTTCTAACTGTCTTTGGACTTTATGGTTCAGGCAAAAGAAAAAGGCAACGTGATAAATGCATTAAGGGTATACACTGAGATTCACACACATGTCCATTCTTATATATGGGGGAAAAACTTTTGACTCAAACTGGAATGATACTATATAGGGTTGAATGTGCAAGAAAGGTTCCCACAATGCATTGTGCAAACCTAGGGCTAACAAATACCCTGCTGCTTTGAAGCCCCCCCATCCCCCCCAAAAAAAAGACAAAGGCACAATGAAATAGAAAGCTTACCACCGGTAGCTTTCAAAACGACAAACTAGGCAAACTATACATCCCCACCACTCCAATTTTGTCAGAATGCTAATGAGCTTGCTCTGATCTTTACTCGGCTTCCCGTGTTTTCTACATCTTCAAGGACCACATGGCGCTAGCAAAATAAAGACAACTAAATGAGAATTTCGAATGCTTTTTGTGTAGGGACCTGGTGCTTTTCAGTGGACGCACTCGTTGAATATTCTCAACTTAAAAGAGTACAACAGGGGGTTGGGTATGAACTTTTTAACAGGAGGAAATTTGAACAAAAGTAAATTAGTGAGATGAGGAAAATATGAGAAAAATTTCTGATTAATTTCCACTCCATAATATCAATGACACCTTCAGCCCCACTCGTACTCTTCTAACAAGAGATGCTGATAAAAGATGAATGATTCTGTGTTGTTCGCAGTGAATGTTTAGTGGTTTTTTAATAGCAGCATTCTACATGAAAGGCACCAGGAAGTACTCCGCATTAGCAGTTGAGATCACTAGTTAATAGGATGATGTCTTTTAGCTTTTGTCACAAGATTATTAGAAAGGATGGGTTTCTGTTCTCATCGTTACATAGTTTGGAGTGCCTGTTGAGTACAAGTGCTAAAATACAGGTTTCTCGGTATTGTTTCACATGTAAAGCAAAAAGGCTTTTAATGCAACACCTTTTTTCTCTTTTACCAGGTGATTTGTTATTGATCTCTAATCTGCCCCTTTAGCTGTATTAAATGCTTGAAGTGTTCTGCCTTTCACTGTCGCCTTGATGCCAGCTATTTGTGTCTATATATTCATTAACATTAAAACAGGATCTACATAGAGCATTAGATTCTATGATTTAGAAAATGGCAGAGTATATAGTTCTTATGGTTTAAGGGATAGGTAACAACATAAAGTTAAGATTGCCTGAGTAAATACTGTAAAAAATATGTTCTTTGATAATTATTTTTATGAGGCTTTGTTTATATACGTATAAGGAATATTTTTTTATTATCTCTCTTTTCTCTAGCAATTACTGTATGCTTACTAGGAAAATAAGAATAGTTAATTTCATCTCTCGCCATACCCACATCTAGAAAGGGGAAAATGAAAACCAAAATTGAGTACCTTTTTTATGTTTAAAGATATCTATACTTAGAGCTAAACTTATTCTGTACAACTAATAGATTAAAAAGGATATTTGATATAGTAACACTTTGTATTTTGTGTGGAGAAAATTTGTGCCAATGTTTCTCACATTTAACACATGTACTTGATATTTCTATATACTATTACTTCTTCTATATACTATTTAAATTTTCTCTTGAAAAATTATATTTTTGTACATTGTATTTTATGCACATGTGTTAAATACATTGCTGTTTTCTATTTCTTTTTCTTTTTTCTTTTTTAGTTACACTAAAGGGCATGTGCACTCTCCAGAGAGAAACAGAGAGAGAGGGAAAATGAGAAATGACCCCCAAGGGGCTAAAGGCCATGCCTCAATTCCTTCTCCTCCAGTCTTTTCTCGGGTTTCTAGACATGCACACACATGCGCCCAGTGTGATTTTCAAGACACTGGATCCAGGACTCAAACTGTGAAGTTGGCCATGTGGGATCCAGTGCCCTAACCTCAATGGCCACTTGCTGGCCCATACTGCCTCTTAAATATTGTAGTTTATTAACACATAATGAAATAGAGGGGGAAATCCTGTAATAAATAGATATAACTTGAAAAATACTAGTAATCTAAAAAAAATAGAGACTATCTTCTAAATGTAACAGTATTTTTACAATCTGCTATCATGTATGTGATATTCTTATGTTTCTTACAAGTGGGGTAGGAGTTAGAATTTGCACAATAAAATATTTCCATTCTATAGAAGTTCTTTTATCATAGGCGTGATATGTCTATTTTCATACAAATTACAATGAGAAAAGAGGCCATGTCATTTTAAAAATGTATTTAAGTAAGATAGCTATTTTGACATTTTGGTTACAGAACTTTAAAAAAAAATGCAGATTTGTCATCAATAAAAACTTTTTCTGAAGCCAGTAGGTGGCACGGAGGTTAAGGCGCTGGATTCCCACATGGTTGACTGACACTCAAATCCCAGACCCAATAGCTTGAAAATTATGTTTGGCACATGCACATGTGTGCCCCAAATCCCAAGGAAAGAATGAAGAAGAAGGGATTATGGTGTTGGTATCCCACCTTGTCACTTCCCTTCTCTCTGTCTCTCTCTCTCTCTCTGGTGAGCAAATGCACCTATGGCAAAAAAAAAACAAAGAAAAGTAATAAAAGCTTTTTCTTTGTCTTTTTAAAAATTTCATTTGGTTTTGTTCTAAAGGGTTATTTTATTTAACTTTATTTATTTATCTATAATTTGACCAGAGAGGGACAGAGTTGGTGGGGGGAGTAAGGAAGCAAGCTACCAGGTCCAGAACTTGAACCGCAGGCAGTCACATGGAAGTCCAGCACCCCTAGCCACCATGCCACCTACTGGTCCCATTTTTTAAAAATAATTATTTAAATTTGTTTATTATCATTATTTTTTAATTTGACCAGAGAGAGACCGGGGGTCGGGGGGCTGATGAGAAAGCAAGCTGTCAGGTCCAGTACTCAAACCATGATCAGATACGTAGGAGTCTAGCACCTCAACCACTACACCACCATACCACCTGCTGGCCCCAATAAACATGACATAATGCTGACATAATAAAATGTTATTAAAGGAGAATGTTTCCATTAAAATACTGTCTCTGCGAACAAGTTCTCATAAATATTGGGTCCCGGAAAAGTCATCACAGATTTTTGTATAGAAAAAGAAAAGCACGTCATGACTTTTCCAACAACCCAATAGAAACAAAGTAAGTGAGGGAATTTGGTGTTAAAAAAATAAATAAAATGATCTCTAAGACTGTGAAATAGTAGAGAGTTACCCTATTGTTCTGTGCTAAAATAATTATTACTGATAACTCATATAACATTGAATCTGTGTCATAGTAAAGATGTCTATTTTCAAAAAAATTATCTTAAAATTTCTGAAAAGTAAGGTTTAACACAATTTCCAAAGGCAATGAGCCATACCCTTTTACAGACTTTAAGAGGTGACAGGATTCATTCCCTTTTTGGAAGTAAAATGCTATCATAACTTTTGGTAAATGTGATGTTACAGGTCTGTTTTGTGTATCTGTATGTTTTTAACTGTGTCGAGATTTTAATTACTTTGTTACCCAACTCCAGGAATGCATAATAAAATAACATCATTTTCTGGGTGTAAGAAATGACATAACTCCATACAGTTACATTCTTTTTTTTTTTTTTTTTTAATTTTTGCAATAGGGAGGATGTGTCTTTTGGAGACAGAGAGAGAGTGGAAGAGTGACAAAGCACCCCTTCAAAGGGGGATGACCGCACCGCACTCCCTTCTGCTCTCAGGAATTTGGGCATGCATGTATGCACACCTGCCTGGCATGTTTTTCAAGCCACTCGTTCCAGGACTTGAACCACAGAGTGGGCTTTTTGGGATTCAGCCACCTTAACCTCCACGCCATCTGCTGGCCACATACAATTGCATTTTTTTAAGAATTATTTATTTAATTTTATTTATTATTATTATTATTATTACTCTTTTTTTTAATTTGCTGTAGGGCACATGTGCTCACCAGAGGGGGTGGAGGGAGGATTGAGAAAGCAAGCCACCAGGTCTGGGACTTGAACCTGATAGGCCATGTAGGTAGGAGTCCAGTGCCTTCAACACACCACCTGCTGGCCCATAAAATTACATTCAATTTTTTTTTTAAGAACTATTTATGTATTTAATTTTATTTGTTGTTATTTTTAAATTTTTGGCCAGTGAGAGAAAAGGGGAAAGTGAGAAAGCAAGCTCCCAGGTCCAGGACTCAAACCATGGCTACCCATGTGGGAGTCAGCACCTTAGCCACCACACCACCTGCTGGCCCCCACTGTTACGTCCTTAGGTTAATATGAGGAAAAGAAAAAAGCCTAAGAGAACATGTCAAGCTGTAGATTCTGTCACGTTCTTGATTAACAGAGTCATAGCCAGGAAGTAAAATAGTGAGCCAGGGACCAACAGATAGAGGGCATAATGGTTACATAGCTGGACTTGCCTGTAGTCGACTGCTGTTTGAGTCCCGGACCTGGCAGCTTAAAATTCACAGCCAATGCATGTGCATGCATGCCCAAAATTCCGAGAAGAGAATGGAGGAGAAGGGATTGTAGCATGGTCAACCCCCAGCAGGTGTTTTCTTTCCTTTTTTATAAGAATTTTTTTTTGAATTATTTATTGATTTAATTCCTCTGTTTGTCTCCTACAAGTACACACACTTTGTAGCAAAAATCTCTCTAAAAATGGGACCAGGAGTTAGCGTAATGGCTATGTCGCTGGACTCCCACGTAGTTGACCGCGGTTCGCGTCCCGGACCCAGTGGCTTAAACTCATGCCGGGCGCGTGTGCGTGCGTGCCCAAGATCCCGAGAGGAGAATGGAGGAGAAGGGATTGCGGTGTGGCCATCCCCCCTGGGGGGTGATTTCTCACTTTCTGTCTGTCTGTCTGTCTCTGTCTGTCTGGCGAGCACATGTACCCTATAGCAAAAACCTCTCAAAAAAAAAAAAAAAAAAACAACTCTGAAAAAAAAAACAAGCAGTGAGTGAAGGGCCAGCTCTCCAAGGTCTCCATGTGAACCATCTCACCATTTGGTACTGAAGCCCACCTGTCCTGTTTTTGTTTTTTTTTTTTTTTTTTTTTTTTTGCCCACCTATCTTCATTGCTGTGAGCATAATTACAGGAGAGGCTTTTCTTCAATACATAAGCCTTAGTATCCCTTTATCTGAAAACATGGGCTCCACTCTTCTAGCAGTGGGTTGGGATGCTGAGAGAGTAACAACCAAGGTCCCACTCTAGTGTTTGTTGTATTCATCCCTGCTCACTAACTCAGCTTCATAGCCATGAGGCCAGTTTCCACTTTAATAGAACGAGGATACTATGGCTTTACAAATAAAAATCAAAAGAGAAAAAACTAATTTGAACTCCCATAAAAAATGAAATTGGGAGCCAGCCAGTGGCATGGTGGTTAAAATGGCTGGATCCCACATGACAGACTGTGCAGTTCAAGTCCTGGACTCCACAGCTTGAAAAAACACACTGAATGCCTCTGTGTGCCCAAAATTTCGAGATTCTGGAGAATGGATTGTGGTTTGGTGCTCGCCCCCTCAGGGTGCTTTCTCACTCCTCCCCCCTCTCTTCAGGGAGCACACATGTCCTATAGCAAATTAAAAAATAAAAATGAGGGCCAGCAGGTGGTGTGGTGGTTAAGGTGCTAGACTCCCACGTGGCCAACTGTGGTTCAAGTCTCAAACCAGGAGACTTGCTTTCTCACTTTCTTTCTCTTTCTCTGGTCAAATTAGTTAATAATAATAAGTAGAATTAAATAAATAAGTCTTTAAAAAACAAAAAACAGGGCCAGCGGGTGGTGTAGTAGTTAAGGGGCTGGATTTCCACATGGTTGACCGTGGTTGAGTCCTGGACCTGGCAGATTGAAAAATCACACTGGGTGCGTGTGCATGTGTGCATGCACAAAATCCTAGTAAGAAAATGGAAGAGAAAGGATTGCAGTATGGCCATCCTTCCCACCTGGGGGGATGCGGGGGTTGATATCTCACTTTCCCTCTCTCTGTCTTGCTGGCAAGTGTACAGGCCCTATGACAAAAACCAAACCAAAACAAAACAACAACAAAAAAATGAAATTGGGCCAGCTCTGTGGCCTGTTGGTGAGGCAGTACTATTCTGTTCTCAGACCTGGCAGTTTAAAAAACATGACAGGCACATGTATGGGTATGCCCAAAATCCCGAAAGGAGGGAGAGATGGAGGAGAAGGGAGTACCTCTCTCTGGCAAACCCTCTAGTCAGAAAAAGAAAATATACCTAGTTTGACTAAAGAACAAAATTTTTCATTTAATTTAATTTAATTTTAATTTTTAATTTCAATAACCATAAATGTGTAATGGCTTTTATATTGGACAGTGAAGACTCTCCAGTCCCCTGGAGGGCATGTACAATCGCCAGAGAGACAGAGAGGGACAGGAGAAGGCACCCCCCCCCATGGGGGATGGTCATGCCGCAATCCGTTCTCCTTCATTTCTCCACCCTGTTAAGATTTTGGGCAAGCACATATACACCTGGCATGTTTTTCAAGCTACCAGAGGAACTAGGATTTGAACTGAGCTCAATCTTGTGGGATCTGGCTTTCCATGCCTAGCACTTAGTGCTATGCGCCATCCCTTGAGGTTCTTACAGAGCTTTTCTTTATTTTTTACACTTTCAATTTAAAAAATTGGTAACATTCCTAAATTCTTTCTATAGTTTTCTCCTTTTATAGCTATGAGAAAAATTAAAACTATCATCATATTTCAGGTTTTCTTACACTCACAATTGGTTCAGCTTACTTAAACATCTGTTTCTGTCTATACTTCATCATTTGGATTTTTTTTAACTTTATTTACTTATTCATTTATTTTTTACTTTGACCAGAGAGGGACAGAGTGAGTAAGAGAGAGAGAGAGAGAGAGAGAGAGAGAGAGAGAAAGCAAGCTTCCAGGTCCAGGACTTGAACTGTGGTCAGCCACGTGGGAGTCCAGCACCCTTAACTGCCACACCACCTGCTGGTCCCTATTTGGAATTTTTTTTTTAGAGAGGGAGATTTTTGCTATAGGGTGCATGCGCTCACAGGAGAAACAGAGAGAGAGAAAGAGAGACAAAGAGACAGAAAGCAAGAAATCACACCGACGGGGGATGGCCAAGCCACAATCCCTTCTCCTCTATTCTCCTCTAGGGATCTTGGGCACACATGCACATGCACCCAGTGTGAGGTTTTAGCCACCGCGTCCAGGATTGAACTATGGTTGACTACTTAGGAGTCCAGTGACATAACCATTACACCATATGCTGGTCCCATTATTTGGACTTTTTTTGAAAGAAAAAAATATGAATCATAACTAAAAGTAATAGCACTCTATTGTTGTTGAAGCATTGTAATTCATGCAATAGGTATTAGATCATAGGATTTCTGGAAAGGAACCTCTCTGATTTAGAAATGCAGAGAGCCTCCTAAGATTCTCATTTCTACCATTCGTCTCTTCCCTTGGCACTCGTCATATGCCCAGCCTGTTACTCCACAGAGTCTTAAGTTGACTTTCTCATCTGCTGACTCATGTTTATTCATTTATCCAGAAGAAGCAAATATGTACAGTCTCTACCAGTGATATTTATACTTGATTTTAGCCAAAAGGCCAAGAAATGATGATAAGGATATTAGAAAGTATTTTCCAAAACTAGAAATTTTGAGTTGGAAATGTAAAATAAAATTTTTGAACTGAAAAAGTTATCCTATCACTACAGTTTTCAATTTGGAATATGTCTATTGCCTAAAGTGAGGCACATCCTCATTCTAGATGGCGATAAAATTTTTTAACATTTAAAGAAGTAGAAATTCCAGGAAAATGTGTTTTTTCTCAGCAACTATCTATGAAACCAAATTCAGGCATTTGAACTGATTTGGCAGCAACATGTTTTTCTTCTGAATGTGAAATTAAATTTGTGTAATGTCATGCCAATGCTAAAATAACATGTTATACATGGAATAGCACCCTTTTTTTAAGAAAAATTAATCTCAGTGACTTCTTTGTGAAAGGGCCAAGACAGTGGTTCTCAAACTTTATATCCATTAAAAAATACACCTGAGGAGCTTGTTAAAAATACAGATTTCTAGGCCTTGCTTGAAAGATTCTCATTAAGTGAGTCTGGGATGGGACCCGTCTTCTAGCTAATAATTTTATTTTTAAATTTTATTGATTTGATTATTGATTGATTTTTAATCACCAGAGAGCACTTGCCCTAGAAAGATGGAGAGCGGAGAAACCACTTCACACTTCCCAATGGGTGTGGCCACGCTGTAAACCCTACTTCTCCCTCTCTTCATCCTTTCGGAATTTTCAGCGTGAACATATACTTGATCTGCGTGTTTCCTAAGCCACTAGAGCTAGGATTTGAACCATGATTGATGTAGGATCCAGCTCCCTTAGCCATTGAGCTATGGGGCCAGACCTCTTTTCCTTTTCTTTCTTTCTTTCTTCTTCTTCTTATTTTTGGAGAGGTTTTTTGCTATAGGGCACATGCGCTCGCCAGAAAGACAGAGACAGACAGAGAGACAAAAAGCGAGAAATCACCCCCCAGGAGGGATGGCCACACCGCAATCCCTTCTCCTCCAGTCTCCTCTCGGGATCTTGGGCACACACGCACACGCACCTGGCATGAGTTTAAGCCACCGGGTCCGGGACTCGAACCGTGGTCGACTACGTGGGAGTCCAGTGACATAGCCATTACACTAACTGCTGGTACCCATCTTTCTTTATTTTTTTTAATATAGGCAGTTCTAATACAGATAATCCACAAACCTCATTGGAAAAACATAGAGCTAAGTTAATAAGAGATGCTAATCTTACGGTGGTACAAGTGTTCAGAGAAACACAGTATAGAGACGAAAAACATAGTCTTTAAAATCAGTAAGATTCCCAGCTGGAACCTCGGTGTTTTTGGACAAGTTATTTAACCTCTCCGATCCTTGATTTCTCCAGCTGTTTTAAAAAAAAAAAAAAAGGTTGATAGTGACTTCTTTGGGAAGCTACAAGAATGCGTAGCTCAGAGCCTGGTAGGAGGTGACATTACAAAATTAACTACTGCTATCTATCAGCCACAGTAGTAGTTTCATGATTTTTGTTTCTACCTTCACTTAAAGTTCTTCTTTAGCTTCTTTTTTTCTTTAAAGAATTATTTAATTTAGGGACCAGCAGTTAGCGTAATGGCCATGTCGCTGGACTCCCACGTAGTCAACCACGGTTCGAGTCCTGGACCCGGTGGCTTAAACTCACGCCAGGCCGCGTGTGCATGCGTGCCAAGATCCCAAGAGGAGAATGGAGGAGAAGGGATTGCCCCGTGGCCATCCCCCCTGGGGTGATTTCTCGCTTTCTGTCTTTCTGTCTCTGTCTTTCTGGCGAGCGCACGCGTCCTATAGCAAATACCTCTCCAAAGAAAAAAAAAAGAAGAAAGAAAGAAAAAGAATTATTTAATTTATTCATTATAATTGTTTCTTTCTTTTTTTTTTTCCCCGAAGTTTACCAGCGAGAGAGGGAATTGGAAAGTGAGAAAGTAAGCTGCCCGATCCTCAACTCAAACCAGTCAGCCATGTGGAAGTCCAGCCGCCTTAATCACCATGCCACCTGCCAACCCCGAGTTTTTCCTTACCTTCTATATGTACATCTTCCATTCTGTCGTAACTCTTCTCTTACCCCAACGCATGTACATACATGCATGCAGGTACACAGACTCTTCTCTCCCCGCCTCCCCTGCCAAGGTCTGACAGATTAGTATTTTTGGCATAAGACTAAAACGTTGTTTTTATTGTGGTTCAATCCTTGGTTAATATACAAGAGGACTTCAATAAGTTTGTCGAGGGCCTGTCCCACAGTCTGGTGGTTCAGTGAACTGGATCTCACATGGCTAACCATGGTTTGAATCCTCACCCTGGCAGTTTAAAGAACACACCAGGTGTTTGTTCATATGTCCCCCAAATTCCTATAAAGGGAGAAAGGGTAAAGAAAGGATTGTGGCATGACATACCCCTTCTGGGGTTGTTTTTTCCCTCTCTGTCCTTTGTCTCCCTCTAGTGAGTGCATGTGCCCTCTGGCAATTAAAAAAAAAACAAAAATTTATGGAAGATTTGAGTTAAAATGTGAGCTTATTTGGTATAAGAAAACATTGAAGTTCATGCATAGTTTTTTCATATATAAATTTTCCATGATATTTTTCATTTTAATTTGCCATAGGTTGGATTTTTTCTTTTCTTTTTTTTGGTGGTGGGGGGGGGGGGGGGTGGTTGCCATAGAGTGCATGTGATCATTCTGTAAGACAGAGAGAAGGAAAGTGAGAAATAGGGCCACACCACAATCCCCTCTCCTCCATTCTCTTGGGATTTTGGCATGTACGCACACACACCCAGAGTGACTTTCAAGCTACCAGGTCCAGGACTTAAACTGCCGTGGGAACCCAGTGCCTTAACTACCACACCACCTGCTAGCCCCTGTCTTGTTTTCTGTTTGTTTTTAGAATTATTTTTATATAATCTAATTTTATTATTATCATTATTATTTTTTTAATTTGACCAGAGAGAGAGAGAGAGAGAGAGAGAAGGAAAGTGAGAAAGCAAACTGCCAGGTCCAGAACTTGAACTGTGGTTGGCTATGTAGGAGTCCAGGACCTCAGCCACCACACCACCTACCAGCCCCCCTTCTATTTAAAAAAAAAAAAAAAATGCTGTAGGATGCCTGAGCTCACCAGACAGAGACAGAGAGAGAAAGAGAAGAAAAGTGAGGAATTACACCCCAGGGCAGATGGCTACGCCACTGTCCTTTCCCCATTCCTCTCGCAGGATTTTAGGTGCACATGCACCTGACTTGATTTTCAAGCTGCTGGGTCCAGGACTCTCAACTGTGTAGCTGGTCATGTGGGATCCAGTGCTGTAATCTCCATGCCACTTGTTGGCCTCACACTAATTAACCTTTAATGTTTGCTGAATAGATTTTTTTCTGTAAATATTTTGGTTTTAGTTTGCTATAGGGCACTTGCATTCTGTACAAAGACACAGAGAGTGTGAAACAGAGAGGGAAAGTGAGAAATCACTCCCCAGGAGGAGTGGCCACACTGCATTCCCTTCTCCTTCATTCTCCTCTTGGGATTTAGTACAGACATATGCACCCAGCATGTTTTGTTAGCCACTGGATCTGGAACTCAATCATGTAGTTGGCCATATGGGATTCAGCTGCCTTAGCCACCAAGCCATCGAGCTGGGCCAAATATTAGTTTTAATGTGTTTGGAAGAATGTTAAAGAGAAAGGAAGATTAATCAAAACACTATGATTACTTTTAGAGTTGTGTAGCCTTAAAGGATAAAGTTTGGGAGCCAGCCAGTGGTGTAGTGGTTAAGGCACTTGGCCTTAAGGTACTTGGCCAATTGAGTAGTTCGAATCCTGGACCTGGTGGCTTGAGAAACATGTCAGGCACATGTGTGCAGGTGCCCAAAATTTCCAGAGGAGAATGGAGGAAGAGGGATTGTGGTATGGCTATCTCCCCTGAGGGGGTGATTTCTCACATTCCTTCTCTTTCTTTCTGTCTTTCTGTCTCTCTCCAGTGAGCATATGCACCCTATAGCAAAAACCAAAAAATTTCTCTCTATATATATATACGTGTGTGTGTGTGTGTGTGTGTGTGTGTGTGTGTGTGTATAATTATTTTCCTGAAAGAATACAGTATATAGTGTACTTTATTGTCAAATTAAAAGTTTATCATTTTTTTTAAATGTGCTATAGGTCACGTATGCTCTCCAAAAAGAGACAGAGAGACAGAGAAAGAGGGAAAG
The DNA here is from genome assembly GCA_026018925.1 of Tupaia tana. Classification (NCBI taxonomy): domain Eukaryota; kingdom Metazoa; phylum Chordata; class Mammalia; order Scandentia; family Tupaiidae; genus Tupaia; species Tupaia tana. The sequence continues at coordinate 172,199,326 of JAKSZU010000003.1, read as the reverse complement.
TAAAAAAGTACTCCTTGCTCCTAGTGGGAATGTAAAAAAGTACTCCTTGCCCCTAGAGGGTATGACAACACCACAATCCATTCTCCTCTATTTTCCTGTCAGGATTTTGGGCATAAACACACATACACACACACCCTGTATATATTTTTTTTAATTATTTCCTTTATTTTATATATCTTTATAGTTATTTTCAATTGACCAGAGCAAGATACACAGAGAGAGAGAGAGAGAAAGCAAGATAGAAAGCGAGAAAGCAAGCTGCCAGGTTCAGGACTCCACCCATGGTCAGCCATGTTGGAGTCCAGCGCCCCTAACCACCACACCACCTGCTGGCCCCATACCCTGTATATTTTTTAAGCTGCCAGGTCTGAGACACAAACTGTGTAGTCACCACTGTGGGATGCAGCCAAGCTGGCCCCAAGTGTATAAATTTGTTTTGTATACTGCCTTAAATAAATAAATAAATAAATAAATAAATAAATAAATGGGTCCAGCAGATGGTGTAATGGCTACATTGCTGGACTACCATGTAGTCGACTGTGGTTCAAGTCCCAGACCTGATGGTTTAAACTCATGCTGGGCGCGTGTGCGTGCGTGCCCAAGATCCCAAGAGGAGAATGAAGGAGAAGGGAATGTGACATGGCTGTCCCCCCTGGGGGATGATTTCTTGCTTTCTGTCCCTCTGTCTTCTCTTTCTGGTGAGCACATGCGCCCTATAGCAAAAACCTCTCCAAAAAAATAAATAAATAAAGAGAAAGAAAGAAAAAAAAGAAAGAAAAAGTTCAGTATTCTTAATTATTTTTCATTTGACCAGAGAGAGAGAGAACATGAGAAAGCAAGTCAGCAGGTCCAGATCTCAAACCATGATCAGCCATGTAGGAGTTCAGTACCTTAACTACTATGCCACCTACCAGCCCCTGTACTCTGCTTTTAAATTGTTGATATTAGGGCCAGCCCCACACTGCAGTGGTTAAATGCTGTGCATTGGGAACCCAATTCCACATGGCTGATGATGGTTTGAGTCCCAGCTCAGGGTCTTAAAACACATGCCTTGCACAAGTGTGTGCATGTGTGCCCAAACTTCTGATGGGGAGGAGAAATGGAGGAAGAAGGATTGTGGCATGACCATGAGAAGTGCTCTCTCTCTCTCTCTCTCTCTCTCTCTCGCACACACATCCTCTGATGATTTAATAAATAAATAAAAAGTAAGTGACACTGCATGGGAAACAAAAGGTGAATTCACAGCACACAGAATATGAACACCCAACTTGTGACTGTCACCTGTGTTTACTAACTAGTATTGTTACTCCATTCCTTACCCATAACAAACCAGCCCAGTCCCAACCCCAGTCCCTAGTGTCAGTTCACTCTGAATTAATAGCACCCTCGATGTCCACAGTTAGTAACTGTGTGTAGCACAATGTTCCTTCACTACCAGCTTGTTATCCCCAACAGGGATATTTCTGAGCTGGCGTTTGGAAAACTTGCCATTGCTGTGTCCATTGTGTTTTCAAAAGATCTAGCTCCACAAGGAAAGTTGGAGATGGAAGTCGAGGAAGATACTTAGGATGAAATAGTGTTTTTTCTTTGCCATAGGGTACATGTACTCACCAGAGAGAAATAGAGAGACAAAGAGAAAAGGAAAGTGAGAAACCATAATCCCTTCTCCTTCACTCTCTTCTCGGGATTTTGGGTATACAGGCACACACTCCTGGTATGACTATTTAAGCTGCCAGATCTGGGACCCAAACCATGGAGTCAGCCATGTGGGACCCGGTGCCTTCACCACCATAACACCTGTTAGTTTAGGCTTTACAATTTTTTTCAATGAACTTATTATGAATTTCAGTCTTGAAAAAAATTAGAGCTAATTTTATATTGCAGGGAGAAATAATGTTCTAGAGCTATAAATTATTTAAAGTAGTTGTAAGTATTTTAATTTCTCATGTGAATAAAATTAGAAGTAGCCAGGAACCAGTAAAAGGTGTGGTGGTTGGGGTACCCACCTGATAGCAATTTAAAGAAGAAGAAGAAAATTAAAAATAAATAATTATTTTTAAAAAGAATTAACAGCCAAGATTTAACATTTCCAATATCATTTATTGGAGTCAACTGATTATTTTGAATCAAAGTAAAATTTTAAATAAATTATAATGAACATTGTAATTCAAAAGCAGAGTGCCAATCTTGGCCCAATCGTGATGGTACAAAGGAGAGGGTGCTATTGCACTGTAGCAGAGGCCCTGATGGAAGGTCTGTGTTCTATTCCTGGCCCAGTCTAAATGGGCGGGGCAGTAGAATTATGACATGGCCAGACCCCGTCAAAACTCGCTATCTATCTCTCTTCCTCCTATTTTCTTTCTCTCTCCCAGGAAAAAAAAAAGAGAAGAAAAGAAAAAAAAGAATATCATTCTAGAGAAAAATGATACCAGGAAGTTAGTTGGAGGTGGGTGGGAGGAGAAAAAATTAAAAAAAAAAAAAAAAAAAAAAAAAAAAACCACCAAAGATCTATAAAGTCTGTTAAGTTCAGCTTTAAATAATAAAATTTCATTAGGGGACCAGTGGATGGTGTAATGGTTACGTTGCTAAACTCCCACTTAGTTGACTACAATTCAAGTCCTGGACCCAGTGGCTTAAAACTCACACCAGGTGCATGTGGATGCATGCCCAATATCCTGAGAGGAGAATGAAGGAGAAGAGATTGCAGTGTGGCTGTCACCCCTGAGGGGTGATTTCTCACTTTCTGTCTCTCTTTGTCTTTCCAGCAAGCGTATGTGCCCTATAGTAAAAATCTCTCCCCCCAAATAAATTCATTAAAAGATTTTTTTTATCATTTGTAGAAGATAAAAATGTTTTCTATATTATTAGCCTACAAAATTATCAGTGTAGACTAGGTAGCTATTTTGCTAAATTTTGAAATAAGTAATTTGATAGTAATAAGCATGGGAAAAATATTAAAAGGTACAGTGTGAGAACCAAACAGCCTTGGAATTGACAACAACTCTGGTTGGAAATGCATGCTAAGTGTTATAGATGCTCTGATCCTTTTTAAGTGGTCCATAGCTTTGCAGAGGAGGAAAAGGATGTACATACAGCACAACATAAGGACATAGCCAAATGCAGGAGATGGCTCATACAGTTCATGCCAGAATCAGAAATGGAAATTGGTAGCATGATGTTCTTCAGTCTAAGAGCTATATATTTTTTAAAGAATTATTTAATTTTATTTGTTTATTTTAATTTGACCAGAAAATGACAAAGTGAGAGAGAGAGAAAGTGTGAAAGCAAGCCTCCAGGTCTGGGATTCGAAATGCCATCAACCATGTGGGAATCCAGCACCCTTAACTACCACACCACCTGCCCCCGCTACGAGCTATATTTTTTTAAGAGCTCTCACCTTATTAAGTAGAATCAGAAGCTTTTTTTAAAAAGAATTATTTAATGTTATTTATTATTATTACTATTATTATTTTTAAATTTTGCTATAGGACACATGTGCTCACCAGAGAGAGATGAAGGGGTGGTAGTGAGAAAGCAAGCCCACCAGATCTGTGACTTGAACCACAGTTGACAGTGTGGGAGTTCAGCATCTTAACTACCATGCTATCTGCTGGCCCCAGTATTGAAAAATTTTTATCATGATAATAGAGGTAATTGAACATATCCTAGGGATAAAGTTGAGAAGAAATAATGAAAATAACTTTATCCTTGGGAAATCTCAGAATTCTAGGAGTCACACATGAGATTTTTTTCTCAATTTCTTAGTGAAAGAACTGTTGCTAGCAAGAGGATCTTTGGAATAGACTTAACAGAACACACAGAGCTTTGGAAAGGGTAATGTTTCATGGAGGGTTTGCATTTGAGTTGCTCCTTTAAGAAAGTAAAAATTAGTAATAGGTAATTGATGGTCTTCCATACATGGGAGGTCTGAAAAGGTAAAATGGTGGTAGGATGCATTTTGGTTGATTGTCCTAGTAAAATAGATATGTAAAGACATTAGAAATACCATGCTCAATGGAACTAACATCTGAAGAGTAGTACCATGTAGCCCAACATACTTCTTCTGTGGGGAGGCATTTCTTGTGTGTATAAGTAGTCAGAAAAACTCTTAAGACTCTGCCATGCCTTGCTCCAGCAATACCCCTTGGAGTCAAGGGAAGACCTGAACCTGAAACTTGAGTTAAAATGTGAATACTGGGCCAGCAGGTGGTGGCGTGGTTATGGCACTGGACTCCCACATGGTCAACCACAGTATGAGTCCTGGACGCAGGACTTGAAAATCACACTGGGTACACATCCATGTGTGCCCAAAATCCAAGGAAGAGAATGGAGGAGGAGGGATTACAGCATGGCCATCATCACCTTTGGGGTTTTTTTCCTCACATTCCTTCTCACTTTCTCTCTCTCTCTCTCTGGTGAGCACAAACCCATGGCAAAAACCTTCAGGAAAAAAAAGTGACTAGTGTAGAAGTAGAGAAAAAAAAAAAAAAAAAAAAACAATAGCACCACTATTGTATTACTTAGATAGCACTTAAATTAAGCCAGGGAATGCTCTAAGTACTTTACATATATTAATTCATGTAATCTTCACAAAGCTTTGTGAAGTAGTATCTTATCTCCAATTTATAGATGAGGAAACTGAGATCTAGAGACATTAAGTAACTTACCCAAGTTTACATAGGTCTTAAAGAGAACAGAGATAGGCTTAAATGTACCCTGATACACAAGACAGAGTATTTTTGCTTCACCCTTTTCTTTGGATGGCCATTTGCATTTTGTCAAATAGAATCAAGTTAGCAGTTGACCAAGAAGTGACAGCTCTACTCCAGAACCCCCTATTTCTGGAAGCTATCATATACCAATCTGTAGTTCAAGGACCTTAGGGTGGCATGGTGGTAAAACACAGTGCTCTGCAAGGTATTTGCACATGGGAAGGTTCCTATTTCCCTGAGACCTTTTTTTTCTTCAGATTATTATTAAATATTCTCATTATTTATTTATCTTTTTACTCTCACTTCAAATTTATTTTTATTTTTATTTATTTATTTATTTTTTAGGGACTTTTTAAAGTACACTGGGCACATGCTTGCCCATGACCTGGGGCTGGCTGAGACTGGGTACATTATGATGTTATGACCCTGCTGACATTCTCTCTTTCTGTCTCTCTTGGAAGAAATAAATAGAGAAACTTGAAAAATATTTCTATGGACAGCTCTGTATAGGAAGAAAAGCTGACTTCCCTTGTGCTGTTCTGAAATCACTGTTATGTTCCAGTGGCCTGTATGGAAAGAGTAAACAAAATCCCCTCTGCAGTGGATAAGCTAAGAGGACCAAATGGGGGTTTTGTTGTTTACCAATGTTTTGAAGGTTTTTTTACATTTGCTTATCAGAGCCAGTCTTGAAGGCTTTGTCAAGGTCGGCCTGAATTCTTAAAAAAAAGCCTATTCTAGGGACCAGCAGTTGGCGTAATGGCTGTGTTGCTGGACTCCCATGTAGCCGACTGCAGGAGTCCTGGACCTGGTGGCTTAAACTGATGCTGGGTGCGCGTATGTGTGTGCCCAAGATCCCAAGAGGAGAATGGAGGAGAAGGGATTGCAGTGTGGCCATCCCAGTGGGGGGGGTGATTTCACGCTCTCTGTCTCTCTGTCTCTGTTTTTCTGGCGAGCGCACGCGCCCTATAGCAAAAACCTCTCCAAAAAAAAAAAAAAAGTCTATTCTGGGGCCAGCCCATGGCAAGGAGGTTAAGATGGCTGGATCCCACATGGTGACTATGGTTTGAGTCCTGGACCCAGCAGTGTGAAAAAAAGTTACGCATGTGTATCTGAGTGCCCAAAATCCTGAGGAAAGACTGGAAGAGGAGACATTATGGTATGGCCATCCCCTGGGAGGTGATTTCTCACATTATCTCTCTCTGGCATGTGCACACACCCTATAGAAAAACTCAAAACAAAACAAATATTCAACTATGAACCCTTTTGAGGACAAGAACCACATCTTGGTTATCCTTATATCTCTAGTTCCTGGCTTGATGCTGCACACACTATTTTCACCTCTTCATTATCATCATCATAGCTTGTATTTTTAGTCTTGGATATTATGCTTAGGTCTTTACATGGACTTTTTTTTCTTTTTATTTATTATTACTTTTTTTTTTTTCTTTTTCTAGAGAGTTTTAGTATAAGGCATATGCACTCACCACAGAGACAAAGACAGAGACAGAAAGCAAGAAGTCACCCCCCAGGTGGAATGGCCACACCACAGTCCCTTCTTCTCCATTCTCCTCTTGGGATTTTGGGCACGTACATACATGCACCCAGTGTGAGTTTTAAGCCACTGGGTCTGGTACTCAAACTATGGTTGATTATGTGGAAGTTCAGTGACACAACCATTATGCCATCTACTGGTCCCATATTATTACTATTTTTTAAATTTGCTATAAGGTATGTGTACTCACCAGAAAGAGAGAGTGAGAAAGGCACAGTGAGAAAGCAAGTCACCAGGTCCAGGACTTGAACAGTCAGCCATGTGAGAGTCCAGCACCTTAACCACCACGCCACCTGCTAGCCCCTTCTCTTTTGATTCCTGTAACAACCATATTAAGTAAATTTTATTACCCTTACAGATATGAATAATTTGAGGGGTTCCCCCCCAAAGAATTATTTATTTATTTATTTATTTATTTATTTATTTATTTATTTATTATAATTTTTAATTTGACCAGGTAAAGAGAGATAGAAGGAAAGTGAGAAAGCAAGCTGCCAGGTCTGGGACTCGAACCACAGCCAGCCATGGAGAGTACAGTGCCTTAACTACCGTAGCACCCTAATCACCACTCCACCTACCAGCCTCAAAACTGAAATTTAAAGAGATTCAGTAATTAGGGCGCTGGCAAGTACAGTGGTGATTAGGGTGCTGGATTCCCAAATGGCCAACAGTGATTCGAGTCCTGGACCTGGTGGCTTGCTTTCTCCCTTTCCCTTTCTCTCTCTCTCTCTCTGGTCAAATTAAAAAATAAATATTAATAACAAATAAAAGTAAATTTTTTTTAAAGGAGATTCAGAAATTTGTCTAAGATCAAGGAGCTCAATATTTTTAAAAACTAGACTTGGGGGACAGCAAGTGGTGTGGTGGTTAAGGCACTGGACTCCCACGTGATCATCCACGGTTCAAGTCTAGACCTGGTGGCTTTAAACTCATATTGGGCACATGGAGAAGGGATTGCTGTGTGGCCATCCCCATTGGGTTGTGATTTCTCACTTTCCCTTTCTTTGTCTCTGGTGAGTGCACGTGCTCTATGGCAAAGACCTAAAAGAAAAAGATGGTCTTGCTATGTTGTGCTCTTCCTGCCTCAGCCTCCCGATTGGTATTGCAGGTGTTCACCCTGCCCGTGTTTAGATAGGTCTTACTGTGTTGCTTAGGCCAACCTTGAGCTTGCAGTCCTGCCTCAGTCTCCAAGTCTCTGGGATTACAGACTCACACCACCATACCAGGTGCTTGGGTTAGGCTTGGGAATTGAACCCAGACCTCCCAGATGGTCTCAGTCTACAAAGCACAGTATCTTAGCAACATGCAACACCATGACTGCACCTGTATTCTTAATACTATAACAAGTTAATAGTACTGAGCAAATAATTTTAAAGTAATTATTGCTAAAAAAAATCAATACAAGTGATGAGATCCTTTTTTTTCCCCCAGAAAGAGGTTTTTGCTATAGGGCACATATGCTCGCTGGAGAGACAGAGACAGAATGCAAGTCACCCTCCAGGGGGATGGCCACACCGCAGTCTCTTCTCCTCCACTCTCCTCTCAAGATTTTGGGCACACACACACACACACACGCACGCACATGCACCTGACATGAGTTTTAAGTCACCAGGTTTGGGACTCAAACCATGTTCGATATGTGGGAGACCAGTAACTTAACCATTACGCCATCTGTCAGTCCTAAGATTCTTTTTTTAAATGTTGATTGTCATTTGAGGATATTTTTGGAGCAGAAACATTTCCTTATATAATAAAAGTCATATTCATAATATTGCTCTAACTGGGATACTAGAGTCTAATAATAATCTTGGCTATGGAGTTAACGTCTCCGTGACCTATAACTGCAGTAAATTAATCTTTTTTCTCTCTCTCTCTTTTTTACCACAAGGTTTTCTTTTTTAAAAAAAGAAAAAAGAGAGATTTTTTGCTACTAGTTGTATGCACTTGCCAGAGAGACAGAAAGCGAGAAATCATCCCCCAGGGGAGATAACTATGCCACAATCCCTTCTCCATTCTCCTGGGACTTTGGGTACACATACACACGTGCTTGGTGTGAGTTTTTTGACTTTGTGTATTTTTGCTATAGGGTGTGTGTGCTCACTCGAGAAACAGAGAGTAAGAGAGATAGAAAGTGAGAAATCACACCCCAGGAGTGATGGCCATGCCGCAGTCCCTTCTCCTACATTATCCTTTCAGGATTTTGGGCACGTGTGTACACGCACCCAGCATGAGTTTTTTTAAGTTGCAGGTCCAGGACTCAAACCGTGGTCAACTACTTGGAAATCCAGAGACATAACCATTATGCCATCTGCTGGTCCTGTGTCTTATCTTAAAATGTTTCTGGGGCTGGCAGGTGGCATGGTGATTAAGGGCAGTGGGCTCCCACAAAGCCGACTGTGGTTTGAGTCCTGGATCTGGCGCGGTCTCTCTCTCTCTCTGTTCCTCTATGGTCAAATTTAAATTAATTAATTAATTAAACAAATAGAGTTAAATAAACTAATTCTTTAAAAAAAATTGTTTTCATTGTCAGTAATTGGACACCTTCATGTGTCTCTTGATTGTAATGTCTTTTCAAAGGGGATTATATTATTGTAATTGCTATCAGTACAATTTATAATGGCCACTTTTAATTGCTATCAGAACAATTTATAATGGCCATTTTTTCTGTTTTTGTGTTTGCTTTAGCTTTGCTGTGTTGTGTCTTTAGAGGGCTACATGTCATCACAAGTCAGCCGTTCCCACTATAGAGTTATGGCAAGATACCAGCATTCTTTAATGTTTAAGTGGTGGAGAATCTTGACTTTGTATACATATATGCCAGCAGCCTACATCTAGTCAGCTAAAACTGTATTGTTCTTTATTTTATATTTACATAAGAATTCACTAATACCTATCTTTCTTTTTTTTTCTTTTAAATGTTGCCATAGTGCTAGTACCTTCGCTGGCAAGAGACAGAGAGGGGAAAAGTGAGAAACCATCCCTCATGGGTTGGCCATGCCACAGTCCCTTCTCCATTCTCCCCTTGGGATTTCAGGCACACAAGCAAACACACACTCAGCATGTTTGTTCAAGCCACCAGGTCCAGGACTCAAACCATGGAGTTGGCCCTGGAGGGATCTAGCACCTTACCCACCATGTCACCTGCTGGCCCAGTAGATAATTTTATGGTGAAAGATTAATTCAGTGTGCTTGCTTAGGCAGCACACATACTAAAATTGGAACGATACAGAGAAGATTAGCGTAGCCCCTGCGCAAGGATGACACACAAATTCATGAAGTGTTCCATATTTAAAAAAAAAAAAGATTAATTCAGAAAAGTTCATTAGAAGACAATTTTAAAAATATTCATAATTTCAGTTTTGTATGTTTGTTTGTTTTCACTTTGTGATAGGGCATGCAGTCACCAAAAAGAGATAGGAGAGAGAGACAGAGAGAGAAATCATCCCCCAGTAGTAATGGCCACACTACAATCCTCTCTCCTCCATTCTCCTCCCAGGATCTTGGGTATGCAGACACATGTGCCCAGTATAGTTTTCAAGTTGCCAGGCCAGGACACAAACTGCAGTCAGCCATGTGGAAATCCAGCACCTTAACCACCATGCCACCTGCTGGCCCCTATAATTTCAGTTTCTAACATCATTTTTTTTTAATTAATTTTAAGACCTACATTGAAAACACTACTGAAAAAGTAAGTTACATATGAACTCTGGGTTGAATAAATGAATTCTGAATAAAATCACTTCTTAACTTTAAATCAATTTTTTTTGGATGGGATGTAATATAAAAGTGGTTGCTAGGGTCAACTAACATTATTTGTACTACATGTAGAGCTGTGCATTATTTGTGGTTTTTGTTAGCTATGTGATAGGAAGAATGATTTGAAGTCATGTTTATAGTTACTTTTCCTGACATTATCATTATCCTTAAATATTAATAATTTTTACAAATCATACCCAAGTTACAATAATTGATTAAAAGAAAAAACTAAAATTAAGAGATTGTGAAGTGGGAATTAGTAGTGGACATAGTGGTTAGGGGACTGGACTCCCACATGGCTGACAGTGGTTCAAGTCTTGGACCTGGCAGCTTGGTTTTTCTCTTTTTCTCACTCTCCCTCTCCATTGTAAGCACATGGCCCCATAGCAAGTTAATAAATAATAATAATAAATAAAAATTAAATAAATGATTTGTTTAAAAAAAGAAAGATTGTGATGTCAGAAAAGATATTACATTTCTTAGAGGCAAAATATGTAACAGAAGTCCTTGAGGAACCAAAGTAGAAAAAATATATATAAACAGAGAATGTATTAATTAGACAATACTTTAAAATGTTAAAGTGAAAACAACTTATATAGTTTCTTTGGTAATGTATAATAAACATGAGGTTCTTTGTTTTAAAATATAGTGTTGTGCTTTTACATTTTTGTAGCCATAAACTGAAGTATAGTATTTTGTTTGTTTGTTTGTTTGTTTTTTTCCTGACAAAATGGCCTTCAGTAGTACTTGTCTTGAATTTTTCAGGTCATGAAACTGGAGAAAATATTTAAGATTTTAAAAAGCTTCAGTATTGGCTGCAAGGTGACAAAAATGTGGTTGTAATTACAAATTAAAGATAATTTTGAAAGAGAGGTAGTTAACCAGGTGAGGTTAAACAAGATTAAATGATTTATGGCCATTTTATAAAATAATGACAGTCTTCATTTTAAGCTACAATGTAAAGTGCTTTATTCTGAGATTAAGTATTGTGGCAGAAGCTAAAACTGCCTTTTTTCTAACAGTGCCAGAATACAACCTCTTTTTCTTTTTGCACTAACAAGACTGCTTTACCACCACAGCCCACTCTAAGTAATTAAATCAATCCTTTGTACTTACCGTATTCTCCTCTAGTGACGGTACTAGATCTGATTATATGCTTCATGCATATTCAAAGTACCGCACTGACAGCTCTTTAATGAGCTCTTACTTAATCAGTATGAACAATGTTCATCTTGTTCTTTTTTTCCTCATGCATTAGAGCTAGGAACAGTTGGGAAAAATGAAACATCCAGCATTCATTTGAAAAATATATTGTACTTTGAAAAGTGTCTAAGCTGAGGAAGTTGCATTCTGCCCTTTAAAAGTCTGATGGACAAATTGGATTACTAGTATTGGATTAAATAACAAATGGTTAGAGGAGAAATGAGAAAAGCTCACTGTGATCACAGGCTTTAATATTTTTTGTTACTTATAAAGCTAAAGGGGTCTTTAACCAGTTATTAAAGTCAGGATTAATTTGTAATGGTTCAACTTACTGGCTTTTAAAAGCTTTTTAAATTTAAAAAATTTAACATTCCAAAAAACAATACTGTATTATATATTGAAAGAAATTTTAATTTTTTTATTGTAAGTCTAAGTATAGATCTCCATTATTATATTCTATCTCAGATAAATATTTCGTGATGTGGAATTGATTTATCCTCAAATATGTCTTTTCATTTAATTTAAAAAATCTGTATAGCAAAGTGTTATGTGTCTTTAAATGTTTTATTGTTAGGCTTATTTCCTTTTGAAACATGAGACTCTTTTAGTATTAGTTATTTACTAACAATTAGGGGAGAGTGATTTTTATTCTTACCTAGAAATCATAGGCATGAATTAAACCGAAAATAACACCGTACCACATCAATATTGTTATTCTCAAGGAAGCAGCCTTCCATTGAAGAAAATGATGCTAATTTAAGAGTAGGCTAGTTGCTTCTACTATTGCCTGAAAGCCTCAATTATAGGTTAAGTTAGACTCAAAACAAAGTTTTAATATGTCTATACTTTCAGAAGCCACTTAGGTTATAAAGACAATAATTAAGTCTTTAATCAGAAAATAAAATATCATAAAATCTACACCTATTAATATTGCACACATGTGTCATTTCACTGATCAAAAAGGCCTTCACCAGGGTACAATTGGCCTTTTTCCAAATTGCAAGCTTTTTCTCAGCTTTTTCTTTTTGCTCTTTCTTCTTTTGTTGCTACCCAGGGATTTGTGCCTATCGCAGCCTGTATCACATGACCAGTGTCAAGACATCACATGGTCCAAAGTGAATACAAAACCAGCTACCTTAAAAGAGAGATTAAAAATACTGTAAAACAATAAAGACTTTTGTTCAGACTCTGAAAGAATCTATCTTAAGTCGGCTTCGTACCATTAAGTTTTAACAGCACTTAATGAGAGCACATACTCTCACTATGCTCCCTCAAGGTGGACAACAGTTACCTATTTTATAGGGATATGTGTTTAATCTTTTACACAGCTTTTGTTTTGTTTGTTTTTTAAAATAATTATTTATTATTATTATCTTTTAATTTGCTATAGGGCACATGGCGCTCACCAGAGAGAGAGAGGAAGTGAGAAAGCAAACCGCCAGGTCCAGGACTGAAACTGCAGTCAGCCATGTGGGAGCCCAGCACCTTAACCACCACACCTAAATCACCACACCAGCTGCTGGCCCCTGTGCAGCTTTTTTATACTATTTTCATTCTAAAATTTTCTTCAGATTTCTGATAGTGTAGAAATAGTTACATGAACTATGGTAAGGCCATAAATTATGCAAGCATTAAAAAGAATTATCAGAGGGGCCAGCAGGTGGTGTAGTTGTTAAGGCACTGGACTCCCACATGGCTGACTATGGTTCGAGTCCTGGACCTAGCAGCTTGAAATTCATGCTTGGGTGCATGTGCATGTGTGCCCAAAATCCTAAGTGGAGAAAAGATGAGAATGGAATAGAGCATGGCCATCCCCCCAGGGGATGTTTTCTCTCTCTCTGGCAACCGTGTGTGCCCGATAGCAAAAATTCTCTTAAAAAAAAAAAAAGAACAGATTTTTCAGTGCAAGACAAAACAGTTCATAAGCCAGTATATGCTATGGTCTCACTTAGGTTGAAGAAACTTATATGTGTCTACAGATAAAGTACACAGTGAGTGGTAGACATAGCTGTGTTTATGGTATGGAAGGAGATACACTAAACTGTAATACTATTCATTCTGAAGAGGGATGTATAGCGGGGAAGTTGGGGAGGAGAACTTGTCTTTTACTCAATTATACCATTGTTGGGCTTTTTAAAGTGAACAAGTAATGTGTTCAAAGTTTAAAAGGGAGTATCTTGCTTAAAAAAGAAAATAGAATTTGGGGGGCCAGCAGGTGGTGTGGTGGGTAAAGACACTAGATTCCCACGTGGCCCACCACAGTTTAAGTCTAGACCTGGTGGCTTGCTTTCTCAATTTTCCTCTCTCTCTCTCTTTCTGATCAAACTGAAAAATAATCATCATCATAATAAATAAAGTTAAATAAAATAATTCTTAAAAAAAGAAAATGGAATTTAGAAAATAATATAATCTTAGGGTGTTCTATTTTTTTTAAGAATTATTTTATTTAATTAATTAATTTATTTATTTAACCAACCAGAGAGAGAGGGAAAGGGAGAAAGCAAACTGCCAGGTCCAGGACACGAACCATGATTGACCATATGGGAGTCCAGCAACTTAACTACCACACCACCTGCTGGCCCCAGATGTTTGATTTTTTTAATTAGATGTCAAAGTTAACCCTCTGAATACTACACTGAAGTTGGACTAAAGTATTAAATAATGGCTATTGGCAAAGAAATAAACCAATCATGGGTGAAATTTTAAAAAAGTAAAAGAACTGTAAATCTAGGGGCCGGCAGGTGGCGTGGTGGTTAAGGTGCTGGACTCCCACATGGCTGACCGTGGTTCAAGTCCTGGACCTGGCGGCTTGCTTTCTCACTCTCCTTCTCTCTCTCTGAATCTCTCTGGTCAAATAAAATAATAATAATAAATAAATACAATTTAAAAAAAAAAAAAAAAAAAAAAAAAAAAAAGAACTGTAAATCTCACTAGGTATAATTTAAATGAAGAGGAAAGAAAATGTGAGGAAAGTATTTTTCTTGTGTATAATTATGGCCCACTTCTACAGAAATAATACCAAATAAGTACTGCATTATAACCATTAATATATGGGCCTTTGAGCGGTGGGTGGCATGGTGGTATAGATGATGGAATGGGTGTTAAGGATAGTGAGTTTTAAGTATCTCTTACATGCGATCTAAAATATTAGATTCTCTCTCTGCTCAAATGTTTTCTGAACATTATCATGTTCATCATTGTGTGTGTGTGTGTGTGTGTGCGTGTGTGTGTGCGTGCATGTGCGTGTTTTTACAGTAGTCTTATCATTTGTAGTGTATTTGACATTTTGCAAGTGGTTTACCCTATTAGGGATGATGAGTTCCAGAGTGGTATACACACACACACATCTTCAGTTTACTTTTAGGGAGGAAAATAAGGGGGGAAAAAGGCAAGTTGTTACAAGTAGAAGCTCTCACACAATCTCTAGACTTCTCTGATTTTCCTGCTTTAATGATTTTTAAGGTTTTTTATTTATTTATTTTTTTATCATGACCATATGTCTGTCAGCGCTATGAGTTTCTCATTGAAACATAATAGCAAGTCAGCCTCTGGGGAGGATTTAAAAGGTAGAACACTTTGTTTACTGTACTTAGTGTTAATATGATCTATAGGTATGTTCAGGGGGACCTATATATACATGCCGAATAATATCAGCTTTAGAAGATTGGCTTATGAGTTTTTAAATACTGATTTCTTTTTTTAGGCCTTTAATCTCATATTATTATAAGTAATTTAATGTATAGTATTGGAGTAGCTAGAATCTTTTTCCTTGTTAAAAAGAAAACTTAGCTTGTAAATGTCATATAAGAAGAAGTAACTCTTTCTGAATTTTAGGAAGGAACACAGAAGAAGAAGAAGCTTTGATGCAGGAGTGGTTTATGTTAGTTAATAAGAAAAATGCCTTAATAAGAAGAATGAACCAGCTCTCTCTTCTGTAAGTACTCATGATGGTTCTGGGTTTTCTTACAACATTGAAAAATCTTAGGCTTTCTGTTACTACTGCCTTCTTTGTGTTTTTGTATTTACTAGGCTTAATTTCTTTCTTTCCTGAGAGATTCATAATTATGCTTTTTTTAAAAAGAATAATTTTATTTAACTTTATTTATTTATTTATCTTAATTTGACAAGAGAGGGACAGAGTGAGGGAAAGAGAGAGAGAGAAAAAAAAAAAGAGAGAGAAAGAGAGAGAGAGAGAAAGAGAAAGTGAGAAAGCAAGTCGCCAGTCCAGTACCCAAACCACGGTCAGCCATGTGGAAGTCCAGCACCCTTAACCTCCATGCCATCTGCCAGCCCCCATAGTTATTTTTTATATAAAAATTAAAAATAGTATATAATGATTTTCATCTGGACTATAAACATGACTAAATGGAGTGACAGACACTGGGAAAAAATGTTTATTATATGGAAGGCCAGGGAGTATTAATTTTTGTGTTTAAAAGATACATATCACTTGCTCAAGAAAGGAAGTTTGGTTTATATTGAGGGTTAGAGGGTAAAAAGAAATAAAACTGAAATTTATTGAATGACAAATTTGAAGTTAAATGAAACAACTCTTAATAAGGACAAAACTACATTAATAGTCTACAGGTGCTATTACTGTAAATTTTGCAAGAAGAGATTAATTACTTTAAAAGAGGTGACATTTTTATGATTGCAAGAATTACAGTAAAATGGAGACTAGACCAAATATAAGCATTCTTAGACTTTAGCATTTAATTGCCTATAGGATGTAATGCTTGTTCTTTTCTGCTGACTAGCTGTGTTCTTGTAGTATGCCACCTAGTGTGGGAATGAGCAGGCTTACTTGCTTCATTTTAGTGAAAAAGTCTTAATTTTATAATTTTATGCCATGCATGAACTCAGTAAAAGAGTTAGGATGAAGCACAAAACTTAACTAATTCTGGTTCTTTACTTGCCTCTATATTAAATTTGTAGTGGTGGTAGCTTCATGTGTCTTAAAGTCTTTTCACGTAAACTTCTGGGCTAACGAGTATTGATTATGAAATATGAAGATATTTTAGAAAATAGCCTTATACACTTAATACAATGAGCACTTAATACAAAAAGCTCTGAAAAATAAGACTACTTATCCTCAGATTAAAATATACTTCTGTGCCATTCAAAATTTGAGGAGGGAAATAGTAAATACTCAGCTGAGGAAGGTTTTATGTTTGTGTATCGTTTGTTTGGAGTGGCTTAAAGGTAAAGAGAAAAGTCAGTTATGAGTCCTAAAATCAATGTAACCTAAAGGTTCTTTTAAGTGTTTAATGATTTAGTAATTAGCATATTGATGAACTTTTGCAACTTGCCTAGGGAAAAAGAACATGATTTAGAACGAAGGTACGAGCTCCTGAACCGGGAATTACGTGCAATGCTAGCCATCGAAGGTAAGAAATGCTATGGTGGGGTGAGGTATAGGAGGTGTCAATTGTCAAAGAGATTCAGAGTGTAATACACCTCTGGTCCTACTAGGTCTGGTGCACTAGGAACCTGCAGGAATTGCAAATACATAGAAAGCAGTATTCGCCCTAGGACCCTAACTTCGACACTGTCATTATTTTTGCTATTAAGCAGATACTTATTTTAACTTTTGATTCAGTAAGCTTACATTTTCATAGAGTACAAAATATAAGGAGTGAATTGATTTATTACATTTTCCTTGTGTACAATTTGAAGTCATTTCCACCATGGAGGTTTGGAAAAGATTTATTATTTTTCACATTCAGACTCTTACATTTTACCTTAATATTTAATTGATGTTGACATGGAAATGCATCACTGTCCAGTCTGCTATCGGTCTTACAATTCCACCTATTAAAAGGATATTCAGATAATAAAGACTGGCATAAGAGATAAATGAAACACTTTCATACCTTTCATTAAGCTTTTAAATGAATTATATGTAATTTTACATATGGTTCATAATATCGGTAAACATCAGCTAGCTTTACTATGGCATTAACTGTATATGACTTTTTTTAATTCTTAGGTATTTTTATAATGCTGTTCTCATCTTAGTTGAAAATGTCTTATAGTTCAAAGATGTCTGCTTAAAAGCTAATCCTTTGGGCTCTGTAAAATGGACCTTTTGTCTAATCAATGCAAATTGATTTTCCTATTCTATATTGACCTCTTAACCCATTGACTGTCCATGGTAATTTTGTTCTTCACCTGATAAGGTACCTGATCCATAATGAGTCAATTCTAATTAGTTCAGAAACTGGAAATTTAAGTTTGTAAAGGAAAGCCTAGTGAAGCTTTATAGTCTTAAGATATTTTAATAAATACTATTATCAAATAAAATGCATACAGTTTATCTAAATATTCTATGTTTATGGAAGATGGAATTTTTATTTTTAATTACTTTTATATCCATAATCTCATTTGATAAATGTCATGGGCAACATTTGTATACTCTTATTTCAGAATCTGATTTACTGTGTTTTAAAAGGATTCAGTTAGTTCATTTCCTTCAAGTGGCTATCAAAATGTATCAAATTATACCATTGATAATGACTATAAAGTTTACCAAACTTATTTGAGAAATTCTGTGAAACTTACCATTGAAATAAAGTACACAGTATTCTGCATGGTATTTGTCCCCTCAGTATAATTTTTGTAATCATGATAAAGTCTTTAAAAAAGATTAGAAAGCTAAATAGTCAGTGGTAAGTACCACAGATGCTATTTATATAGTGTGTATACGTGCATGTGTGTGCACTATAAAATGTATGTGTGTATAGTATGTATAATATATAATCCATTATATAGTTTATTCTTTATAGATTATGTAAACATTACACTCAATACAGAATATTATTTTAAAAAAATTTAACCCACTCTTTCATATATCAAAAGGTAAATTGTCCCTAAAATACAGCTTGATACAATACAATTGATTTTTAAGGCAGATACTGGTTTTATCCCGCAAATCAATGTTATTACTAAATTCCCGTCTTAAAAGGAGGACAATGACACGTATAAAAGATCCCAGTATCAATTCTATCCTTATATACCAGACTTACAATCTTAAATAATCTAACACTTTATCTGCTTGACCTTTCTCGTATATACAGAAGACCAGTAGAAAGTCATATATTTGAATAGGTGAAAAATAATATTTTTCTTTTTAAAATATTTTTAATATAAGGGCTAGTTTTTTTTTGTTTGTTTTGTTTTGAGTTATTCTTTTGTTTTTTAATTAGATTGTCCAATATCTGACCCTATCTTCAATCTCCCTGCCTATTTCCGTTGTGGTTGAGGGGAAAAGGAGATTTGAGGAAAGGAGCAGCCTGTTGATTACAAATAAAGACACTTTCTGAGAGAGAGGCCTATGCCACTAGCCTGGGCAGTACATGGGCTGGGCTGTTCTAGAGAGGTGCTGGTCATTGTGAAGATCAGCTCTGTAAAAACAGTGTTCTCTGAGCCAGTGCTTAGAATGGATACACATGCAGTTCAATAGCCTTTCGAGTGTTAAAACACCACAGAAAAATACATGAATAGGCAACACTAGTTGGTTTTGTTTTGCTTTCCTTTGTTTTAAAGTTCATTCCTCTTTTCTTTTCCCATCTCTTCTACTTAGTAGCCATAAGATGGTTTTAGTAATAAACTAAAATCTTTTCAAATAAATCTGCTGCTGAAACCATTCACCAGGAGAGAAGTACAGAATACTAATAGCCATAGCACATTGAAAGAAATATTAACAGCTTGGTTTGATAGTAAAAAAATAATATTCAATACATCCATTCTTCTGTGAATCCATAATCACTTTGACCTGTTTTTTTCCCCTTTTTTCCTGAGGTGTTTTCATAGCAGGAGTTTCACTCTACTGAGCTAAGTTGTAGGATCCCTCAAGCTAACAAACATCTTTTAGATACTTTTCCTATAGTTTTTTTTTTGTTCCAGATTATTTAATTCCCCCTCAGGAAAGATAAATTCATTTCTGCACACATTGGGGTGGGCTTTTAGAAAGTGGTATGTTCATTTTCTGTACAAGAAATGGATCTTCTCTAGGATTTTGTACATCTTGATTTATTCTTGGCTTAGAGTTTGAAGTGGGTGCTCTTCTAAAGGGATTTATGCATAGGTTCACTATTTTTGTAGTTATGGTTTATATGATAAGCTTTTTATATTTAAAATCAATATGTAATCCTGTGGAGGAGCTTATCCCCTAAAACCCCATTTGTAAATCTATTTTAGCTTTGTTACACAGCACAGCCACAGTCTTCCATAGATTGATTAGGTACAGCGGTAGAATCCTATCAAATGGCCTGTTCTGATGATGATGCAAACTCTTTCAGGATTGCTAGTTGACTGGAACTAAAGATAAGACTTGACTGCAATCCCCCAATGTGCTCTTTACAAAACTAGTGTTAATTTTCATCAAAGTGCCAAGCTTATTTATAGTAGCAAGGTTGAAGGTTTACTACAAGAACTTCAGGTCCTTTCTATTAAAGTGTTTATAGGTATTTCTCTTGCCTTTTTTCAAGGTAATTACGAACTTCAGCAAATAAACTGAATTGGAGAATGAATAATTAATTGGCCATATATAAAAAAGAGTTTTTAAATTAACAAAACACCTCAGTACAGATGGACATAAACAGAATCTCTTTATTTTAACACTTTGGCTCAAATGCAGCATCAAAACTTAATCCTATTTGTTGCAAGAGGATATGGCTTTTGTAGCAAAAGTACACTGGAATCTTTAAATTAATCAGAACCCACATTGTAGTCTGTCCAAGCTAAAGTCAGTACAGCTAGCTAGCTGTGACTGGTGACATAGGTGAGTAATCCTTTCTTAAAATGTACAGTAGGTGACATAAACTTACATGCAGGTTTTTAAAACATGGTATGTCTAGTTCAAGCTATTTAAATACAGATTTTTAAAAATTTAGACTTGAACATACAAATGTGAATCTTGATCAATTTTAAATGTAATAATACTTCCTTTGTAAAAAATGAACAAAATAGTTTGATATCAAAAATTAACATTCAAATATGTATGTATGTGTAAATATGGGGTGTGTGTGTATAATATATGTAGTAATTTACCCCCATTATT
The DNA here is from genome assembly GCA_026018925.1 of Tupaia tana. Lineage (NCBI taxonomy): Eukaryota > Metazoa > Chordata > Mammalia > Scandentia > Tupaiidae > Tupaia > Tupaia tana. The sequence goes on along the minus strand of JAKSZU010000003.1, from coordinate 172,179,042 downwards.
TGAAAGCAAATACAAAGGAAAAGAATAGTTTTCCTAATGCAAAATCTGTTCGTTGCATCTCGCCATGTCCTCCACAATCGACTAATATTTTGTAGACAGATATTGATAGTAAGGCAGATTAAATCTGGAAAATCTTATAAATATATGCTAGAATATTTTAAATCCAAATCTCATGTTAAATGTGACCCTGGAATGATAAAAATTATCTAAATATTCTTAATTTTAAAATGTTTTTATTTTAGTTATGGAAAATATCATAAGCTAGGAAGAAGTTAAGATTTTTTAAAAGTATTTAATACTGAAGGGGTTAAAAATAAAAGCTCCCTCTTTTATGCACATCATAAAGTCCTAATTTTTTCCGTGTTAAATAAATCCTCATATTTTAAATTAATTAAAGCTTTAACAGTGACTAGTCAAGTTCAGAGAAGGAATAATTTAATTAAGAAAAATGTGTGCCTGCTGTTAAAATTTATTTTTTCTTGATTAAAAACTTTTTAAATAATTTTTAATTTAATATTCTTGTGTGGATCGCTTAGAAAATTTGTGTTCCAGTTGTAAAGGTGTTATCAAAATATTTTTGAAAAAAGAATTATAAATAAGAGCTTATCATCGGAATGGTATTTTGAGGTTAGAAATGGAAAAAGTAATATTCACAAGTGGCAACCTTAATAATTAAAAATTTTAGTTACAAATATTTTATAAATTTATCAGGTTTTTTTTTTTCTGAGTTAATTTTCCTAGAACTATTATTACCTGAGATTAGACTAAATGATCTTTAAGATGTTTTCAGTCTGAAGAGTCTATTAATTTACCTGCTGTGTAAAGTTAAGACTGATTTAAGAACAAGAACTTAATTAGAACATTTCCAGCATTACTGTCCTCAGTTGCAACTAAATTTAAAGAATAAATTGTGATAGATATGGCTTCTCTTCTGTTATGCTGTTTATTTGAAAAATTCTTATATTCAGAAAAAGGTGTTCTATGCTAATGCTTTTCTATGCTATAGAATATTTTACTTTTTTATAAGAGTATAGCGTGGTTAGTTATTTAATGTATTTATTTGTGTGGTGTTTTTGTATCGAATGTGGATAATTAACATATGGCATGTTTCATATATATGTGTTTGTATGTGTTTAGCTTATATTGAAAGGAATACTGATAAAATTGAATAAACCATTTTAGCTTTTTGCTACTATTCTAACCTTTATTGCATGATGATGCATCTAATTTTTAATTTGTAAATACAAGATAGAATTCCCTCTAGCACCATTTGCTTTCATAAAGCTGCTGAGCAGTTTGCTGTCTTGAATAAATTTTGCTTTGGAGGGGGTCGGGGGGATTTGAACCAGCACATTCTTGTGTGGTTTGTGAAGATTCACATGGTAACCAGCGGTGTGCATTGTTAGGTTTATCTGAATAAGCACCAGCCATGTGAGTTTTAACATGATTGCCCAGGGCAATGGAGAGAGAAGAGAGAAACCCGAAAGGATTGCACTCCTCTCTGTTTTTTGGAGAGTGCATTTGCTGGGGGGGAGGGGGCTGCAGGAGTCAGTGGCCAAGGGTTTTTCTTTCTGCTTTCTTTTTTAAAGCTGGTGTCCTGTTTCCCTTTAGGTCCTCATTTGTTCTGCTATCTGCCTCATCATCTACTTCTTCTTTTCATTGTTTACCTTCCTAATGAGGGAGGCGGGGTAGACTGGGGGTTGATTGACAGTTACAAGCCCTTACAGTCTGGCCAGAGAGCAGTTGGCTTTGGTTTCAAAAGTATTTTAAATGTTCGATTTGGTCCTTTTTTTATGAAATGAAACTGCTGCTCACCTTAAGGAATTATCAGACCAGCAATGATTACGAAATATATTACTGGGGCCTAAACCTTCCAAAAAAAAAAAAAAAAAAAGGCCTCCACACAAGGAAAGAGCACTGCCCATCGGATTTTCCAACCTTTAACATGGGGTTTCAAAAAGAAGTATGTAATTTTTCCTTTGCAAAAGTGCTTTGATTTGAAACTACCCAGCAAACGTCTCCAAAAGAAAACTGGCTGTGATGCGATCGAGAGCTGCAGTGTAATATTGCAGAGCAAATTTATTTTTTACTTCAAAGAAAAATGCTAATTAGCCGATTCACTACTTTTAAAGTTATTGTGAAGCATATGGCGCCCAGTGTGAGATACATCCAACTGCTAAAATAGAGCGAAGAGGAAATTAGCGAAGAATGGGCTGTTTGGGGTGAGAGTGGGGGTTGGGGACGAGGCTAGGTTCTCAGGCAGATTCTCTAGCCTTTTCAGAATGATTTTATCGCCCATCTCTGTTTCCCGCCTCCTCATTTACCCGCGTCCCCCGCCACCACCCCTGGGCCAACCTCTTCTGGGCCTCCAGCTCCCCTCCCCCAAGGTGACTGGATTCAGGTGCGCACCTCCGGCTGGCCACCGGCTCACACCTGGTCTTTAGCAGGTCCCAACCCTGCCGCAGCCATCGCCATCTGCGGGAAACAACTTAGGAAGTATGGTTTTACGAGTGAACCCCTCACCACGGCCGATTCCCCAGAAAACACTAGCTAATGGCTCTATAACACGGTTTGCGGAGGAATACAAGGAAACTGGAAAAGGCGGGAAGGGGAGGGCGGGGGGCCTGGTGTGCGGAGGCCCTGCCGGTGGGTAACTAGCCTCCGGTCCCCTGCAGACTGGCAGAAAACCGAGGCCCAGAAGCGTCGCGAGCAGCTCCTGCTGGATGAGCTGGTGGCCCTGGTGAATAAGCGCGACGCGCTCGTCAGGGACCTGGATGCGCAGGAGAAGCAGTGAGTGGGCCTTGGGGTCGGGGTCGGGGTCGAGGCTCGGCCACCTGCCGAGGGGCCGGGAAGTTTGCAGAAAGTTCAATCCAGAGGTCTCTGGAGAGCTGGGCAGCCTTGCGCTGGCCCGGTGCTCCCTGTTCCCGCAGGGGATCCAACCACTGGGTGAGGGAGGTGTGCTGCTCTGCCCTCCACGAAGAAAAATAATTGTGTTTCCTGTTTGTCTGACATCCAGGGCCGAAGAAGAAGATGAGCATTTGGAGCGAACTCTGGAGCAAAACAAAGGCAAGATGGCCAAGAAAGAGGAGAAATGTGTTCTTCAGTAGCGCTCAGACCAGAGCCTCTCCCAACCTTTCAGAGTCTTGGGTCTCCAGACCAGAAAGTCAGACAGATTGGTTGATTTACAACTTTTAACATTATGTTTGGCTGGATTGTACCTCTTTAGCACCACCACCCTTTCCCCTCCCTCTTTTCATGTAATACACAGAACTCCAAAATAGCTTTGTTGGGGGGGGGGGGGCATTTCCTTGAAATCATGTGGAATCGATTTGCGCAGATACCTTACGAGTGATTGGTATTGGAGGTGTTCAAGAAACTGTTTAAAAAGAAAAAAAAAACACCTTTACTTTCTCTCATTTTTCCATGGGAGGAAAATCTGAAGCATTTTTGTTGTTGTTGGTAATGGTGATGATAGCATAATGATGGTGGGAGGGGGGGAATAGGGAGATAAGAAAAATGTCATGAATGATTTTTTTTCCAGTCCTGCCATATGTAACATTTACTCTGTTACCTAAATTTTATAGTTAGATCATATTCAAACTACTTATTAAACTGTGTTCTATTTACCAGTGGGGTTTTCTGCAGTTGTTTTGCATTACACTGTAAGGACAATAGAGTTCCTCTCCCCTGCTTTCCTCAGAGGATGGTTCTTTAACATAGCCTGAGACAAGCTCTGTGGTTTGAAGGTGAGCTGTGAGGATGGGACTAATTGACATGCATCAGTTTACAAAGACAGTCTTATCACCTGAGAGCGCCATCTTTTTTCTTTGGATAATTATTTATTACATCTTGCTTGGTTCCTACTTTCTGTTGGGTCTCAACTTTGGCTGAAGAATGCTGTTAATATTTATTCTGTATTGATAAAAGTCCGTCTTGCCACTACAAGTAAATCCCCAATTAATATTTTCTCCTCTAGCATAGCACTGTCATTTTTTTGTGTGTGAAAATGGTTATCTGTTTATTTATTACAATACTGAGTCATATATAAATTTTCAATAAAAGCAGAAACTTTCTTACCTTAAACACTGCAGTTACTTTCTTGCAATGTTAACTTGACATTGGTTTGAGTGGAAATTTGGTATCCGTAAGACTTCATGTGGAAAATGATCCTCTGGAACGCAGGGCAGGATACTGGGTTGTATTTGAGTGAATAAGTTTACACTATCCCAGGGGGGCCCTGCTGACACACGAATGTGAATTGAAAAGTAATTAGTCATATTCGTAGGCAGCATAAACTATCATCGATTTTGTAAAGGGTCATCTTTGTTAAAGATTTAAGGAAATTTGTGACTTGTACACCAGTGGAAAAATACTAATATTTTGATGGGTTTTTCTACATTATTTTAATGATTAGTTTTACAGTCATATGAAAGCACAGTGTCTTCTGATAACCTGCAAGTCTGTAGGTACTGAAGTGAAAGGAAGAGTTATTTTTGTGGAAGGTGGGGGGGGAAGAGGAGTGTATGCAAGTATGTGTGTATGAGATGAGGGAAAAGAACATTTAACAAGTTCTAGACTACAGAAAAAACGGGCGATTCTCTGATAGTTTCTATCACACTGTACAGGGGTGTCCAAACAAAGCAAGCTCGTTCAACAAGTCCGAAAACTTAGAGAAAACAGTCCACTAGCATTCATACTTTAGCCTGGATCCTACCTACCTACATACATACATGCATACATACATAAACACGCGCGCAGATTTCGTTCGAAAAGTATGCAGCCGTCACCAATTGCTAGTCTTTTTAAACGATAAAAACTTCCTGCGATGTAATTCCTTCATGAACAGGTTTTTGTAGTTGTTATTGAAAAGTTATTGGAACAAAATGAAATCTGGTATTCACCCTCTTTATTCGAGCAGAGCAGAGCGAACTGCCGCTCTCTGGGGGAAACTGGCAGGCGGAAATAGCCCGCCCCAAGCAGCCCGAGGCTTGGGCGGCCAGCAGCACCCATCCCATCTACATTAGATTCGAGGCACCTTTTCTCCAGTGGGGCCGCGCAGAGAGGCGGCTCTCCCCCAACCCCCAAGCCGCTCCGGGTCTGCCAAGTGGCAAATCTTCCCTTGCCCCAGAATTGCTAGGGTGGTCGCGGGCCGCCGCGCAACCCCTCTCCTTGCCCCTCCTGCTTCCTGAGCCTCGAGGGGGACTTGCATCTGGGCTGCTGCGTAGCGCCCGGACGCCCCTCTGTGGTGGTGGAGAGCGGACCCCGGAAACTGGCGGGGTCAGGCCTCGGCAAAGGCTCCGGGTCCAGCTTGGCTGCGTGGTGCCCAGGGGCCCGCTCCCGAGAGCAGCGCGAACCCCTCACGCCAAGGGACCGGGAACCCGAAAGCCCGCTCTGCTGGAAAAGACTTTGGGTCGGGGAATCGCGGCGGCGCCTTAGCGTGGGCGGCGGGCTGCTGGGGCACGGTCCGCGGCCCGGCACAGAACTTCCGCCCCTGGCCAGGAGTCTTCGGCCCCGCAGCCAAACCCCTCCCTCTGTTCCAGTGTCCTCCTGAGCCTGGCCGGGTCTCGAGGTCACCTAGATGGTGGATCCGGGTCTTGGGGCTCAGCTCCCTCATTCCCTTCCCGGCCCAGGGACCTTGAGCAGGGCGGCTTCCCCTCCCCGCGCTGCGGTGGTTGCAGGAACGGTCGTGGCTTCTGGCCCGGCGTCGCCCACCTGGACATTTGCCTAGCGACAGCCGCCTCAGTCCTCTGTGCCGCTTTCAAGAAACTTTCATCTCAGTTCCTCTCGCTCTCGACTCTCCTCCCTCTCCCCTCTCCTCTCTCTCTTTTTCTTCTCTTAATCCCGGGATTTTATGGGCTGAGCATTAAGAAAATTCGCCTGCAATTTGGGATTAGATAAATACTCTCATTACAAAAAAAAAAAAAAAAAAAAAAATCCATGCTACTTGATACCTCCCGACTTCCCCGAGCCTGGTGGCAGCATCTGGAACCGAGAGCGCCGGACTCCCGTGCGGCGGGCCCAGGGGACCGCGCGGGCACATTCCAGCGCGCCCGGCCGCCCCACCTCGCCGCTTCCGACCCAGGTCGGGTGCAGCGGCTGCAAGCGAAACTGGGCCTGGAGGAGACTGGAGTGCGAGAGATTTCGGGATGGGGCGCCGGCCAGCGACCTGGTACCGGAAGGCCAGCCCAGGAACGGCGCGCAGGCCGGGACTCTGACCGCGCGGGGCTACAGCCCCAGACGCCTCCAACGCGCACCCTAGGACGTCGGCATAGTTCAGCCCCCGCAAACTAACGCACTCCAGCCCGCTCCTTCCCGCGCAACAAGGGGCCGGGGGCTATTTCGTTTCTGTCTTTACACTGCTCTGCACACCTTAGAGGCTCCCAGCCGCGGGCGCTGACCGCTGAGCCAGGCCTCCCGGCCACTCCCGGCGGGGGCCTCTGCGCGCCTAAGGTGTGTCCCCGCCTCAGCCAGCCCTGCGCCCTGCGCGGTTTCTTTTCCTCTTAAAGCAGCTCGCTCTCCCTGGCTCCCTCTCTCATTTCTTCCCTTCTCTCTCGTTCTTTTATTCTGCTCTCTTTCTCTGTCTTTTGTGAATGGGCCGCGGTGTCTTTGTTCTGTAGAGAAGCGCCCGTGTCGCTGACTTTTGTGAACCAGAGAAGGATCTTGTAAAACCTTCTTTTTTCCTCCGTACTCCCCGACTCCCACCCCTCCTTCTCTGCCTCTTTGATTAGATGTTCCCTCATCTTCCCCCCCACCACCAAAAAAAAAAAAATGTAATTTCGTTGGTCTGGCGGCCACTTTCTTTGAACATTAGCTCGCTTTCAGCTCCAACTTCAATTAGAAGGAGTTGATTTTGAGAGATCAACAAAAGAGCCGACCAAAGCCTTATTAAAGGTCCAAAGAAGATCTCCGGGTCCTTTGAGAAGCAGTTAAGGAAACAGTGTGCCCTCCATCATATTCTGTTACCGTATTTTATTCGGACTCCAAAGGAAAGTGTCGCTTGGGGGAGGGGAGGCACTTTGATGAGCGGCTGCCGCGGCCCCTTTTCACTCAGCGGGCTCCCCCTTCCCTCTCCCATCCTCGCCCAGCGCCCGGTCCGCTCTCGGCGCCCGACCCCGCGGCCCGGGCAGCTCTGGCGCTCCCCACCGCGATGCGCCCGGCGGCTCCTTGACTCGCCCTCACACTTACTCCGGTTCAAACTTTTCACTCAGTCGGTTGGGGCAGGGGGCGGGGAGATTAGGGAAAAGGGATAGGAATTCCTCGAAAGGCAGTAAAGTGCCCAATATTCGGGAAGTTTGTTTTAAACAGAATTGCCTTGCTCAGTGTTGGGCGAAAACACTTCTTTTGCGCTTTGAAAAGTCCACCCAAGTAGACTTCTTTCGGAAGTTTGCTCGGCTGGGAAACGGGCTGCGCCAGTACGGGCAATCTGGGGAAATCGCCTCGAGGATTCCTCTGCAGCTCGAGGGATATGCTGAGACCGGGGGTCTGTGGCCACATTTCCCCCAAACAGTCTCTGGTACGTGGAGACCGGGAAAAAGTGACAGTGCAAAAACAAAAACAAAAAAAGTTTCCTCTCAAACCCTTTCGATTGAGAAGTCGGGTGTACGGGTATGGGGAAGGGGACGCTGGGTTCCAACGTTTCAGAAGAATCGTTTTGAGACTTGCGAACACCCTTGGTGGGGATTAGGAACCCCAAGAGACGCGGAGGAGCAGGTAAGCGGCGGCGCCTCCTCTGCCTGTGCTCTTCCCGGGCGCGGGAGACCGGAGGCGCCGAGGAAGGATCTGCGCGTCGGGAGCTGCTCCCGCGCTCTGCAAAGTAGCCTGCGCCGGCACGAGCCGCCCGCGGCGTCCATCTGCAGGTGGCGGCGCAGAGGAAGGAGACGCTGGGGCCCGTGGCGCCAAGAGAGGGGCCGGGGGCCCGCGCTCCTCCAGCACGCCGCCGAGTCCTTGCGCCCACACCCCGACTGCCAAGCCGGGTGGCGCGCGGGGGAGCGAAGGAACCGGTTCTCCAGCACTTCGCCTGCTCTCTGCCACTCCCTCGCGAGCGCTGAGAGGGCGAGAGGAGGGCGGGGGCCCCCGGGAAGGCTTCGGGATCCGCGGCCCCCTCCGCAATCGGCACTCTGGCGCTCCGCTCCTCTGCCTCGCCTGGCTCTGTGCGGCGACTGCCGGCGGAGCCCGGGAGTTAGCGCGCGACCGGGGCGGGGCAGGCGGGCGGTGAGGGCGGGGTGTAGGGGGCGGGGGCGGGCAGGGGCGCGCGGAGGTAACCCCCGGCTCGCGCTGCGATTGCCCGGCTCCCTGTCACTCAGCCCGCGCGGGGCCCCGGATTGGCGGCCTAGCCCCGTTACGCACTCGCCTCGCGTTCACATACCCGGGGAGGGCAGTAGAAAGGTGATCAATCTTCATCAGGCTACATTTCCAATCACCTAAACAACCGAGCAAGACAAGCCACTCCGACAAGGTAAATCGCTTGATTTATTTAGTTTGCAAAGTGACTCTGCAGGACTTCCCCCGTCCCTGCCGCCTCCACGTTGCACCGGGAGTGCATCGGCAACCGAGAGCCACCTCCCAACTCTGCCCCTCGCATCCCCCCCTTGCGGCCCCTCGGCGTAGTCCCGAGCGAGGCGATGTCCTGGGAGCGTGTGGGCTGTGCAAACAAAGTGTCTGTGCAATAAAGTGAGACCTGGTGGGACACGCACAAAGCCACTGGAAAAAGAGACGGGAGGAAGGAAGTTGGGGGAAAAAAGAAACCCGGGGGTCCTAGACCAGTCGGCTGGGTAATTGCTGCGCCGCTCTGTTTTGCAGGTTGGCTGCCCGGCGGGTCTCTGTGGTAGATGGTGAGCGGCCCTGGCAGCTGAGGGCAGGTAAGAAGAAAGACGCGGGGCCGCCCGGGACTCTGGGAGCGCGTCATTTACTCTTGCCTCCCCCTCCTCAAACCGACCCTGGCTTCCCGGATCCCTGGCAGGTGGGCGGGGCTGGGGGAGCGGCCTGGCTCCCCTCTGGGTGAGCGGAGGACCCCAGAGCGCGGCCGCGGCCGGGCGCCCCTCCCCCGCCTCCTCCGAAGTAACCGGGCAGAAGTGCTAAGTTTGGGGAAAGTCTTTGCAAACTCAAGCCTCAGACTAGCAGAACTGCCGCGCCTTGAGTCCCGCTGTCTTTCGGAGCAAGAGCCCTGGCTGTTTCCTTTCTGGTCCCCTTCCCTGTAAACTGGGCTCCCCCAGCCCCGGCCGAGGGTCCCAGAGGACCGGAGCCCGAGGAGGGGCAGAGGGAGGGGCGGGGCGGGAGCGCCTTGAGCTCTAACTTCTCGCCCGGAATGCCTAACCCGAATCCCTGGCCTGTCTTAGCGTTCCCGCGAAGCGGGGCTTAGCGACAGGTCCTTGAGGACCCCAGTATCCCGCGCCACTTCCTATCCCCTAGGAAGCGCCTCGAGGTCGGGGTAGCCGCGCGGGTGAGGCCTCGACTTTCAGCTCAGGTCTGCGTGGCTCCGCGGCTGAGGCCTAGTTCCCTAGTCTGCGCCTGGCCCGGGCCGCGAGTTCACCGGTGGGATGGCGAGGGAGCACGCCACTTGCCGCACTCGGGCTTCCCAAATCCCGGAGACGCTTTGGGGCGCTGGGCCGGTCACCCTTCACGCCCCGCGGGGACCCTGCTGTCTACAGCCCCAGACTCTGCAGAAAGAAGGCCTGGCCAGCGCCGGCGAAGAAGGGCCGGTGGCGGCGGCTGAGGCGCCCCTGACCTCGGGCGGAGTTTTGGAACCGCCACCTCTACTGGGCCCCCTTCTGCGTCTTCGGGCCGGCTCTGCGCGGCCTTGGCGGGTAACTGCGGTTGAGGTGTGGTGGGATTCTGTGGGGAGCGATCTTTCTGTGACTGCACGCAGAGGTCAGCTAGAACGGTGCTGGCGGGCTCAGACTGGGGCGCTTCGATGGAGACCTCTGAAGAAGCCAAGTCTCCGAAGTGGGCAGTGCGTCCCAGAGACGCCGAGGCGCAGTTAGCCCTCTGCCTTGCCTCACCCCGCCCCTTCTGTAGTCTCTACCTTTCTGCCCCACTTTCAAAAACACTCTAAACGAAACGAAACAACCTCTCATGCTCTGGGCGGCCTGCAGTCCGGGTCCAGGTGAACATTTGATTTGCAACTTCAAGCCGGCCTCTGCCAGACTAAAAATTTTGTCTAGACTTGGGATCTCGAACACTCTGCGATTCAGGCTGTGACCTCCCCAGCCTGGCCCGGCTTTTAACTTCCCTTCTCTTCTACCAATCCCCAACGAATGTCGAATGTCGTTGGGCCATTCCAAGCTCGAAAAGAGGCACTGGCGATCCAGAAAAGTTTACTTTCAGGGAAGCTGTGTTCTCTGGGCTTGGGCTTTGTGGAGTCGAGGTGACCGCCCTGCGCAGTCACATAGCCTGCCCTCCTTCCCAGAGCTCCTCACCTCGGATAAGACCTGGAGGCCGAGGTGGCTCGAGTGACTGTTTCTGTGTGTCGCATGTCTTCGTAGGCCAGGCCCGCAGACACAGGAGAGCTTGAAGGACTGTGCGGCGGGAGCCCTGCACCGCTCCAGGCCCCAGGCCCCCTGGATCCATCGGGGCGCCTCCACCCAGCTGTTAGCATGATGTCTTACCTCAAACAACCCCCATACGGCATGAATGGGCTGGGCCTCGCTGGGCCGGCCATGGACCTCCTGCATCCCTCTGTGGGCTATCCTGGTGAGCACCACCCTTTCTACCCCCTCGAAAATGTTGGGGACCCCTGGCCTTCCGGGTTTGAGCACAGGCTTTGTCACTAAGCAGGCCCAGGCAGCAGGCGCCTGGGGCAGAGTCGTAGGTCGGTGAGGTGGCTAGGGCTTTGAAAACATGCAAAGTGCATTTTCCAGGCCGGCCCAGCGGACAACCTGTATCCTGTTGTGGTCCCACCGTCCGTGGGGAGCACAGTTTACCCATAGATTCGTTTTCTCGGGTGGCTGTTGTTTTTTCTGAATCTGTTCTTTAACTCCCAACATTGGATGAGGACTCTGGACACTTGCTAGGCCCTGACATAAACAGCCAAACTTCCCTTATGTGAAGTGGTGGGCTGGACTAAAGAAGGAGGGTTCTTCCCTAAATTGTCCTCTGGACCTGTGACCTGTACCAACCTTTGCATGTAGTAGAGGACTTTAGCTGAACCCTGGGTTTCTTTTGTAGTTCCTTCTCCTTTATCCCCTCTCATTCCCTCAGAAAGTGTTTCTGTGCACCCCCTTTTTACACTCATCCCCCCTAGCAGAGTGAGCATGTGTGGGACAGGGGTGTAAAAAGATATTATAAGAGATCATTCTTTTTTTTTTAACCTGAGAGGCAGGGAGGGGCAGCCCAGGAGTCCTGGGACACTAGACCTTAAGTCACCCAGGTGCCCTTTCTCCCGCTTGTGGCCTCGCAGACTCGGCCCGAGGGCAGTTTCTTTTGCTTGGAACCCGGTTTTCTCTTGCAATGGCCCTTCCCTGGGCCTGTCAGGGGCCTGTCCGAGTCCTCTGGCTCTGGTCTGCGTGGTCACCGCTCACCCGAGGCGCCCCCCCCTCCGCGTGTCTTCACAGCCACCCCCCGTAAGCAGCGGCGGGAGCGCACCACCTTCACGCGCTCACAGCTGGACGTGCTCGAGGCGCTCTTCGCCAAAACTCGCTACCCTGACATCTTTATGCGCGAGGAGGTGGCGCTCAAGATCAACCTGCCGGAGTCCAGAGTCCAGGTGCGTGCTCCCTGGGCTCTACTTCAGGGTAGGGACGCCAGGGCTAGAGGGGAAGTCTGGGAAAGATGGTCTAGTGTGGAGGCGGGTCTGCAGATAGGGCAGCCCCTCTCGGACTCCCCCTAGCGCTAGGCCGCGGCCAGGAAAAGGAGACCAAGTTAAAGGAAGTGGCTTAGAGCCCCAGATCCCGCTCTTGGTCTTGGTCCCCGGGGTGCCTTCTGCATAGTAAAGTCCTTTTTAGGACTTCGAGAAGACAGGTGAGGCCCCCATCCTTTCACAGGCAAAGTGCCCCTGTCCGACTATGGTCTGCTGCTTCAGCTGCCCTAGTACTCGGTGATTTCCCTCCAAGGCCTGAATTCTCTCTCCGCTCTTGCCTTGCATCCTGGGGGCCCTGGAAGTGGAGGAGTGGTGCTTGGCGACCCTGTTGCTTAGCCTGGTGGTGCGCTCCACGGGTGACGCGGGTCTAGTCATACTCTGTACCGGCAGAGGACCCTTGGTGCAAAATCCTGCTGCTGACTTTGCTATTTTGTTTTTGACATGAAAGAACCCAGAAAAAGCAGTTCAGATTCTAACCCAGAACTCTCCCCAGGGGGCCTTTTGTCTCGCCTTCTTTCCCCAGAGGCTTGAGAAAGGTCGAGGAATGTAATGCCTGTGCCGGGGCCCTCCAGGAGGAGTGAGAACTTTCTGACTGACCATTCCATTTGGTCCCTCACCTAGAGTCAAAAAGCGCAACGAAATCTCAGCCAGGCTTCCCTCCCGGGTCTCCAGAGTATTCGAGTACTGCCTCTTTTCAGCCTGGGGCCTTGCTCCTTCTCCCACTCCAACCGCGCCCTGCCCATCTCGGGCCTCTGAGAGCTGATTCAATGAAACGCTCTGCTCAGAGAAAATAGAGCCTCCAAACATACATGGAGCACTGGGGAAGCAGCCAACAGCAGCAATTTAGAGACGGCTGAACTTCTGGCTGGACAGACGCAAACGTTCCACCCTCCGGCAGAGTTGTGCTAGGGGTGGGGAGGTGCGGGTCCTTACTCCGGAGCCAGCTGAGGAGGGGCTTTGAGCAGAAGGATGGGGGAGGGTGGAGGAACTGAGAACTAAGGTGGGGGAGGCTGGGTCTGGCCCGGCTCGGGAGGGGGAGGGGCAGAGGCCTGGGTGCCGAGGGCTGCGAGATCCCGGGCGGGGTGGCGAGTCCAGGGGGCGGGGGAGCAGAGAGCTCCACTGGTCCCCTTGACCCACTCTCCCCGGTCCGGCACGCTGCAGGTCTGGTTCAAGAACCGGCGGGCCAAATGCCGCCAGCAGCAGCAGAGCGGGAGCGGAACCAAGAGCCGCCCAGCCAAGAAGAAGTCGTCTCCAGTGCGGGAGAGCTCAGGCTCGGAGAGCAGCGGCCAATTCACGCCGCCGGCTGTGTCCAGCTCCGCCTCGTCCTCCAGCTCCGCATCCAGTGCCTCCGCCAACCCGGCGGCTGCAGCGGCTGCGGGCCTAGGCGGGAATCCGACGGTGGCAGCCGCATCGTCGCTGAGTACACCGGCTGCCTCATCCATCTGGAGCCCAGCCTCCATCTCACCCGGCTCAGCGCCCGCGTCCGTGTCGGTGCCCGAGCCGTTGGCCGCGCCTAGCAACGCCTCGTGTATGCAGCGCTCGGTAGCGGCAGGCGCAGCCACCGCCGCAGCCTCCTACCCCATGTCCTATGGCCAGGGCGGCAGCTACGGCCAGGGCTACCCCGCGCCCTCCTCGTCCTATTTCGGCGGCGTGGACTGCAGTTCATACCTAGCCCCCATGCACTCGCATCACCACCCGCACCAGCTCAGCCCCATGGCACCCTCTTCCATGGCAGGCCACCATCACCATCACCCTCACGCACACCACCCGTTGAGCCAGTCCTCGGGCCACCATCACCACCATCACCACCACCACCACCAAGGCTACGGCGGCTCGGGTCTCGCCTTCAACTCTGCCGACTGCTTGGATTACAAGGATTCTGGCGCCGCCGCTGCTTCCTCCGCCTGGAAGCTCAACTTCAACTCTCCCGATTGCCTGGACTATAAGGACCAAGCCTCATGGCGGTTCCAGGTCTTGTGAGCCCAGGAGTGGGAGGAAGAGAAGAAACGCAACTACCTGCGCCCTCCGTGGTTCCCGTCCTGTTGCTGCTGCTGCATCTCCCGCCTTTGCCTCGGCTTCTCCAAAACTGAATTTCCGCACCCCCAAAAGATGCCCATTGCCTGCACTGTTGCCCATATCTTCGTGCCACTTGCTTGGGGGATGTGCAAACCCACCTACCCCTTGGACGGGGTCCGGTGCTTCCTCTTGGCCTACACAAGTTCTATAGGGAGAGCTGTGAGCTCTCTTCAACCCCCACCGAGCTCCTAAGTCACCCCCTTCCTGTCTTTCTACAGCTGTTATGCACTTGCAGCCTTCGGAGGCTCTTCTCTCTGACCCGCTGTTTGAGCCCAACACTTTTATTTATTCTTGCTGTACTCTGGAGTCACCAACTGGCGCGTTTCTGCTTATTGGAGTGCACCCACGCACTACTCCAAAACAACCATTAAGTGTTTCTCCTGCGCAGACTGCCGTCCCTTCAGCTGCCCTCGATCCCGCTCCCCGCCCGCAGGCCAGAGGACCCCAGCCTTTCCTCCTCCCCGATGGGGTGCGCTGAGCTTGGCCCGCGGGCGCTCCTTCAGCCTTGCGCACAGAGCCGCCCCGCCCAGCGCCGGACTGGTTCAAGCTTCCGCCTCGGCGGGAATGCTGTACATAGTCGGGTCCGTTCCAGGGACCCCTTAAACTTTTCAGTTGCTGTTGGTTGAACTGAGCATATTCCGTCTTAGCGCCCAGAAAACAGAACTTTAAGAGATATACAGCACATATATATATGTGTGTGTGTGTATATATATATATATATATATATACACACACACATATACATATATAAAACGAAAGCAAAAAATATTTTCCCTCTCTCCCTTCCTCTCCTCAAATGATGGCGCCTTTTCTTTTTCAGTTGTTGCAAAAACTGTCCTGCCCTCTTCACTTCTTGTCCCTCCGTGTATTTATTAAAGAGAACCCGCTTGGTTCCAGTTAGCTGGGGTGGAGGATCAGGAGTGTGGAGAAAACAGCAAGTCAGAGTACAGGGGTGGTGCCAGGCTTGGAAGGGGCGCAGAACTGAGCCCCTGACCCTGCCTAAGCATAGGGTCGCAGTTCTGGTTTATAGACCAAAAACAAACAAAAGAAAACCAAAAAAAAAAAAAGAAAAAAGAAAAAGTAAAAACACAGCATTATGGAAAAAAACGAGCCCAGGCCCTAAACCCGAGCGCCAATTCCTCTGTCGGCTTCACTCTTTAAACACCCCTGTTTTGTCTAGTGAGTTCCTAGTGCACCTTCATTCTCCGAAATCCGCGGAGAGCCCGCGCGCCTGTGTATCAATTTTGGCTTTGGCCGCTTCGTCCAGTAGGTGGGAAAGTAATTTGTAAAATTGATTTGTCCAATGTGAAGATCACAAATTACTTGTCGAAATGTAAGGCAATGCCCCTCCTCTTTATCTACGTTATTTCCCTAAAATAAACGCAAATTAACGAACGGCTTGTCAGTGTTGCTCTTCTGATTCCAGCTCTAGATCCCAGTCTCAGGGGGCTAAAAGTGAGGGAAACGTCGTGTTAATAACACGCGTGTTAATGACCTGCGTGAGGCCGGAGGCTAAAGGATGGGCGGGAGAACAAGGCGAGAGGAGCCCCCAGAGGTGTTCTCTGGGGGAGTATGCTCCCTCCCACTGCCCACCCCCGTCAATCTGGCCTATTCCCCCAGGCGTTTTGACCCCGTATCCCTCCAATTCTCCCCACCCCCCAACCATCCAGGACAGAGACAGGTGTCAGGACTCAATTCCCGAAGCAATTCCTTTCTCTTCAGAGGCAGGAGCCTGGCACTGATTTCTTCACCCTAATTGCCTGCACTAGAAAGAAGAGGGGGAGGGGAAGAGGGTCGGGAGGCGGGAAAGGATAGCTCGGTAATGCTCTCAGAGCTGAGCCAAAAAGGAAAAGAAAACAAAACGACAAAAAAACGATCCGTGTCCTGCATGTTGGCAGCAGACAGCCTTCCCTTCTGCTGAGCTGTCCCGGGTGGCTTCACCGCAGCTAGGGTATCCGAGTCATTCCTCCCACGTGCTAAGATGTCCCTCTAAACCACTCTGCCCACGCCAGAAATAGCCACTTGATCTTTGTTCATGTTGTAGAGTTCCTTTAAAACACACAAACCCAGGACCTGGCAAAGTCGGCAAGGAGGCATTCCACTTTGGCAGGCGAAGACGACACCCGGCTTGCAGTGGGGGGTCGGGAAGGACAGTTTCCCCTTCCTCTGAAGGAAGAAGGGGCTGGCGGGCTGCGCCCCAGAAAATCTCGAGCCTGGAACTGTCCAGACTGTTTGGCCCGAAACCTCCTGGGCGTTAAGGCTGTGAGAAGCTGCTCGACTTGTCCACGGGCAGGAAGGAAATAAGGAAACAACGAAAAGTTTCCTGCGAAGTGACCAGCACCCCCTATTCTTTACATTCCGGGTGAGACCTGAGAACACGCCGAGAGGCCGGGTTCGGAGAACGTGCGCTCCCCAAAGGTCCGGCGCCCAGCGAGGTCGCAGGGCCACGAGTCTTGACTGTAGAAAAGCCTGTCGGCCACGTCCTCTCTCCGGATCCAGTGGGCCCGGCTCGAGTCCAACCTTCCCACTTCAACGAACCGACGGTCCCCGACTCCGCAAAGGCCCGCGGGAGGGCGCAGTCGCGGCCTGCTGAGCCTGGCCCAGCGGCGCCGCCCCCGGCACCCGGGCCTGAAGGCAGAGCCGGCCGTCGCCGGCGCAGGGAGCGTCGCCCGAGGCTGCGCCTACGGGGAAACGCGGGCCGAGCCGGACCTGCCCGGGTGCACAGTGCCACTCGGGTGCGGGCCCGCACGTGCCGGGGTGCGGCGGCCGGCGGGACCACGAGGCCTCCAGCCCACGCTGCAGGCCCTGGGCACCGGGGCCAGGGCCTCCGCGCGCTCCCCGCGCGCCGCTCAGGCTCCACCCGGTGCTGGTGGCCCGACCCGCTGCTCCCGGAGGCGGGTTCTTTGCGGGCCCGCGGACCTCTTGGGCGCTGGTGCAGCGAACCCCGGGGACCCGGCCTTGCCCTCGGCCGGACCACCGCGTGGCCTCCGAAGTTACCTAAGCGCCCGGGCCTCGTTTCGTCACAGTATTTATCTGGGACGTCCCAGAACTTCCCACTTTAGACCCGGGCTGTGGGCAGGAAGGTCAGACGCGACCCCCTGACCCGGGCGCGTCGTGGCGCCCAGAAACGTCGGAGCCTGCGTACTCGGGCAGGAGGGGACCGGCCACGGGCGCACGAAGCCCGGCAGTTCCCGCCTCACGGACGAGGCTTCGAGAAGAGGCACGTGCTCCGCCCTGGGCCTCCCAGCCGGGGCCAGGCCCCGTGGCGCCCAGTGGAAACCCGGAGCGGGAAGGCGCTGGGGCCTGCCGGGCTGCTGGGAAGCGGAGCGCGCGGGAGCGGGGTGAGTGCGCGGCCGGGCGGGGGCGGCGGGGCGGCCTGGGGTGGCCAGGCCGGCGGCGAGGGCCCCCCGCGCTGGCCCGAGCGCTCTGCGGCCGCGGTGGGAACGAGGACGGTCCCTGCCGGGCCGCCGACCACCTGTTAACCGGGAGGCTCCCGAGAACCGAGGTCAGCTCGCCCTCCTCTCGAGGCAGGAGGTTGGTTCTGTTTGAGTTCTGATATGGGCGACACAATTGAGGGCCCTAGAATGGAAGCGACTTCAGGAAAGCAGCCACCTCAGGAAGCAGCAGAGTGAAGTTTTCTTTGAGGGCTCAGCCGTCTGTCCAGCCTGGGCCGAGAGGCTCTCAGACAGGAACGTGCGCGAGGGGACTCAGGGCAGGGGTGGGTCGCATTTGCGATTTAGAAAGATTTTCTACAAAACGGTCTCAAACCCATTGCTTTAATCTGCTGAAGCTCTGAAAAGATTCAAAGTAACCTCGTTTGTTGAGGTTTGCTGTAGTCTCACAGCGGTTACGGGGGCTATAGGGAGACAACGATTCTCCAGATACATTGTGACATTTTATACTTTGGACAAAATCTCTTAAAACTATATATAGGGTATTAAACGTAAGGGGGAAATCTGATTGAGAGGAAAACCAGGTAAAAACCTAAAACACTGAACGCCACCAAATTCATGTCAGCTACATTAGAGAGACCAAAAAGTGGTGCTTTTGTTTTGTGTGTCAAAAGAGAAGCACAGGTTTCCCACCCCCTCCACCTCCCCCAGGTATTTTGTGAAGAATAACAGTTTCCCCAGATAAATTGTAATTTCTTTTTCAATTGTAAAAATAAAAGATAAATTCATTACTACTCTTGGCAGAATTCATTAATGTTAATGATGTCATTAGTGCCCGATGACAAGCACTGAGGTTTTCTTTAGAGGGACAGAAATGAAATCTGATACAGAAATGTGGTTAATATATACATTATTGGTGAGGAGAATCTGTATCATTACTATTCAAGACCAAAAAAATCACTTGGCTTTCAATGCAGAATTAATTTAGGAACAGCAACAAGATATCTTTATAAAATTCCCTAATTAAAAACAGAACAAGTTCTCAACAAGTTAGTCTATATTTTCCACACGTTCTCTCCCTTCCCCCATACATTTTAATGTTTAAAATGAAGATTTAAAAAATCTCAAATTTGACTAAGAAATATTTATATTCAACAATATTTTACTAAAACCCACCAGCTTAAAAATGAATACTAAGTAATAATAATGCATTGCTTATTTGACAACAAAACTTCACCATTATCTTAAAGAAATAAGTTGTTTAAATAAATATTTGGGTGTCTGGACTGTATTTTTTTGAAAACCAGAAGCTATTTTTTTGGATCATGTGTAGTAGATAGTTCCTGAGAACACATTTATGCCTCATAATCATCCTGTTCAAATGTACTGATATTTGAAAAAAATTAATTTTTTATGGAGAAGGGGAACATGACATTTTAATTTAATGATTCCTTAATCATATTTTAAAATTGAGTTGGATTTTACTTAAAATATTGATACTGTAATAGCAATAGTCCTTCAAAAGTTTTAAGAAACACAAAATATTTGCAAAAGAAAACCTTCAATAATTTACATGAAAGAGCGGCTATGATATAGCCCAAGTTGAAACTCCTTTTAAATATATCCAGTTTTTTCTTAGGAAAAAAATTAAGTAATGTATAGTATGCTTGAGGTTAAAATGTATTCCAGTGTAATTTATAAAATTGTACCTTTATGGATTTTAGGACTATTACTTGAAAGGTAAGGATCTGGCTTAAAGTACTTTGGAGTACTTTATAATCAAGTAGAACTTAGCCTCCATTTAATCAATGATGAGCCATCAGAATTTAAACATTGAAAATCTATTGTGTTTCTAAAAATTGTATCTCTTTTACTGCCTTTGAATTCTTTACTTGTTGACTAATCAAAAGAGACAAAATTACATACTATTTCAAAAGTCACAAATACTTTTTAAAAGGTTAAGCTTTATTGAACAGCTTATAAAAACTATTTTAGAAAATTTTAGAAATAAAAAAATAGATTGTAAAATTAGAATTTAAGAAACTTGAGTAAAAAATGTGGGGGAATTTAACTGAAATATAAATAAGCCATAACTAATTTTGACACTGGGGTGAAAATTCAACTGTAAGAATTAAAGGTCTCTGATTCAACAGCTTGGTGTTTCGAGAGCTTATAAAATATTTTTAGTATACAATATTCTTATGTATGTTCAAAGCGCTAAATGCTTATAAGATATACCATCATCTGTCATAGCTATTTCAATATAGAGATCATGTTTTCTTTTAAAATTGTATTTTTAAAATTTTACTGTAAAATATACATACAAAGGAAATTATAAGACAGATGTATACACTTTAAAGAATAATAAAGTATGCATGGAGCAACAAGTTTTTAACAAATTCTTCAAAAAGTAGATTTGCAGTTGGCTACAATGTAAATGTGATGTTATATAACATGTATCTATTTTTAGGGATTTGGTTAAATCCTTTAGAGTAGTAGCTATTACTGGGTAAAAGACACTTTTGTGAGGAAGAAAAACACTTCAAATCATGGGATATAAACATTCTACAGGCCTTTGTAAATTCATAGTTTGTTTCTTGATGGAAAATATGTGATATATGTCTATTTACATTTTTAATTAAAGAGCACCAAGAGAAACTCTTGTTTCCTAAGCATGGCTTTTTAACCTTATCCAAAACTATAGCTTCAAATCTTGATTTCATTCTGGTGACTCTTAACTCCATATTTCTATGGATTCTGTGGAGGGCTGGAAACTTTCTCTGTTGGATTTCATATACCTGTATACCCACTGAAAAGTGACCATTGGGTTTTAACCCTTAGCAAGTTAATGACAGGATGTCAGAAACTTCAAAGTAATCAAGAAAGAGGGCGTGGTTTGAGTTTAGATGAAACTGGGTTAGTCTGGAGTTGATAGTTGTTGAAGCCGAAGGAGAATATATAGGACTTCATTTTACTATGCTTTTTTATATTTAAGGTTTTTCTTCTAATAAAACATGAATAAAAAAGATACTAGTTTGCCAAAAGTAGTCTTATGATGGAAATTGAGCTTCTCATGCTTTGGAGCTTACATGGTATTATTTACATACATTGTTTTATTTAATCTGCTCAAGTTTTGCAAAATTGGTGGTGGTAAAGTGAGGCTCAGAATGGTTTGGCTACTTATTCAAGGTTATACAGTTGTGTGACTAGCAGATTGTACTCACTCTTCAGATTTCTTGTTCTTTTGCTATAAGAGTTACCTAAATATTTTAGTATATTAACAAATATTAATTTTAAAAAATCCTATCTTTTGAGAGTCAGGTTGCCAGATTACCAGAAACAAACATGTTTATCTAAATTCCAATGGTAAAATTTTGAGTTTTGGTAATTGAAGATAATTTCCTGGGTTGTTCTTACCTGTTTCTGGTTGTCACTTAAATCTCATTGTAAAGAGTTTTCAGAGAAATATTAATAGAGCATTAAATGAGGAGACTAGTTTGATACCAGTTTTTGTTTTTCTATTTTCCTTTTAATTCATTATTAATTTTCTTTCTCATTTTAATTTCTAAGTCATTTAAAAATTCCTTACTGTTGATTCATGTTTGTGAGTTGTGTTTTCTGTGCTTGACTGAACCATTTTTGCTTCTTGAAACATTGCTTTGCTATAGTATAGGAACTATATAATCCAGGAAAAATTGTATAAATTAGATATATAGCTTAATGGCTCTATAGATGAGGCTTAATTTATTTGTAAAGAAATACTCCATTTTTTTTCTAACTATGTTATCTTGGGAACTTTTTTTCGAGTTTTGAAGCTTATAGCTTAATTTTTTATCTTACTGGTGACAAATTTTTGTTATTTTAGGGTAGATCTAATTTTCAGAGGTAAGTGTAGAAATTTAAAAATGGATTAACAAGTTGGGTAATAGAGATCACATCACTTTGTAGGGTTCCTTCATTGAAAAGCAAAGAGTAGAAGACTTGTTTACATTGCATTTTTATTTCATCAGTTTTAAAAAATCCTCACCTCATGATTTCATTCCTGCTACTGACCTCTTCAGTCTTCCCCTTACCTGATATAAAAACTAAACATCTGGTCAAGTACATTATGTTTGGCACAGAAAGCAGCTAGTACCTATTTCTTCCTGTATCTTCTCAATTGAAACATAAACTTCATCATGTACTCAGGTCAGCTCCTAATAATTCTGTATGCCTTTTTTTAAAAAAACTTTTTAAATTAACTGATTTTTAAATTTACCCTGAAATTGATTTTCATTCAATAATTCAGCTAAATCTTTTATTTCAGGAATTAGAAATCAATGAGGGGGGGGGTTCTCGCACTAAAAGAAGCCTGAGTTTTCCTGTACTCTCAGCCCTTGGCACACTGCTAGACAGGTAGGGTGTAGCAGTGCTTGTTGAATGAGTGCAAAAATGAATTTCAGTTCTTAGCCTTAAAGATTTATGTATAATTCATGTCAGGTACAGAATTACCTTTTTTCTTCGTGATATTCAAAGTTAGTCTTGAATGGATTTGATAACATACTTGTTGTTGTTGTTGAATAATTATTATTAACATCATTTTTCAATTTTTACCAGAGAGAGTGAGAGAAAAAGAGAGAGTGAGCAAGGCTCCAGGTCCAAGACTCGAACCACAGTCAGCCATGTGGGAGTCCAGTGCCTTTAACCACCTCACCACCTGCCAGCCCCAATAGCATGCTTTCTTAACCTACTTTAATCATCCTTAGAATCAAGACTTTTTGGTTACTTCTCACTATCATATTTCTTATTAAATGTAAGACCATTTAAAATTAAGTTCATTAACATTTTAAGTTACAGAATTACTTAAAGGTCATAAAACTTAATGTGTATATTTTATCAAATGATTTTCAACACTATTTAATCACTATAATCCAGGTCAAGAAATAGAATATTATCAGAACTGAAGAATTTCCCTGTGTATCCCTTGACCATCATAATCTATTCTGTCTCTCCAGAGTTAACTACTGTTCCCTTATTCGTAGTAATAGCTTTCTTGCATTTCTTTTCTAACTTCACCACCTGCGTATGCATTTCTAAACAATATGGAATTATTTTGCCTGTTTCAAATTTTACATAAGAATTATATTGTATTATGTTTGTAATTTTTTTTCTTAAAGTTTATTTCCTCTATCAGCAAGAAAGAGAGAGAGCACCTCCATCATCGGGGTCTTGACACAGTGAGCCACCCCTGGCTTTAGCTAGCCCCAGATTATGGGCACACATGTGCAGTGTACTTTGGGAGGTCTCCAGATACAAACCTAGACTTTCCACATGTTGGTCAGCTGCACACAGTGTCACACATTTTTACTGCCTCACCACCATCTGGCTCCATCATCTTTCACTTAACAGTATGTTCGTAGTATTTATATATCTGTACCTCGTTCAATTTCATTGCTATATGCTGTATAATATTCCATTGCATGAAAATGCCACATTTTATTTATCTTTACTCTTGATAGACATTTGGATCACTTTCAGTTTGGGGCAATTATAATGGTGCCACTCTGAGCATTTCTTTTTGTATATCCTGGTGCGTATAAGAATGACAGTCTAAGTTATATCCTAGGAGTGAACTTTCTGAGCCACAGGGATGTATATTTTCAACTTGACTGGAGACTGGTTATTTATTCCTGAAATAAAGGTTTAGCTGACTTATTGAATTTCCAAATTGCTTGTGTGAATTCACATTTTCAGATAGTGAATGAGAATTCTGGTTGCTTTATATTTTTACCAAAGCTTAGTATTGTTAGACTTTTAAAATTTTGTCAGTCTCTTGGGTGTGTAGTAATATCTCACTTTGATTTTTTGTTTTTAGTCTTACCATAGGGTGTGTGTGCCCCCAGAGAAAAAGGAGATAGGGTAAGTGAGAAATCACTGTCCACCCCCCACCCCCCCAAGAAGGGCCACACTACACAGTTCCTTCTCCTTCATTCTCTCAGGATTTGGGGGATGCATGCACATGCACCCAGCATATTTTTCAAGTTACCAGGTCCAGGGCTCTAACTGCACAGCTGGCCATGTGGAATCCAGCTGCCTTAACCACCATGCCACTGGCTGGCCATCACTATGGTTTTAATTAGTATTTTCTTGTTTACATCTAAGATTGACCCCCTTTCCTTACGTTTGTTGTCTACATAGATGTCTTCTTTTGTGATGTGCCTATTCTTGTATTTCCCCTTTTTTCCTATTAGATTGTCTGCCTTTTCTCTGATTCATAAGAGCTTCTTATGTGTTCTGCATTAGTACTCCTTTGTCATTTATATGGGGAGAGGAGGACTTCAAAAAGTTCATGGAAAAAATTGACCTATGAATTTATTTTATTGCAAAAGATGCTGAATTTCATGCATGGTTTTTTTCGTAGTATGCAGTTTTCATGATCTTTTTTTTTTTTTCCTGGCCTCAAGTTTATTTGTACAGGAGGACACCAGCTCTATGCAGAGAGCAGCCTGGGAGTACTAGTCCTCTGTCCTTATACTGGCAGGAGACTCAACTCTGGAGCGTTTGTGGTGGCCTGAGTACCTTTGGGAGCCTGAGCTGGAGCCCAAACTGAAGCTGGAGCTGCATCTGAGGCCAGGGTCTTGGTTTAGCCCTTGGTTTGAGCCTTGACTTTGTTGACCTCTCCCAGGAAAGCCTGAGGATCTTGGCGATATGGTGCGAGCATGTTTCCTGTGCTTAGGGCCGGCAACGTAGGCAAGTCGACTGAGCTTGCCACTGCAGCTCTTCCAGATGTCCTTCTTAACCTCCTTGGGCTTTCTGAGGGCCTTGAGGGTCTCAACTCGCACACTCATGGCATTGGTGTAGTTGGCCCGCATCCTCTTCAGACCCTTCCTGTTCTGCTTCTTGGCAGGAGCTTAGGGTCTACCCCATGTAAAGATTCCTATCTTTGTGACTGAGGTTTCTCAATGCCATTTTCAGAACTGGTTGTGTGTAGTGTGGTTCTTAGGCTTAGCCATTTTACACCAAAATCTGTGGCTGCCAAAGTACTGGAACAGAAAGAGCCATGATCTTTGTGATGATCCCTCATTTATATTGCAGGTATTTTCCCCACTTTGTAGATTGTACTTTCTTTCTTCCTTATGAATATTTTTATTGTCGTTTGCTGTTGTTTTGCTATAGGGTTTGTGTACTTGCCGGAGAGAGAGAGAAATAGAGAGGAAAGAAAGAGAGAGACGGAAAGTAAGAACCTCCCCTACACACACACACACAGGCAGGATGGCCACACCACAATTTCTTCTCCTCTACTCTCCTCTCTGGATTTTGGGCACACATGCTCAGGAGCCTGGCATGATTTTCAAACCGTCGAGTCCAGGACTTAAACCCCAAAGTCAGCCATGTGGGATCCAGCTGCCTTAACCACCATGCCACCAGCCGGGTCTATATGGGTGTTTTTAAGTAGCTGAATTTGTTCGTTTTTCTCTCTGATTGGTGCTTTTTGTATGTCTTGTTGAGGAAATCCTTTCTGAACTCATGATCATGAAAATAGTTCCCTGTATTTTCTTTTGAAAGATTTATTTTTAAAGTTTTGCCTAAAATATTTATCATCTGACTTTTTTGTGTGTGCAGTATTTGGCAACAGTTCCTCCTCTTCCTTCTTGAAATTTCATCTGCTCATGTGACTACAAATGTCATCTTTATGTTCTAGTTCCAGAAATCTGTATTTTTGGTATTGATTACACTCCTTTGCTAGGACCACTATCTCCAGCTGCCTTCTTTTCTCTTCTTTTTTTTTTTTTTTAATAAAAAAAGATTTTTACTATATAGCACATGTGGTCACCAGAGAGAGAGAGAGAGAGACAGAGACAGAGAGAGAGAGGGAAAGTAAGAAATCACCTCCCGGGGAATGGCTATGCTGCAATCCTCTCTCCTCTAGTCTCTTTGGGATTTTGGGGCTTGCATACATGCATGCCTGGTGTGATCTTCAAGATGACTTGTGGGCCTGGCAGGTGATGTAATGGTTGTGTCACTGGACTCCCACATGGTCAACCACAATTAGAGTCTTGGACCTGGTGGCTTAAAACTCACACCAGGTGCTTATACATACACAAAATTCCAAGAGGAGAATGGAGAAGAAGGGATTATAGTGTGGCCTTCCCCCTAGGGAGTGGGGGTGATTTCTCACTTTCTGTCTCTCTATTTCTCTCTGTGTCTTCAGCAGGTACACACGCCCTATAGGAAAAGTCTCTAAAAAAAAAAAAAAAAAAAAATGACTTGGGACCTATTTTTTAAATAAGGAATTATTTAATTGTTTAATTTCATTTTTGTTGTTATTTTTTAAATTTGACCAGAGAGAGACACAAAGAGAAAGAGAAAGCGAGAAAGCAAGCCGCCAGGTCTGGGACTTTTTCACATTCCTTCTCTCTTTCTGTCTCTCTCTGGTTAAGTTCAATAAAATAAAAGAGTGATAATGAATAAAATTAAATAAAATAATTCTTTTTAAAAATTGACTTAGAATACAGTTAGATAAAATTCATTTTAAAAAAGTAATAAATTTACAGTACTGTTGAAGAAATATATTTCTTTTTTCAGAGGACACATTAATGAGTATAGCTTATTCTATTATAAGTTTTTTTTTACATTTTTTTATTTCATTTTCTCTTATACATTCAATCACATTATTTAGCTTACAAAGTGAATGTTTCAACAGGTGAACATTTCTCCCTAGTCCAGTTGATAAAACTATAAAATATCTTCAACAGATAATGCCACATTTCTTTGTCACAATAATGCTTTGCCTCTCTGTTTTTCTTCTAAACGTCCTTCCTCAGACCCTACTCTTTCACACACACTGTATCTGGTATTTACATTCATTTACTATGTTTCTATATCCTTTAGTCAATCAGTTTCAGTCATGGAGTGCGGACACTCAGTATATATTAAGTGGGGACATACAATGTCTCTCCTTCATAGCCTGGCTTGCTTCACTCAGCAGTAAATCTTCCATATTCTTCCACTTTCTATTACAAGTTTTAAAAACTATTTAATTAGCTTTTTTTGTTTATGCTTTTTAGTTTTTGCTATAGGGTATGTGCATTCACTGGGGAGAGGTAGGCAAAGAGGGAGGGAAAATGAGAAACACTGCCCCCCTCCCCTCCCTGGGGAGGTTGGCCATGCTTCAGTCTCTTCTTCATTCTCCTCTCGGGATTGTGTTCCTCAAGCTGCCCGGTGTGGGACTCCAACCTCTCAGTCAGTCATGTGAGATCCACCCACCTTAACCACCATGCCACTGACTGGGCCAATCCAATTCCAAGTTTTATAATACTGATGAATATATCTGTTTTGACAGTGATTGCTAATTTTGAGTTTGGAAGGTGCTTGTGAATCAGGTACCCCTTGGGTTTAATTCCAACAGTGTAAGTTAACAGTTTTTGCATGTGCTAATTTTGCAGACTTCCATTTAAAAAAATGAAATCTATGTTGGCTGCAATCCAAAGAGGTCTGCACAAAGTTCAAAGAAAATTTGTAGTATGAAAAAACTATTTGTAGATTTCAGGGTTTTGGCACCAAAATTAGCTTAAATTTCCCTTTTTCTCCACTTTTTATTTATTTATTTATTTTTATGATTTACTAGAGGGAACATGCACTCATCAGAGGGAGAAAGAAAGAATGTTGGACCAGCAGTTAGCATAATGGCTATGTCGCTGAACTCCCATGTAGCAGACTACGGTTCCAGTCCCAGACCCGGTGGCTTAAACTCACGCTGGGCGCGTGTGCATGCGTGTCCAAGATCCAAGAGAGGAGGATGGAGGAGAAGGGATTGCAGCGTGGCCATCCCCCCGGGGGGTGATTTCTCACTTTCTCTCTCTCTCTGTCTTTCTGGCGAGTGCACACGCCCTATAGCAAAAACCTCTCAAAAAAAAAAAAAAAAAGAAAGAAAGAATGCAAGAAAGCACCCCTGTGTGTGTGTGTGGGGATCACCCTGCAATTCTTCTCCTCTATCTCTCCTGTTGGGATTTTAAAAATGCATGCACATGCTACTGGCATGTTTCTTAAGCCACTGGGCCCAGGACTAGAACTGTACAGTCTGCCCTGTTGGATTCAGTCACCTTTACCACCACTCCACCAGTTGACTCTTCACAAACTTTCTAAAGTCTCCTCATTTTTAATTAAAGCTCACATAGGGGACTGGCAGGTGCCATGGTGGTTAAGGGCGCTGGACTCCCACATGGTTGACCATGGTTCGTGTTTTAGGCCTGGTGGCTTGCTTTCTCACTTTCCCTCTCTCTCGCTCATTCTGTCCCTCTCTGGTCAAATTAAAATAAATAAATAAAGTTAAATAAAATAATTATTTTTAAAAAAAGCTTCCATAGAATACACACAACACAACTGAATTTTAGTTGGACAATTATTTTTACAATTTATCTGGTCAAGCAAGGTTACTGTCAAATAACATTATTATCTTTCTTTACATGTTACTATTAACTGATTCATCATATGCATAAGAATATTCTAAATAAAAGGTATTCTTAACAGGGAAAATTTTAGAGCAAATTGATTTTTAATTAAAATATTACATATTGTTTATATCTAGAATTCTGATTGAAGTGAATCTTTTAAGAAATAATTTAATTTTATTTATCATTATTATTATTTTCAATATGCTACAGGGCACGTGCACCCACCAGAGACAGATAGAGAGAGAGAGAGAGAAAGGGAGGGTGAGAAAACAAATTGTGAGGTCCAGGACTTGAACTGCAGTCAGCCATGTGGGAGTCCAACATGGTAACTACCATGCCACCTGCTGGCCCCTGAAGCAAATCTTTAAAGAAGTTTGAGAAAGTTTGTCTCTATGTCTGCAGATAAGTTATTTTATGAAGTATTTATAGTTTTTTGTCTGTTTGTTTGTTTGTTTTTGTTTTTTAGAGAGATTTTTGCTATACAGTATGTGCACTTGCCAGAACGACAGAGAAAGTGAGAAATCACCCCCTGGGGTGATGGTCACACTGCAGTCCTTTCTCCTCCATTCTCCTTTGGAATTTTGGGCATACACACACACACACACACACACACACACACACACACACACAGTGTGAGTTTCAAGCTGCTGGGTCCTAGACTCAAACTGTAGTCAGCCATATAGGAGTCCAGAGTCTTAACTACTTTGCCAGCTGCTGGCTCAAGAATTTATAGATTTTAAAAATAAATCAGCTCCTAATCAACTCCTAAATGCAACTTCTAGATAAACAGGTCAGTTGAATAATGTGTTCATTTTTACTCTTTCTTGAGAACACACTTGAAGTCAAGGAACTAAACAAATAAAAAAGCATTAACTCCGTAAGGACAAAGAGAACGTGAAAGGATATGTCAGTAGGATTTTGGAAGCAGGAATTGCTGATGGATGAGTGGTGACTAACTTAGTTAAGAAAACTGAACCCTATGCTGTGTAAGCTGCCTTCCACCTACCACGCCTTGCTAGTAGGGATAACATATTAGCTGGTAGCTTTACAGATACTGATGGTTCCTAGGCAAATGGTCAGCATAAATTCAGTAGGGAACCAGGACTTTCTTTGAATGATCTGACTGCAAAAGTCTACCTGTGTAGACTTTTGAGCCTAGGAATGACTGAGCATCATAAATGAAATAAAATACCAGCATATGGTGTAATGGCTATGTCGCTGGACTCCCACATAGTCGACCGTGGTTCAAATCCCAGACCCAATGGCTTAAAACTCACACCAGGTGTGTGTGTGTGTGTGTGTGTGTGTGTGTGTGTGTGTGTATGTGCCCAAGATCCTGAGAGGAGAATGGAGGAGAAGGGATTGTTGCATGGCCATCCCTCCTGGGGGGGGGGGGGTGATTTCTCACTTTCTGTCTCTGTCTCTGTGTCGCTGGCGAGTGCACCTTCCCTATAGCAAAAATCCCTCTTAAAAAATATGCTATGTGACTTGTGTTTAATTAAAGATTTAGAATGATGGTATGTAAAGAACTTTAGTGGCTCTGTTAGTATAGAAAGAGGGACTGTAGAAACATAACATCTGGAGCTGCACTGTTCAGTATGGTAGCTACTAGTCACATGTGGCTTTAAAAAAAAATAAGAGAGAAGAAGGGGGAGAGGTGTTTTCAACAGGACCTTGCCATGCTGTGATCCTCTGGCACCAGCCCCCAGTTAGCTAGGATCAAAGGCACATGATACTGTCCTCTAGGTGTGCAGATTGGTGTGGAATCCAAACCCAGGCCCTCCATTTTGCTCTAGCATTTTGCAGTGTTGCCCCACTCATTTTCCGTGCCACTACAGCTGGACTTTATGTTTGTTTGTTTTAAATAATTATTTATTTAATTTTATTTATTATTGTTACTTTTAATTTTCTACAGTGCACACATTCTTACCAACAGAGAGAGAAAGTAAAAATCAAGCCACCAGATCTGGAACTTGAACCATGGTCAACCATGTAGGAGTCCAGTGTCTTAATCATCACACCACCTGCTGGCCTTTTGTATTCTTTTTGTTTTTTTGTTTTTTCTTTTTTGGAGAGGTTTTTGCTATAGGGCACATGTGCTCGCCAGAAAGACAGAGAGCAGGGAGAGGCAGAGAGACAGAAAGCGAGAAGTCATCCCCCAGGGGGAATGGCCACACCGTAATCCCTTCTCCTCCATTCTCCTCTCAGGATCTTGGGCATGCATGCACACATGCCCAGCGTGAGTTTAAGCCACTGGGTCCAGGACTCAAAGTGCAGTCGACTACATGGGAGTCCAGCGACATAGCCACTATGCTAACTGCTGGTCCCTTGTTTTGTTTTTAATGAGAGAGAGAAAGATAGCCATGTGGCTTTTGGGACCTTGAAATGTAGCTAATCTGAATTGAGATGTGGTATAAGAGTCATCCTCAATTTCTAAGAGTATAAAAAAAGAATGTGAACTGGGACCAGCAGTTAGCGTAATGGCTATGTCACTGGACTCCCATGTAGTCGACCGCGGTTCAAGTCCTGGACCCGGCGGCTTAAACTCACGCCGGGCACGTGTGCGTGCGTGCCCAAGATCCCAAGAGGAGAATGGAGGAGAAGGGATTGTGGCGTACCCATCCTCCCTGAGGAGTGATTTCTCGCTTTCTATCTCTCTGTCTCTCTCTGTCTTTCTGGCGAGCGCACGTGCCCTATAGCAAAAACCTCTTAAAAAAAAAAAAAAAAAAAAAAAAAGAATGTGAACTGTCTCAGTAATTTTTTAATAGTAATTTATTGTTGAAATAATTCATATATATTGGATTACACCAAAGGTATTAAAAATAATTTCACAGGCCAGCCTGTGCCATAGTGATTAATTAAGGTGATTGGATCTTAGCCAATCTCACAGTTCAAGTCTTGGACACAGTGGCTTGAGAAACACTCTAGGTATATGTGTATTCATGGCTCAAATCCCGAAAGAATAATGGAGGAGAAAGGGACTATGATGTGACTATTTCTCATAGGGAGTGATTTCTCACTTTCTCTCTCCCTGTCTTGTCTCTCTCTGGTGAGCACATTTGTCGTCTAGCAAAATTTTAAAAGAAAATAAAAATAGTTTCACTCATTTCTTTTTATTTTTCTAATGTAGATTTTTTTCCTTTAATTTTGTTACAGAGCATATGCACTCACTGAAGACAGAGAGAGAGAGAAAGCAAGAAAGCATTTCCCAGAGGGGATGCCGTGCTGCAATCCCTCCTCTATTCTCCTCTTAGGATTTTGGGCATGTACATACATGTGCCTGGTGTATTTTTTGAGTTGCCAGATCTGGAATTAGAGCTGTGCAGTTAGTCAAGTAGGATCCAACCACCTTAATCACCATGCCACCAGTTGGTCCTCTAGTGTAGATTCTAGGAAAAAAAAAATTTCACAAGAATTATTTATTTAATTTTATTTATTCATTCACTTATTTTCATTTGACTAGAGACGACAGACACACAGAGAAAAGGAAAGTGAAAAAGCAAGCCACCAGGTCTGAGACTTGAACCATGGTTGGCCATGTGGGAGTGTCCAGTGCCTTAACCACAATGCCACCTGCTGGCCTCCCAAAAATTTTTATGCTAGAAGGTGTGCATGTGCATGCCCAAGAGAGAGACAGAGAATGGAAGTACCCTTTGTGAGACCTGGTCACACTGCAATATACTTTCTTTTCTAGAATTAATTAATTAATTAATTAATTATTGTTATTTTAAACTTTGACCAGAGACAGAGTGGGAAAGTGAGAAAGCAAGCCACCAGGTCTGGGCCTTGAACTGTGGTCGGCCATGTGGGAGTCCAGTTCCTCAACCATCACATCATTCTTTTTCTTCCAATTCTTCATCCTGTCAGGATCCTGGACACACATGCACATGCATGTTGTATTTTTCAAGCCACTAAGGCTGGGATTCAAACTCAGATCAGTCATGTGGGGTCTGGCTTCCTTCACATGGCTCTTAACTGCTATGCTGTAGGGCTGGCCCTGTAGAAAAAATATTAAGAATTATTTCTAAAAATTTTATTTATTACTATCATCTTTTGTTTTGTTTTGTTTTCTTTGATATGCTGTAGGGCACATGTGTTCACCAGAGAGAGATAGAGAAAGAGAGAGAGAAAGTGAGAAAGTAAGTCACCAAGTTCAGGGCTTGAACCATGGCAGGCCATTTGACAGTCTAGCATCTCGACCCCCACACCACCTGCTGGCCCCTCTAGAAAATTTTAAGTTGACTATGTGGTTTCTATTCTTATTTAATTCAGCTCTGAATAGAAGTATTGATCCTTAGGGATGGCCAGTATGGTTCCATTTTCTGTCTCTTATAGAAGCTATTGAGAAGGAAGAGACTCTAAACAGGGACCTCCTTCAAAATCTGTGGTACCTATCAGTAGCACCTAAAGTTCTACAATATGTATCTTTAGAAAACTTTAAAACGAATAATATTGTGAGTTGTAAGTCTGTTAATCGAATAAAAGGGAATTATCTAAAGTTATCAATAGACCTCTTGTTAAAATGTATTACTTTCTTTGATGTTAACCACCTGTCACACCTCTTCAGATCAACTCCTGTCCTGAATCTATATGACTTTCATTCTTTACTGATCACTGTAAGAGAAAAACCACATAGCTAACTGAAGATACTGGAGTCATGCTGCCAAGCTGGCCTTGGCTTCTCAAGCTTTCTAGCAATCTTTTTGTATTTTCCTAATCATCTCTTTAACATAGTCTTCATAGTGGCCATTGAAAACCACCTTTATTCTCAAGTCTCTTATCCTTGTACTCAGTAGATGACTTGACTTCCCACTTCACTGAGAAAATACTGTAGAAGGGATCAGAAGGGAATGCCCTTGACTTTCAGCAGCCACACCTACAGTCTTAGTTCGACTTACGGAAATTCATGTTACTTCTGTCCGGTACTAGGCACAGTGTTTCTCTAATGTCTGAGACTAATCTGTTTCTTTGTTCTAGATCTTATCTTCTTCTGCTTTTTTAGAGACCTCTTTGGCATCTTCCTTTCTTTCCATGTTGGCTTCATCCTAATAGTAGTTAATATGCACTAACCATGACCATCTTATTTATTTATTTATTTATATTTTATTTATTTTTAATTTGACCAGAGAGAGGCAGAGAGAGAGCGAGAGAAGGAAAGTGAGAAAGCAAACTGCCAGGTGCAAGACCACGGTCAGCCATGTGAAAGTCCCGTGCCTTGACCACCACACCACCTGCCGGCTCCACCATGGCCATCATTTAAAATCCTCTTTGACCCCTTAGCCTCTTATACTTACCATTAAGACTTCCTTTTCTTTTTTTCTTTTACTTTTTTACTAGATGGCATGTGTGCTCTCTGGAGAAAGAAAGAGAGAGAAAGTAAGAAAGGTGGTCCCTTCTCCATTTCTCCTTTTGGGATTTGGGACACACATGCATACACATACACCCAGCATATTTTTTCAAGCTACTGGTCTGGGATTTGAAACATTTAGTGGGCCCCATGGGATCTAGCCACCTTAACTAGAATGTTACTAGCTGTCCCCCCACTTTTTATTTTTTAGATTTTTGCTCTAGGGTGCATGCACACTCGCCCAAGAGAGAGGGAAAGAGAAAGTAAGAAATCACCCCACAGGGGGATGGCCACACTGCACTGCCTTCTCCTCCATTCTCCTCTCAGGATTTTGGGCATGCATGTACACTCACCCCGTGTGCTTTTCAAGCAGCTGGATCTAGAACTTAAACCACACAGTTGTCTGTGTGGGATACAGCACTTTAATCACCATGCCACCTTCTGACACCCCCCCCCTCCTTTTTTTAATTTTAAAAATTATTTCTCCTGGGGCTGGCAGGTGGCATGGTTGTTAAAGACATTGGACTCCCACATGGCTGCCTACCGTTCAAGTCCCAGACCTGGCAGCTTGCTTTCTTGCTTTCTCTCTCTCTCTCTCTGTTTTTTACTGGTCAAATTAAATAATAATAATTAATAAAGTTAGACAAAATAACTTTAAAATATTGTTTCTTCTATGTGTGTAGGAGAGAGCACTGCCAACAGGGTCCTGATGTTGTGAGCCACCCTCAGCCTTTAGCAAGCACCAGATCAAGGGCACACGAGTACCCAGTGTACTCACAGAGATCTCTGGACGTGAACCCAGAACTTCATGTGGGTCAGCCTTGTTGAGCATTACATTTTAGTGCTGAGTCACCATTGGCACCCACAGGTCTTAGCAGTTGAGCTGCTTATTCTTCTTTGTTAAAAATTTGTTATAGAACATGTATGCTTACCAGAGAGAGAAAGAAAGTGAGAAAGCATCCCCCAAGGCAGATGATCATGCCTCAGTCCCTTCTCCATTGTCCTCTTGAGATTTTGGCCGCACATACATACATTCCTGGCATATTTTTTCAAGCCACTGGTACTCAAACCATGGTCTGCCATGTGGGATTCAGCTGCCTTAACCACTTCATCACCTAGCTGGCCCACTGGTTGAGCTTGTTGAAGAAATTATCTTCTATTATTTCTATATCATCAGCCTCTATTTACTTTTTTTTTCTTTTTAAGTTTGCTATAGGGAGTGTGCATTCCCTGGAGAAAGTGAGAGCGAGAGAGAGAGAGAGAAAGAGAGGAAAAAAACCTATCCCCCAAGGGGAATAACCATGCTGCAGTTCCTTCCCCTCCATTCTTCTCTCAGAGCCCTGGGCATGCATGAACATGCGCCCAATGTGATTTTCAAGCTGCCAGGTCTGAGACTTGAACTGGTCAGTCAACCATGCGGGATCCAGCCAGCTTAACCGCCTCACTTCTTACTGGCTCCTCTATTTCTTTCTTTTTTATCTCTTTCTTTCTTTCTTTCTTTCTTTTTTTTTTTTTTTTTAAGAATTATTTATTTAATTTAATTTATTTACTTTTAGTTTGACCAGAGAGAGAGAGAGATGGAGGAAGAGCGAGTAAGCAAGCCAGGACTCAAACCGTAGTTGACCATATGGGCATTAGAGTGAAAGAGGGAGACAGACAGAGAGAAAACACCCTCTAATGTGGTCTGGTCACACGGCTGTCCCTTTTTCCTCTCTCTCTCCATCCCATCAAGTTCCTGGGGATGTGTCCAGCATATTTTTCAAACTTCCATGGCTGGGACTCAAACTGTAATCAACCTTGTGGAATCTGGCTCCCACTACACAGAGCTCCCACTGCACATGGGACCAGCCAACCAGTGTGATCTTATTTTCTGTAAGCCTTAGTTTCTTCATTAGTTAAAGATAATAACACTTCACAGGTTTGTTGGAGCATGTAAAAATACTTAATTGTGTTAGCTGTTATTAATGTTACTAACACTTATCATGTCTGTTCATTACTTTATCCCTAGACTCTAATAAACTACCTGGCATACAGTATATGCTAATATATAAATGTCAGTGAATAACAGTAATTCATATCATTTGGATTTTATTGTATTGAGCCAAGTGTGTAATTTCAAGCCTATTTGTTTTTGTTCTTTATTGTGGTGAATAAAATATACAATACAGATTTCCCATTTTTAACCATTTAAATTATATAATTTACTGGCATTAATTACACTCACAGTGTTGTGCAACTGTCACCACTATTTCCATTTTTTTTTTGTCACCTCAGATAGAACCTGTTTTATTGAACATTAGATTCCCGTTTTTTTCCCTTCTTCCAGAGTGTAGTCATCTCTGATCTATATTCTTATTCTGTCTCTGTAAGTTTATCTACTTTAGATTCTCAAATCAGTGGAATCATGGTATTTGCCTTTCTGTGTCTGGCTTATTTCACTTAGCATAGTGTCTTAAAGGTCCTTTTTCTTTTTCTTAATTTTCTTTAGGGTGTATACATTCATTGGAGAGAAACAGAGAGATAGAGGGAAAGTATGAAAGCATACCCAAGGGGAAATGACCATACCACAATCTCTTCTTGGGATTTTGGGCATGCACTCACATGCACCTGGTGTGTTTTTTACAGCTTATGTCCAGGATTTGAACCACACCATCCCCAGGTGGGATCTAGCTCCCTTAGCCA
The DNA here is from genome assembly GCA_026018925.1 of Tupaia tana. Lineage (NCBI taxonomy): Eukaryota > Metazoa > Chordata > Mammalia > Scandentia > Tupaiidae > Tupaia > Tupaia tana. The sequence continues at coordinate 172,143,318 of JAKSZU010000003.1, read as the reverse complement.
TGAAGCCACTGGCTGGCCTGAGTCCCTGTTTTTAATTCTTTTGAGTATGTATCCAGAAATGCAATTGCTAGATGATAGAATAACTCTATTTTTTTTTTTTTTTCTTTGGAGAGGTTTTTCGCTATAGGGCGCGTGCGCTCGCTGGACAGACAGAGAGAGACAGAGAGACAGAAAGCGAGAAATCACCCCCCAGGGGGGATGGTCACGCCGCAATCCCTTCTCCTCCATTCTCCTCTCGGGATCTTGGGCACGCACGCACACGCGCCCGGCGTGAGTTGTAAGCCACCGGGTCCGAGACGCGAACCGCGGTCGACTACGTGGGAGTCCAGCGACATAGCCATTACGCTAACTGCCGGTACCCGAATAACTCTATTTTTAATTCATTGAGAAGCCACCATACTGTTTTCCATACAGATGGACCATTTTACATTCCCACCAGCAGTGCACAGTCATTCCAGTTTCTCCACTTCCTCATTGACACTTGTTATTTTGTTTTCTAATATATGGGAAGAGATATCTTATTGTGGTTTTCGTTTGCAGCTTCCTAATGATTAGGCCAACAGGCACATGAAAAGATGCTCACCATCACTAATCATTAAGAAGATGATGGTGAGTATCTTTTCATGTGCTGTTGGTCATTTGTATATTTTCTTTAGAGAAATGTCTACTTTAGTTATTTAAGCTCTGTGCCCACCTTCACCAACCTCCCTCCCCTTTTTTGAGACATGGTCTTGCTATATTGCCCAGGCTGGCCTTGAACTCACAATCTGCCTTCAGCCTCTTTAGTAGCTGGGACTATAGGCATGCACTACAGTACACAGCTAATCCTGTGCCCATTTTAAAATCAGTGCTTTTGTTGTTGTTGTTGTTGGGTTATAGAAATTCTTTGTATATTTTGCATATTAAGTTCTTATCTGATACAAAATTTGCAAATATTTTTTCCTATTCTCTGGATTACTTTTTCATTCTGGTAGTAGTATCCTTCAAGTAACAAGTTTTTTAGTTGATGGAGTCCAGTTTATCTACTGTTTTTTTTCTTTTGCTGCCTATGCTTTTATATATTCACGAAATCACTGCCAAATTTAATATCAGGAAGATTTCTACTTTTTTCCTGAGAATTTTATAGTTTTAGCTCTTATGTTTAGTATTTGATCTACTTTTAGTTAATTTTATATATACCATAAGGTAAGAATCCAACTTCATTCTTTTGTATGTGGATCTCCAGCAGTCCTGTCACCATTTGTTGAAAAGCCTATCCTTTTCTTTTTTTTTTTTTTTTGGAGAGGTTTTTGCTATAGGGTGCGTGTGCTCGCCAGACAGACAGAGAGAAACAGAGAGATAGAACGCAAGAAATTACCCCCCAGGGGGGATGGCCACGCCGCAATCCCTTCTCCTCCATTCTCCTCTCGGGATCTTGGGCACGCACGCACATGCGCCCGGCGTGAGTTTAAGCCACCGGGTCCGAGACTCGAACCGCGGTCGACTACGTGGGAGTCCAGCGACATAGCCATTACGCTAACTGCTGGTCCCAAGCCTATCCTTTTCTGATTAAGTAATCTTGGCACCCTTGTCAAAAATCGTTTGACCAGGGACCAACAGGTGGCCTAATGGTTATGCTGCTGGACTTCCATGTAGTCAACCATGGTTTGAGTCTCAGACCTGGTGGCTTAAAATTCACACCAGGTGTGTGTGTGTGCATGCCTAAAATCCCAAGAGAAGAATGGAGAAGGGATTGCAGCATGGCCATCCCCCTTGGGTGGTGGTTTCTCACTTTCTATCTCTGTCTTTTGGGTGAGTGCACGTGCCCTATAGCAAAAATCTCCCTAAAAAAAAAATAATAATTTGACCATACACTTAGGGCTTATTTCTGGCCTCTCTATTGCATTGGTCTATATATCTGTCTTTATGTCAGCACCACACTGTTTTGATTATATGTAACTCTTACATTTAAAATGAAATTTAGTGTGTATGTTTGAGACATGTAGCTTTATAGGAAATTGAAATCAGAATATGTGAGTCCTCTGGCTTTGTTCCTTTTTAAAACTGTTTATTTTGTTATTATTTGTATACATTCGATCACTATATATCATTTAGCTTACAAAGAGAATTTGCCCAACATGAAATACATCTCAGACAAGTCCAGTTGAGAATATTATACACGTTATTATCAACAGGTTTTGTTGTAATTTTTCAAGATTAGTTTTGTTCTTCTGGGTCTTTTGGGATTTCTTATGAATTTTAAGATGGTTTTTAATTTCTGAAAAAATGCTGTTGGGACTTTGTATTGAATCTGTATATTGGATACTACTTTGGGTAGTAGTATATAACTTTTAAAATAATTATTTATTTACCTATTTACTTGTTTTCCAGCCACCGGGTCTGGGACTTGAACCACTGTGAGCCGTGTGGGAATCTAGCACTCTAACCACTACACCACCTGCTGGCCAAGTAGTATATCATCTTAACAATATTAAATCTTCCAGTCCATAACATGGGATGTTTATATATGTTTCTGTTTATATATGTCTTCTTTAATTTCCTTCTGCATTGTTTTGTAGCTTTCACTACACAAATCTTGTACCTTCTATAAAACTGAGTAATATTCTGTTGTATATTTGTCACATTTTGTTTATTTTTTTTCATGTATCGGTTTACACTTGGTTGTTTTCAACTTTTGGCTATTGTGAGTAATCCTTTTCTGACCATGGGTATACAGATGTGTTAGTTTGCAAGGACTACCATGACAAAATGCAATATACTAGGAAACTTAAACAAGTGGAAATCTGAGAGTAAGGTATTAGCAGGGTTGGTTTCTCTTTGTAACTATCTCCTTGGCTTACAGATGGCCACCTTCTCACTGTATGGCCTTTTTTTCCCTGTATTTTTTCCTTTTTATTGCCAGAGGGTATATACATATGCAAGAGAGAGAGAGAGTGAGAAAGAGAGAGAAACACATACACATGTAACCATCCCACAATGTAGTGTGGTCACATTGTAATCCTTTTTCCTCAATTTCTTCATCCTGGCAGGATCTGGAGCATGCATGCACATATGCCCAACTTGTTTTTCAAGCCACCAGGGCCAGGGCTTGATCTGCATTCAACCATGTGGGATCCAGCTCCCTTAACCACTGGGATGTGGGGCTGGTCCTGTCTGGCCTTTTTTTCTGTGTGTGCACATCCCTGGTGTGTCTCCCTCTTCTTATGAGAAAGTGATATTGGATTAGGTCCTTACTCATATAACCTAATTTTATTATTTTTTAAAAGAACTATTTATTTAATTTTGTTTATTTATTCATTTGTTTTAATTTTACCAGAGAAAGACACAGAGAGAGAGAGGGAAAGTGAGAAGCAAGCCACCAGGTCAAGGATTTGAACCGTGGTAGGCCATGTGGGAGTTTCCAGCACCTTAGCCACCATGCCATTTGCTGGTCTCCCTAATTTTAGTTTATTAGGTTTTTTTCTTAAATTTTGTCAGAGGTTGCATGTACTCACTTAAGAGAGAGTGAACAAGAGAAAGTGAGAAAGCACCTCACATGGGGAATGTCATGCTGCAATCCTTCTCCTCTATCTCTCCCCCGCTTTGGGATTTTGGGTGTGCATGCCCAGCGTGTTTCTTAAGCCACCTGATCTGGGACTTGAACTACACAGTTGGTCATGTGGCATCCAACCACCTTAACCACCACACCACAAGCTGGTCCCAATTAACTTTTTAAATGCATTGTCTTCAGGTATGTATAGTCACATTCTGAGGTGTATGGTGGGGTTAGGACCTCAACATATGAATTTGAGATGAGGGGCACAATTCAGTCTATTACAGCAAAGAATCTGTTTAATACTATGCTTTTAATTCTTTTTTGTATATACCTGGAAGTGGAATTGCTGGATCATAAAGCAATTTAATTTTTTGAGGAACCACTATACTGTTTTCCATAGCAGCTATACCATTTTACATTCCTACCAACAGTGCCAAGGGTTCTAATTTCTCTCCACATTCTCACCAAAACTTATTTTCTGTTTTTTGTTTGTTTGTTTGTTTTCCATAATGGCCATCTTAATGATTGTTTTATTCTTTTTGATACTATTGTATTGAAATTGTTTTTAAAATTTCCTTTTTTGTTGTTGACAATTGATAATGTACGGAAATGCAGCTGACATTTTTGTTTGCATATTGATTTTGTATCCTGTAACTTTGTTGAATTTTATTAGCTATAGTAGTTTTTATGTGGGTTGCTTAGAGTTTTCTACATAGAAGATCATGGCATCTATGAATAGAGAGTTTTGCTTCTTCCTTTTCAACTTAAAGGCCATTTATTTTATTTTCTCCCCTAGTTGTTTTGATTAGAGATACCACTACTATGTCAAATAGAAGTAGCAAAACAGGGGGGCTGGCAGGTGGCGTGGTGGTTAAGGGTGCTGGACTCCCACATGGCCAACTACGGTTCGAGTCCCGAACCTGGCAGCTTGATTTCTCACTTTCCCCTTTTCTCTCTCTCTCTCTGTCCCTCTCTGATCAAACTAAAATAAAAATAAATAAATATAATTAAATAAAAATAATTCTATTTTTTTTGAGAGTTTTTTTTTTTTTTTTTGAGAGTTTTTGCTATAGGGCGCGTGCGCTTGCCAGACAGACAGAGAGACAGAAAGTGAGAAATCACCCCTTAAGGAGGATGGCCATGCCACAATCCCTTCTCCTCCATTCTCCTCTCGGGATCTTGGGCATGCACACACTTGCGCCTGGTGTGAGTTTATGTCACCGGGTCTGGGACTTGAACTGCTTTTGACTACATGAGAGTCCAGTGACATAGCCATTACACCAACTGCTGGTCCTGAGAATAGTTGTATTTGGAGTACAGTTTTCATGAGTTTGGTTTGCACGAGGAAGCACAGGAGCTTATTAAATGAGAATCATGGGATATAAAGAATGGGATGAAGCTGACAGGTATTTAGGCTAACATCAGCAGGCTTGACAAGAGTTGAACCCAGTTGGGGTCAGGGACATCCAAGAATCACCCCACCACTAGGAGGCAGTCCCTAACTGTCTCAGGGATAGATCCTGAAAGCATGAACAGAATTTTTAACTTATTAGCACTATAATGGGTGTTCATAGACTATGACAGATATTTTTGTAAATTAGGATTAAAAATGAAGTGAAAAAAGGTATAATTTATTAAAATTTCCTGTGTGCTCTATTTCATCGATATGGACTCATGTATCATCCTTACCTTCCGAGTTAAATGAAGGTGCTTTTAACGATCTTTCTGGAAGAACAGATGTAAATGGAATATCTCAGCCAAACTGGGACAGATGATCTTATTCATAGAGTTCTTCCCATTCATAGATGGAAGCTGTAGTTAGCATTTCATCTTGAAAATGTTTAGTCATTATGGCATATTGATTAGTTTCTGTCAAGCATCAGTTATCAAAACAGTCTAGAGGTGGGTTCATAAAATCGAGAAATTTAATGTAAATACAGTTTACACTAAACATAGATAACAAATGATAATTTATAACCAACACAGAGCTTTCTGTTGTGGCTACCTCTGCTTTTGCATACGACTAAAGCTGTGCTCTACACTGGACTGCCCTTTAGGCAACTTCTTAGTTAGATTGAGTCAGAGTAATCCTCAAGGTGATGCAACTTCTGTGATGACTGATGAGGAATTTATAGCTCATTTCTGCTTACTGTTTTTTTCTGAAAGTTTATAATAGCATCTGTGAGTCAATTGACTCATCTACAAGGGAACTTGAAATGTTTGTAGAAAAATGGAATTTAAATTTGAGTTTATTTGGTGCAGAAATTTTGAAATCCATGCATAGTTTTTTCATGACATATTTTCTGTGAACTTTTTAAAGACATCTGTGTGTGTGTGTGTGTGTGTGTGTGTGTGCGTGTGTGTATTTATATAAATATATAAATGATATATAATGTTACATTATATTATATAAAATATAACATGCATATATAATTATGTATAATAATGTTATATATAGTATATTATATATAAATATATATACACATATACATATACCTTATATATATATATATATATATATATACACACATACACACATATATTTGGATATTTATGACTGAATCCATTTTCTATAAGTAGTGTGTCTTTCTTTTAGAATAACCTTCTTCATGGAAGGATGCTACTTTCATAAAGAACGGTGATTTTTGACATCAATATAGAAGTGTAGGGATTTCTGTCTTAATATAGTAGTAAAGTATCATGACTCTGTGGTCCATAACTTTTCTTAAATCTTAAAGAATAATTGGCTTATATTTTTAGTTTCTGACACCTATGTGGCAAGAGTAAAGCTTTCCATAGTTTTATCATTTGAATGTAAGCAATACTCAATCTTCTAGCTGCTTTGCTGGCTCTTCTGGTTCTCTTACCTGTGGATATTGCCCAAGGCCCTCCCTTCTACCCCTTACCTTGTCTATTCATTTTCTCCATGAGCTCATGCATTCTGGTGATGAGAGATTCAGCTATTGCCTCTATGTTGACTTTTCAAGCTATCTATTCAGACTGATCATCTCTATATGTATTTTTTTTTTTTTAATGAGATTTTTGCTATAGGGTGCATGCACTCCTTGGAGCGATAGAGAGACAGAAAGTGAGAAATCACACTCCTGGTGGATGGCCACACTGCAATCCCTTCTTCTCCATTCTCCTCTTGGGATTTTGGGCACACACGCACACATGCCTGGTGTGAGTTTTAAACCTTTGGGTCTGGGACTTGAACCATGGTGGACTATATGGGAGTTCAGTGACATAACCATTATGCCATCTGCTGGGCCTGATAATCTCTATTTTATCAGATTTAAAACTTACCTCATCTTTGTATATTAGGCTCCCTTTTGCAGATATCAATCACCTCAGATCATTTTCTGTAAGGCAGTCTCTCCTATGAATTAGTCTTATCACCATAAGCAATTTACCTTTAGTCCTTTTTCTAGGAGTCTATAGGGACTTCATTTTGCTTTAATTGCAGGCTCCTGTGTCTTTCAAGACCGTTTCACCATCTGATTCCACTCTCTCTCTCTCATTGGTCTAACCTTGTCCTCCTCTCCTGGCCCTCGACAGTTAGGCTGGTCACCTCTTTGTCACAGGGAATGCACCTTGTTGATGATATCCATTTGAATCTGGAATGCAACAATGTAAGTTTACCTTTTTCAGAGCCTTTTCTAATCACCCCAGGCTTCTAAGACTATTGCCAAATTATAAATATTTGTTTCACAGATGTTTTGAAGGTAACTGTTGGGCATTTAGTTAATTATTTTTACTGTTTTTACCGTTGCTCTGTTTCCTTCACTATCTTCTAAGTTCCATGAAGGCAGACTAACTTATGTTATCTCTTTTTGTTTCAGTGTAATTAAATGCTAGGCACATAGGAGAGATTTGCTGATTGATTATAATGCCTTAAACATATTATATTTTCTAATACATAGCCTAACTGTACTATTTTTGTGGTTTAATTTAATTAAAGTATGTTTCTGGTCTGTCATAAATTACCCTAATTCAAATTCTTATCTTTAGGGAACCAAGGCTTATAGAATACTGCTTTTCAATATTATCAGATTGAATGCCCCCTTTTAAAGTGAATATGTTGTAACATTCACTTTACTGTTCTGAAAAAAATTTATAAACAATATAACTTATTTATACATCTAATATAAAAATTACAATATAATGCCTAAAATCATATGAGGAAGCAATACAGGAAGCTGATAAACTATTAGCTATTTAAATGTGTATATGCTTAGCATGGCTACACTCTAAGTCCTGATGGAGTAGTCAGGTGCTTGCATTTGTACATAAAATCACTGTGAATTAGACAACTGAATATGAAAATGATGGAGGTGTGTTGTGTTAAGGTTTAAAATATCAAGAGTGGTGTTTCTCTCAGTACTGTGATTTTCTGAAATGGTCAAAAACTCTTGACAAATTTCCAAACTGCATTCCTGAAAAATTCAGAACAAATCAATAAGCAAGAATATTTTGTGTAATATGGTATTAGAATTTAGGGTCAGATAATTGTAAACAGAATTTTCTTTCTTTGTTTCTTCCTTCCTTCCTTCACCCCCTTGTCCCCCACGCCCACTCCCCACATAGGGCACATGCACTCACCAGAGAGAGACAGAGAGTGGGAAAGTGAGAACTCACTTCTCCCAGGGCGGGGGAGGATGGCCAAGCCACAATCCCTTCTCCTCCATTTTTCTCCTGGGATTTAGGGCATACAAGCACATATACTCGGCGTGATTTTCAAGCCATCAGGTCTGGGACTCCCACATGGCTGAACCATGGTCAGCCATGTGGGAGTCCAGAAGTTTAACCACTATGCCACCTGCTGGCCCCTAAGATTTTCCTTTACATAACTATCTATCTGGAGTTAAAAGTGATAGGACAGGGGCCAAGCAGGTAGCGTGGTGGTTGTGGAGGCTGGACTCTCACATGGCTGACCACAGTTTGAGTCTCAAACCTGGCAGCTTGCTTTCTCGTTTTCCTTCTCTCTCTGGTCAACTTCAAAAATTTAAAATAAGGGGGTGGCAAGTGGTGTGGTGATTAAGGGTGTTGGACTCCTACATGGCCAACCACAGTTTGAGTCCCGGACTTGGCGGCTTACTTTCTCACTTTCTCTTTCTTTCTCACTCTTTGTCTCTCTGGTCAAATTGAAAAATAATGATAATAAATAAATAAATATTTAAAAAATAATGACAATGAATAAAGTTAAATAAAAAATAATTCTTTTTATTTTTTTGAGAGGTTTTCACTATAGGGCGCGTGCGCTCGCAGACAGACAGAGAGAGACATAGAGACAGAAAGCAAGAAATCACCCCCCAGGGGGGAGGGTCATGCCACAATCCCTTCTCCATTCTCCTCTCGGGATCTTGGGCACGCACGCACACGTGCCCGGAGTGAGTTTTAAGCCACCGGGTCCGGGACGCGAACCGCGGTCGACTACGTGGGAGTCCAGCGACATAGCCATTACGCTAACTGCTGGTTCCCAATAAAAAATAATTCTTAAAAAAAAAAAGAAATGAGGCTGGCAGGTGGCATGGTGGTTAAAGGCACTGGATTTCCATATGGCTGACCATGGTCCTGGACTCGGTGGCTTGCTTTCTCTCTTTCCCCTCCTCTCTCTCACTCATCTGGTCAAATTAAAAAATAGTAATAACAACGGGAACCAACAGTTAGCGTAATGGCTATGTTGCTGGACTCCCATGTAGTCGACCGCGGTTCGCGTCCCGGACCCGTTGGCTTAAAACTCACGCCAGGCGCGTGTGTGTGCATGCCCAGGATCCCGAGAGGAGAATGGAGGAGAAGGGATTGTGGCATGACCATACCCCCTGGGGGGTGATTTCTCGCTTTCTGTCTCTCTGTCTCTCTCTGTCTGTCTGGCGAGCGCACGCGCCCTATAGCGAAAACCTCTCCAAAAAAAAAAAAAAATAGTAATAACAAATGGAATTAAATAAGTAATTTTTAAAAAAGAAATAGATGTTGAAAGTGATAGGACAGTTCTTTGTTCTAACCGTCCCACTTCCTGCCTCCCTGATTCTTACCCACTATATTTACTCCACTCACCCCAATAATTATAATAACCAAAAATACCCCACCAGATTTCCAAGGTAATTTAAATTTTTAATATTTCCACAATTTAAAAAATCTCCTTAGAGGATACTGCCCCATTGAGAATATGGTAGTCTCCCCTTATCCTCAGGGGCTGTGTCCCAAGACCCCTCAGTGGATGTCTGAAACCTTTATGTACTATGCTTTTTTTCCTATTTATACATAAATCTCTATATTAACATTTAATTTATAAATTAGACATAGTAAGAGATTGACAATACAACTAATAAAATAGGACAATTATAATGACATTCTGTAATAAATTTATGTGAATGTGGTCTCTCACTTTCAAAATATCTTCTTACACTGTACTCATCTATTTTTGAACCACAGTTGATCATAAGTAACTGAAGCCACAGGAAAGCAAAACCACAGATGGAGGGGAGATTACTAAGTGTTAAAAATTATTTTAATTTTCAAATAAAATCAGCATTTTCTGAACTACATCTGTGATAAACTAGTTTTTGATGTGGTAATGTATGTTTCCCCTTCATGAGGGGAAACATATTTTAAGGTCAACATAAAATAGTTTTTCCCTTTCTGAATTATATGAATTTTCATAATCTTTAATATATCAACTGGTATTGTCAATTTAATAGAGGAAGATGTGGTATTTCTTCCAACTATCTTTGAAAATTGCTGAATTCAGTTATTTAAAGATATAGTTGGAGTCCACATGGTAGATTGCATGATTTGAGTCCTGGATTTGATGGTTTGGGAAATTCATCAGGCATGTGTGCATGTGTCCCAAAACTCTAGAGAGAGAGGGAATTGTGGTATGTCCATCTTCCTGAGAGGCTCATTAGTGCACTCTCTCTCTCTTCCCTCCCGCAAAGGGTGCACATGCCCCACAGAACAACTAAAATAAGGGGCCAGCAGTTAGCGTAATGGCTATGTTGCTGGACTCCCACGTAGTCGACCGCGGTTCGAGTCCCGGACCCGGTGGCTTAAACTCACGCCGGTTGCGTATGCGTGTGTGCCCAAGATTCCGAGAGGAGATTGGAGGACAAGGGATTGTGGTGTGGTCATCCCCTCTGGGGGTTGATTTCTCGCTTTCTATCTCTCTGTCTGTCTCTGTCTGGCTGGCAAGCGCACGCACCATATAGCAAAAACCTCTCCAAAAAAATAAAAGGAATAACTAAAATAATAATAATAATAAAGACAGATAAGCACAAATATCTTTTTTTATTTGAAAATAATAAATAACAGATATTGTAAGCATTATATGATCTTCTTTGAAATCTTGGTTTAGGTAGAAAAAAGGTTAATAACATAATTGTAGGAAGATAAATCTATATACAATGTTTTGAAGAACTCACTTGGAATGAACAACCCTGTATGCTTGCAGTGAAGTAAATCTAATTGTTTATCACAATTCAGAAAAAAGATAATGGAATCATGGAAAACAAGCAGCTTGAGACTATAGCCAATAAATCATGTTATACCAATTTTATTATCCTACAAAAATTAATAAGGTAATATAAAAATAAAAAATAAAAATATAGTTTCTGTAGGCATTCTAGATTATTTGTGTTGTAGGCTGAAGATAAAAATGAGAATGTCTGTAATGGGCTCCACTTGTAGTGGGATCTAGGCAGCCTTTGGTCACCTAGAACTTCTGGAGTTGCATGTATCTTGCCACATGTAAACACTTCTATTTCATCAGAATACATTTATTTACATTTTATTTGTTATTATTATTATTTATTTTTTAATTTACCAGGGAGAGAGAGAGAGAGAGGGAAAGCAAGAAAGTAAGCTGCCTGGTCCAGGACTCGAACCACAGTTAGCCACGTCCCCTCAAGCACCATGCCACTCACCAGCCCTTTCACCAGAATATTAAGGGACAACTCAATCTTGGGCTGTGAAATTTAATAAATCTAGGAAAAGTTGTGAAAAATTTTGAAAAACTATACTTCATAACTGCCTTTATATCACCCTTAATATGTCAGAAAGATGGGTTGGCTAAAATTGGTGAAATATGAGAAGTGTGTATCATGAAAAAACTATATAGGATTCAAAATTTTTTTGCACCAAAATAAACACATACTTTAATTTCATTTTTTTCACGAGCTTTTTGAAGTTCCTTCATGTAAGTCAACACCAGGTGTCCTATGGTGATCATACGGCTCTCAAATCCGGTGTAGATTGTTAAAGATTTCTTTCTGTCAAAAATGTCATAAAGAGGGACCAGCAGTTAGCGTAATGGCTATGTTGCTGGACTTCCATGTAGTCGACCATGGTTCGAGTCCCGGACTCAGTGGCTTAAACTCACGCCGGGTGCATGTGCGTGTGTGCCCAAGATCCCGAGAGGAGAATGGAGGAGAAGAGATTGCGGCGTGGCCATCCCCCCTTGGGAGTGATTTCTCGCTTTCTATCTCTCTGTCTCTGTCTGTCTGGCGAGCGCACGTGCCCTATAGCAAAAACCTCTCCAAAAAAAAAAAAAAAATGTCATAAAGAAACCAGCTGGCAGTGTGGTGAAGGCAGCTGGATCCCATGTAGCCAACTGTGCAGTTTGAGTCCTGGACCTGGTGGCTTGAAAAACATGGGGTGGTTGTGTTCCCAAAATCTTGAAAGAAGGGAGAAACGGAGAAGGGATTGTGGCGTGGCCATTCCTCATGGGGAGTGCTTTCTCTTTCTCTCTCTTTCTTTGTGTCTTTTTCTGGTGAGTGCATTAACCATCTGGCAAATTTTTTAAAAAAGTTACAAGGGTATATGAATTGGAAAGGACAGTACGCAACATAAAACATGTGAATGGTCTCTAAAAAGAACCAAACTGAATATAGAAATAAGATTCTTTGGAGAAATCTCAAGCAAAATTGAAGATCTGATGGAAAAGTCAAAGTGAATGAAATACACAAAGGAACATAAAGAACATAAAAATTAAGGGTGTGGAAAAAGTTGCTTTGTACTCTGGAGAAATCCAGAAATTTATTGCAGAAGCTTGCAAAGAAATTTGGTTTGAAGAGAGCAGGTGGTTCCAGTTTTTGGCTGACATACATTGTAGTTTTGTAAATTTTGTATTATCATCATTCATGGTATGTAGAATGACTTAATTTCAAACTGCCTAGAAAGCAGGAAATCTATGGTGAGGATACCAGAGTACTAGAGAAAACAATAAATATAATTGAAAACATAAAGACTCTCGTCTCTGTTCCAGTATGTAGAACATCCCAGTCTTCATTAATAATAAAAGTGGGGGGCTGGCAGAAGGCATAGCAGTTATGTTGCTGGAGTCTCACATGGCCAGTGGCAGTTTGAGTCCTGGATTCTGTGGCTTGAAACTTACACCAGGCATATGTGTGTGCTTGCCCAAGATCTCTAGATGAGAATGGAGAAGGGACTGCGGTGTGGCCATTCCCCCTGGGGTGTGATTTCTCACTTCCCCTCTCACTGTCTGTGTCTCTCTCTCTCCAGCAAGCACACATGCCCTAAGACAAAAACCTCCTTAAAAAATATACTAATAATACAAGTGGACTACATACTTGGGTTTACCCTACCTCTCTATTCAGTATCCCCCAAACTTCTTTAGCCAGAACATATATCCGCCCTTCGATTGATTTAACACCATGTAAACAGTTCTGGAGAGTCGAGAAAGGAGAAATAATCAATAAATACTTCAGATTACCCCAGTTAACAGCAATTGGTTTCTGTTGTAACTGGACTGACCATGATACGATTTTTCTGCATACTATTGACAAGACTATATTTAGCTTTGTACAGGGAAACATCCTTATCCCTCTGTTAATCTGAGCAAAATGGTGGTTGACTTAAAGGAGAACTTTGATACCAAGGCAAGGAGTTGATCACCCTGGTCACAGACAAACTCATTGGAAGAAAATGAAAAGGAAACAATGGCAAGTCCATGCTCCGTACCCACAGGAACCTGCATGGTGACCATCAGAGAAAAGTAGGGTCACTCCCCTCACTGAATTATTTGGAATGTTTGTCACTAAGGGCAGCTTAGTAGATAACTTCTAAAAGTGCTTGTACTTTTAAAGCACCAACATCCAACCTAGCAATATTATTTCCTACGATGTAAATGTAGCAAAACGGCCTAAGTAGAAAGAACATTTTTACTGCTATGAAATGCTTTTCATCAGTGGCAAATGATCCACAGCACTAAAACTACACTGAAAAAACAAACAAACAAAAAACATAAACCATCCTCAATGTTGATCAAAATCAAATGCAGGAAAAGCATTGAGTGTGAATACTTCAGACTGTTGGTGCCAGTCTTCTTCCTGCTGGGTTCAGTGAAGTCACAGCTTGTCTCTCCCAGGATGGCAGAGTAGGTGACTCTACTGAGTGTTAATAACATGACCATGTTATTGCCACTTCAGGGCATGCAAAGGGAGAACAATGTTCGAGTTATCCTAAATGCAGTTTTCAGGGAGCATCACCTGTTTTGAGAGGAGATGCCCAAGCCAGAAAAAAAAAAAAAAAAGACAGAAATTACAAGTGTCTTTAATTAAATGTCTCATTGCTTCTTACTGTTTAAAAGAACTGGGACATAATTATTTTCTTAAGACAAAACAGCAGAAGAGCCCAAAAGAAAACAAGATGATGGATAGAAAGATGCTTAGGTTGTTAAAAGAGTCTTTCAAATCCTGGGTTGTGTAGGGTTAGGACCAGCACTGGAGACAAAGACCTGGCATGAAGTGCCATCAGTCTAGAAAACCCAGACATTCTCTCCCACACCACGGCACTAATTTCCTTATTCACCCTGGTCAAAAAAAAAGACAGATGATCAATCAAAATGGATGGCTTACAAAAGCATCTGGCAATTTAAAGTGACGTATTGTCTGGGACCAGCAGATGGTGTGGTGGTTAAGGTGCTGGATTTCCACATGGATGACTGTGGTTCAAGTCCCGAATCTGCTGGCTTGAATAATACACTGGACGTGTGTGTATGCATGCCCAAGATCTCAAGAGGAGAATGGAGGAGAAGGAATTGCAGCATGGAGACGTTCTTGGGGGTGATTTCCTCACTTTTTCTCTCTCTATCTCTGTCTTTGGCGAGTGCATGTGCCTTATGGCAAAAACAAAACAAAACAAAACAAAACAAAAAAAACTAAAAAAAATAAAGTGAAACATTGCTTGACGAAATAGTCTTTACCTTTCCCTTAGCAATAGAATTCTTCCACTTAAGGAAAGCCACAAAAATTATATTGGACTATATCTATCAGTTTATAAAGTGAATGACAAAACTTCTGATATTTAGTTGCTATGTATAAAATTGGAAGAAAAAATTTTTGAAGAAAAAGAGGAGAAAAATTGGTGGCATAGTGGTTAAGGTGGCTGGGTTCCCACATGGTCACCTCAAACTACATGGTTTGAGTTTGGGACCTGGTGGCTTGACTCACACACTGTACGTGTGTGTGTGTGTGTGTGTGTGTGTGTGTGTGTGTGTGCGTGTGTGACCAAAATCCTGAGAGGAGAATGGAGAAGAAGGGATTTGTGGCCATCCTCCCTGGGGATTGCTTTCTCACTTTCCCTTTCTCTTTGTCTCTCTGGAGAGTGTAGGTGCCCTATAGCAAAATTAAAAGAGAAAAAGAAAAAGGAAAGCTAAATTACTTGAATAGTACCGTTTATCACTCACAGAAGCAAGTACATGAACATTTAGTTATCATGCAGTCAGTTTTATGTTTTCTCCTCCATTAATTAGCAAAGGTACAAAAGTAAGATGGGAGAAGAGATAAATGCTAATGGGGCCAGTCAGTGTTTTGGCAATCAAGGCAGCTGAATCCTGCATGGCCAACTGCAGTTTGAATCCCAGAGCTAATGGTTTAAAAAACACTCTGGGCACGTGTGTTAGCCCAAAATCTCGAGCAGGAGGAGAATAGAGGAGAAGAGATTGTGGTGTGACCATTCCGCCTGGAGGATTTTATTTACTTATTACTTTCTTCCTCTCTCTCGGGCAAGTGCATGTTATAACAAAAAAAAAAAAATTAAGAAAAGATAGATGCTCATTACCATAATAAATCCTGTATTAGACCCAGCCTAGGCACACGGTCTGTGGTGTACTGAACTACAGGACAGAAAGCCACATGATCAGTCATGGCTTCGGATTCCTGGATCAGCCTGAGGAAAAAAACCAAGATGGGCACATGCACACATGGGTATCTTCTCTGTCTCTCTCTCTCTCTCTTTTGGGTGTGTACATACTATCATTAAAACAAACTGTTATCTCTGTATAATCTACAGTTATAAATGATTTTAGGGTACTTCAATAGTGATAAATTGAAGTTTTCAATTTCAAATAAAAAGGGAGAGATTGTATTTATTTATTTTTAGGATTCCCCTTTTTAAAGTTTATTCATTTATGAGACAGGCAGACAGAGACCCTTACATTTGTACCTTTCAGCCAGTCAGAATCACAGGCATATACCCATGGTTAGGGCTGAGACCTGAACCTGCAGCCATTCCATGTGGCTCTAGTATCATTCGGTAGTGTCCTATCAGCTGGGCCAGCACGGATTGACCAGAATTCAAAAGGGAGAGATTGTAGATATTTTTTCCCTTTCTCCTAGAAAAATCCTAATAAACCTGAAATTTGGGGTCTTATTTGAGTTTTCTGTCTACTTATTTTTTGATAATTTTAGTGAAAGATACATGTTTATGTCAGCCATGTTCATATTATATCTGGAAAGCCACCAGCCTTGGGAAATTTAATCTCAAAGCTGCTCCTTCAAAATAAAAGTGTCAAAAGATATATATACGAAGGACCAGCAGTTAGCGTAATGGCTATGTCACTGGACTCCCACGTAGTCGACCGCAGTTCGCGTTCCAGACCCGGTGGCTTAAAACTCACTCCGGGCGCGTGTGCGTGCGTGCCCAAGATCCCGAGAGGAGAATGGAGGAGAAGGGATTGTGGCGTGACCATCCCCCCGCAGGTGATTTCTTTCTGTCTCTGTCTGTCTCTGTCTGTCTGGTGAGCGCACGCGCCCTATAGCGAAAACCTCTCCAAAAAAAAAAAAAAAAAGATATGTATATGTATATATATCCTCTTTGATGTAATGCTAATACATACATCTTATTACAGTGCCTCAACTATTAAACTGTAAGCTATAAATCATTCTTGTTTAAGTTAGTGTGACTCTTTATCCTATTGGGTGTCTCTAGATTCTTGAGCTACTAGGATTGGGTTCTCAAGGATGTAGGGCAATATGGGAAGTAGTTAAAGGGCTACAAGGTAATAGATTCCTTCAATGTCCATATGTTCTAGACACTGAGATAGATTTTTTTAAGAGAGATTTTTACTATAGGGCACTTGTGCTCACCAAGAGACAGAGAGAGATACAGAGAGACAGAAAGCAAGAAATCACCCCCCTAGGGGGGATGGACACACTGCTGTCCTTTCTCCTCCATTCTCCTCTTGGGAATTTGGGCACACACACACACACGTGCCCAGTGTGAATTTTAAGCTGCTGGATCTGGTCCACTACATGGGAGTCCAGTGACATAACCATTACACCATCTGCTGGTCCCATGAGATAGATTTTTTACATTTAATTTACTTAATCCTCATAGATATTTTTAATTATTCTTTTACAAATAACAACAATTGAGACCAAGAGAAGTTAAATAACTTGTCCAAAATCATTAGATTTTTAAGTACTTGAGTTTAGATTTTAATCATAGTTAATTTGATACCAAATCAGCTATTTTGCATGATCTAGAAAGCAGTATTAATGTAAATTATAATCTGGAATGTTCTTCCTCCAGATTTCCACAGGCCTCACTTTCTTATTTCCTTCAAAATTTTGCTCACCTGTCATCTTTTCAGTGATGGCCACCCCGACAACTCTACTTAAAATTGCCACATTTGCTACTTTCAGGCACTCTCATCTAGCTATTTTTTTCAATAGCACATATCACTTTCCAGTACACTGTATAGTTTATTTTTTTCATTCATTGTCTGCTCACTCGCTCCCCACTATAATGTAAGCTCCATAGGGGTTTTTATCTGTTTTATTCACTGAAGAGTGCTCAGTACAGTGCCTGGCACAGATTAAGGTCTTAATCAATATTTGTCGAATGAATGATTAAATGAATGAATGAGATCTTCTTCATTTCTTTGGAGGTTATCTGTCATCTACAGCAAGTATTAATAGATGGAAAATTTTCTCAGCATGTTATCATAGAATAGTAGCTCTAGTAGATAGTGAATCAATCTTGGTTTATCTGATTGATAATATAGCGACTCATTACAGTGATTCTTGAATGAACAGATATGAAAGATAAACAGTAGCTTTTTTAGTTTTAAATTGTATATTTTAGTTTTTATCTGGTGAATTTTTAATTTTCATTTTAGTAGGACTAAAATGAAGAAATGTTATGGTGAATCTTCATATACCCCATCACATAGCTTCAATAGTTATCAACACATGGCTAGTTTTTTTCCTCCTTGCTCACCACCTCCTCCCCAAGATTATTTTGATGCAAAATGCTATAATAGAAAGGCATTTCATTTGTAAATTATCTGAAAGTTGTTTTTTTTTTTTTGAGAGACTTTTGTTACAGGATATGTGCACTCACTGGAGAGACAGAAAGTGAGAAATCACCTGGTGGGGAAGGCCACATTGGCATTCTGTCTCCTCTTGGGATTTTGGGCATACATGCACACATGCCTGACGTGAGTTTGAAACCACTGGGTCCAGGACTTGAACCGCATTACACTATCTGCTGGTCCCTGTCTGAAAGATTTTTAAAATAATTTTTTTTTGGGGGGGAGAGGTTTTTGCTATAGGGCACATGTGCTCGCCAGACAGACAGAGAGACAGAAAGCGAGAAATCACCCCCCGGGAGGATGGCCACGCCACAATCCCTTCTCCTCCGTTCTCCTCTCGGGATCTTGGGCACGCACATACACGCGCCCGGTGTGAGTTTTAAGCCACCGGGTCCGGGACGAGAACCGCTGTCGACTATGTGGGAGTCCAGCGACATAGCCATTACGCTAACTGCTGGACTTTTAAAATAATTTATCCATTCGTCTCTTCTAAAAGTGAGAGAAAGGACAGAGAATGAGAGAGACAGGATCCCAATCATGGTTTTAACTCTGATTTACCTCTAACCTTGATGAGGATCATGGGCATACTAGTGTCCAGCATCCCCAGGAGGTCTCTAGACACAAACCTGGAACCTTTTTATATGGGTCACCTTGGATAATATTGTGCTTTACCACCATGCTACTGTCTGGCATCTGAAACACTTTAATAAGGGTTGAATATTGTTAACACTCTATTTTTTTTTAAGTTGCCAGAAGGCACATGTTCTTGCCATAGAGAGAAAGAGAAGGAGAGATAAAGGAAAAAAAAAGAAGACCCCATCCCAAGGGATATGGTCACACCACAATCCCTTTTCCATTTTCCCATCTTTTTGGGATTTGGAACATGCACACAAAACATAAATGTGTTTTTCAAGCTTCTGGGCACAGGGCTCAAACTGTGACTGGCCATGTGGGATCCAGTTCACTTAGCTGCTAGGCTATGGAGCTGGCCATAGTTAAAACTCTTAATATTGCAGCTTATCATTTGTTTTAACATATGATTAAATCCCTGCTAGAACAAGTCACTCATATTCTAGAATTTTTACTATATTCTTGTCTTTCCATTGAAGATCTGAACCAATTTTCTGATTTACATTTCATTTGACTGTGACTTCTTCCCTTTTGCTATATAGCTCAATACATTAAAAAACAAAACAAAACAAAAAACTTCCCCTTAAGGTTGTTGTTTTTCATTATAAATGGCCTTTTATATAAAACAATTGAGTACTTAAAAAGAAAAAGCTATTTGTTTGGGGGATAGTAGGATTATGGGTAATATTAATTTGTCTAAAATTGGACTGTTTTTGCTATTACGGGTTGAGCATTCCTGATCCAAAATTCTGAAATCCAAAATGTTCCAAAATCCAGAACTTTCTGAGTGCTAACATGATGCCACAGTGGAAAATTCCACACCTAACTTCACGTGTAAGTCACAGCAATAACACTGCAAAGAAAAATATTGTATGACTTTACCTTCAGCTATGTATATAAGATGTAATGTGAAGCATAAATTAATTTGTGTTTATATTTGGGTCCCATCCACAAGATTACTCATTCATTATATGTAAATATTTCAAAATCCAAACAAAATCTGAAATCTGAAACACTTCTGGGTCTTTAAGCATTTTAGATAAAAGATATTCAACCTGTGTTATTAAAAGAAAAAGGGATTTTGAAATTGAGGGTTCCCTACTTATTGGTGGAATATGAGATGACGCTAATCAGTGATGCATGAGAAGGGTCAATTTTGTTGTACAAATGGCTGAAGAAGAACTGGATAAAACACTTTGTTCAGAGCAAATCAGCTGTGTTTTCTCTGAAATGTTATAGCTTATTTTTGAAGACTAAATTCGCTCTTGCTATGGTGTTACTTCAGGCAGCCTCAAGCATGACCAAAGTCAACGTATTTTACTTGCTGAAAATTCTTTACAGGCCCCTATAATCTATGGATTTTTTTTAGATTTGGAAAGGACAGGGAAAGCAAGCAATTTGTATAATGATTGCAATTTGTAAATTAATTAAAGACAATTACTTAAAAGTTAATTTAAAAAGTCCTAAAGAAGAGAATACATCTTATGTGTGAATTTTAATGATTAGACTGTGACATTTAGTCTTGATGAACTTTTTTAGCTTACCAGCTGTGAAGGGTAATAAAAATTGGCCATTTATTGTTACTAACTTATAGCCCATGTTAAGGAACCTTTTCTGCTTAGAAACATTTTAAAGTTTTAAGTGCTGACTAGGAAATTTTTAAATGTTATATTATCTTAAAAAGATTTTCTTGACAGACAAATCAGCATCTCTGCCAGTTTTTGCATCAGTGTTGGCAGGATAAGTGGCTACAATGCCAGGATTCAGATACGTGGTTGTTGAAGTTACAGATGATCCAAAAATTCATTCTCAAACTGTGATATATCTCACACCCGTAGGAAGTAGGGTATAGATTACAAATAACTAGGTGTGTACATGCCTTTAAAGCTACCCAAATAAAGAAAACTGGTTTCTAGTAAGGGGATGAGAGTTTTTGAACTATTATAACTGATGATCTATTTCAAGGTGATGGAACATTCAAAGCCTTAGCACTCTGTCAGGCTTTTGGCAGTACAGAATGATAGATATACAGTAATGCTCAGCATTTCTTGGGGCAGAAAGACTTAACTTCAGATAGTTTCTGACAGATATGCCCTTTTCCTATAAGGGAGTAGTTGAAATTAGTGGAGAAAGGGCTTAATTAATGGAATAAGATTTTTGAGGAGGTGTTTGGTAAGGCCATCTGAAATGGTTGTGCATAGGAACACTGGACCACGTGGATGAGGAGGGATTGAAATCTTATTCTTTCTCTGCTAAGCTTTTGTCCTGGTACCCAGAGAGGGCTTATTCCTCATTCTCTCTCTCTCTCTCTCTTTTAAGTGGTAGCTTCTTTTTAAAATTTTATTTATTATTATTTTTTAATTTGACCAGAGAGAGACAGAGATGGAAAGTGAGAAAGCAAGCTGCCAGGTCTGAGACTCAAACTGCCGTTGGCCATGTGGGAGTCCAGCGCCTTAACCACCATGCCACCTGCCAGCTCCCAGCATATTTCTTTCATACAGTGTAGCAGCATGAGCTGGTTGGCAGAGATGAGTTCCAGGGGCCAGAAATGATTCCTACTCCATAATGACAGCAGGAAAGTAGAAAGCAAGCTCTAAGCAGAGACACCTCCAAATATGTATTTAATATTTTATTCAGGGTAAGAAAATATTGACTTTCTAGTAAAAAAAAAGTACATACTTCTTTAAGTTCATAATAAACAGTTTACTACATGAACATAATATATCATTTTTAAAAAAAATGAATAATTTGCACTTTATTTTTTTCCTCAGAGGACAGTTCTTCAGTCCTTGAAGACTCAACTCCTTACATGGGCTTTGGTGGAGGGTGAGGTGCAGCACCCACAGGTCTAAATCAGGGTGAGGGCATTCAGTCCTTGTGACCTTCACAAAATCAGTTCCTGACTACCTTGCTATGAATGACACACCTCACACAGTAGTGTAGCTTCACATACAATTTGGGGAGCACATAGGCATAGAAGACACTTTCTTCACAGAGGTCCCTGACAGCTAGCTGCAGCCTCTACTAGCACAAAACATATCTTAACATTTTAACTTACATTAAAAAAAGGTCATTGTTTCTCTTTAATTAAAATTAGGTAGCATTATTTTAAGTAAAATTATTTTATTTAAATAAAATAAATATTTTACTTTAATGTTATTTTATTTAAATAAAATAAATGTTTTACTTTAATATTATACTTAAATAAATAAATATTTTATTTTAATAATTATTTTATTTAAATAAAATAAATATTTTATTTTAATAATTATTTTATTTAAATAAAATAAATATTTTATTTTAATAATTATTTTATTTAAATAAAATAAATATTTTATTTTAATATTTATTTTATTTAAAATTAGGTACCTCATTAACAATTTAAGTAGTGGCCTATTTTTTTTTTTTAGTTCATTTATTTATCCCTTCCATGAGCAAGAGAGAGAGAGAGAGAGCACGCTCCACCCAGCAGAGTCTTGATGTCATGATCTACACCCAGCTTTCAACCAGCCCCAAATCATGGGCAAGTATGATCATGATCTCTCAGGGAGGTCTCTGGACTGGAAATGGGGACTTTCCCACATGGGGTTGCTTTCCAGAATGTTGCATTTTGCTGTTGCACCATCATCTGGTCCCATGACTCATATTTGATCTGATTCCTCCCTACCTTTCTGAAGTAATTTCCTACAATTTATTTCCTTGTTATATTCCAGTTCAGAGAGATCTTTTTTCTTTTCTTTTTTTTTTTTAAAGAATTATTTTGTTTTTTATTTATTCATTCATTTATTTCATTTTTTTATTTTGACCAGAGAAGGACAGAGCAAGAGAGAAGGAGAGAGTGGGAAAGTGAGAGGGCAAGCCTCCAGGTCCAGGACTTGAACCGTGGTCGGCCATGTGGGAGTCCAGCATCCTTCACCACCACGCCACCTGCTGGCCCCTGAGAGATCTTTTTTCTGTTCTTCAAAGGTCAGAATGTTTCTGTTTTGAGACTTGCTAGTCCCTCTGCTTAGAATGTCCTGATCGCCTCTTCCCTAATTTTGCATGTTTGGTTCCTTTTTATCCTTTCAGTCTTTTGTACCTCAATGTGATTTTCCCTTACTTTCAATCTATACTGTCAGCCTCTCCCAGTTCCACTCTTCTCTATGAACGATTAAAAAATGGTTAAGGGGTCGGCAGGTGGCATGGTGGTTAAGGGTGCTGGACTCCCACATGGCCGACTGCAATTTGGGTCCCAGACCTGGCAGCTTGCTTTGTCACTTCCCCTCTCACTCTCCCTCTCTCTTTCTCTCTCTCACTCTGTCCCTCTCTGGTCAAATTAAAATAAATAAATAAATAAATAAATAAATAAATAAATCTAAATAAAATTATTATTTAAAAAGGCTAAAAAATAGTATTTATTACTATATGTCATTTTCATTTATAGGTTTACTATGTGCTACTCCTAGTAAATTCTCCAAGAGTAGGGACCTTGCTTGTCTGATTTAGCATTTTATTCTTGGTTTCCCAAAATAGTGCCTGTCACATAATTGGTGTTCAGTAATATTGTTGAATTAATTATTAAACTTAGAAAGTCTTGTTTGAAATATATTTTAAAGCTACTTTTCTGGGTTTTATGTTGGCAGCATGCTTCCCACTTTTCTATATTTTGTTCTTTAATAAATTTTCTTGTGCTGTTTTCTGAACCGGACAGCTTCCTGTGAGGCATATTAAAGCTTTCAAATTTAGGTTAAAAAATAAATTACTTGTTTCTGGTAAATGGCACCATGAAATGCATGGCTTAATTTCAAATTTTCTGCATATTGTGACTGTCAGTTTCAAGTGCTTGTTAGCCATCTCGATCAGGGTGGATGGTGTGACCTTCAGTAGCACTGTACAATCTAATAAGTAGATAAAAATTGCAAAAATGTTTGATAGAGATGGGTTGGTCTTGGCAAGAAGAATTTTAATTCTTTTTCTCAAATACTGTCAACTTTAGGAGTTTTGGTTCCAATGTACATATGCCTAGCTATGAAGCAGTTGTATTAAATGGTCATTTATTATCAATTTATTCAAAAGAGATTATAGTGCCTTTTCTTGGTCTTAATTACCAGAGGGTACATGTGCTTACCAGAGACAGACAGAGACAGAAAAAGAGGAAGTGGTAGAGGAAGAAAATCACCTCCAATGGTGTGTGGTCATACTGCAGTCCCTTCTCCATTTTCTGTCCTGTTGGGATTTGGAGCTTGCATGAGCCTGCCCTATTTTTCAAGATGCTAGGGTAGAGATTTGAACTGCATCAGCCATATGGGGTCTGACTCCTTTAACTAATAGGCTGTGGGGCCACTCTTATAGTACCTCTTGTCAACTGGCACTCAGGCTGCTATTTGGTCAGTCATTTCTTTAACTGATCCCTGGGGAATGGGTATATATAGATACAGATTGGTTTAAGTGTAATAGCAAGAATTTGAAGAGTTCTTGGCTGATGTGTTTTATCATCAGTGAATTAGGAGGTGAGATGATTTTCTAAGACCAAAAGGAGAAAAGGCATGATGGGAATTTGAGGAAAGTAATGAAGAATGTGAAGAAACCGAGTAGGGAAGTGAAGAAGGATTATTGGGTAGAACTGAGACCAAACTGAGGTAACCATGAACCTTTAGTGATACCAGTCTGTTCATCTGTGTAAACAAACGGAATGGTAAGTAGCAAGGCAAATGTAATACTTCTTTTTTTGCATTCTCTATTTGACAGCTGGAATGTAAAGAACACTATCTAATGGTGGTGTTGATATATGTATATATAACATATGAGAATGCTGCAACGTTAAGGGAGAAGATAGATAAAAGGATTTATGTGTTCTAGTCTTAGTGGTGCAGTTGGTAGCATACTGCTTTTCTTTTCATTGTGCTCTTGCATGATTTTCTAGCTAATTGAATGTATAGGTTTATTTTAATTTTTCATGAGAGAGATAGAAACAGACACTCTGAACAGGATCTTATCATGCCATAATCCCTTCACTCCCCCAACCTTCTAGCCAGTCAAGATTATGGCATGCACATGGATGTCCAACATGCTTAAGTCAACATGGAATCCAGACCACTGACTGAGGGTTCATCAGCCTGAAACACTACATATATGTGTGTGTGTCCAAGATCCTGAGGAGCTAGAGGGCTGGTCAAAGGGGATCACTGTGTGAAAATACCCTGTGGAGGGCGTTTCTCTTTCTCTCCCTCTCCCCCTTGTACATGTGTGCACACATGCACTCTCTGTTATGAGTCAAATAAATAAATGTTTTAAAAAAAGAACTCAGATGATGGTAATGTTTCTATATTCCACTTGTAGTGTTGAAATAGTGAATCTAGGGGCCAGCAGGTGGTGGTTAAGTTCACTGGACTCCCACATGGCTCACCGTGGTTTGAGTCCTGGACCTGGCAGCTTGCTTTCTCACTTTGCCCCCCTCTCTCTTTCTCTTATTCCATCCCTCCCTGGTCAAATTAAAATAAATAAATAAATAAAATAATTCTTTAATAAAAAAAGAAGACAATGATTCCAAGAGGACTATGAAAAGTAAGTTTATTGTAATCCCTAGAGCAATTGCTAAAGGAAGATACAAAGATGTATCATAGTTAACACAATAGATAAATTAAAATACTAACAAAATTTCAAATAATCAGAAAGACAGTGAATGGAAAACAGAGGGAAAAGCAGAAAACAATAAAATGGTAGTCCTAAATCCAAACACATCAATATTTATAATAAATGTAAATGGTCCAAGTAAATTGGAAGACAACTGTCATTACATTCAACAATAATAAAGATCTCTATTTTTTCCTATTCTATAAGAAATCTATTTTAAGTGTAATAATAAAGACAGTATAAAAGAAGAGAATGGAAAAAGATGTTATGCAAATACTAATCAAAAGGACTTTGAAATAGCAATATTATTATCAGACAAAATAGACATTAGAGCAAAGAAAATTACCAAGGATATTATATAATAATAAAGGAATCTGGGGGTGTCTGTTCACCAAGAAACTTACCAGTTTTAAATATCTGTGCATTCTACAACAAAGTTTTGAAATACATGAAGTTAAAACTGGTAGAACTAAAAAGAGAAGTAAGAAAATCTACTTATAGGTGGAGATTTCAACACTCCTCTAAGTAAGTGATAAAACAAGAAGAGATAAAATCAACAACTGAGTAACATGATCAACCAACTAGATATAATTGAATTTATAGGTTAATTTTATTTCTTTTGAGAGAGACAGACTCTCTAAACAGGGTCTCATCATACCATGATCCCTCCCTTCCCTCAGTCTTCCAGTCAGCCAAAATCATGGGTGTGCACATGCATGCAGCATGCTCAGGTTGACCCAGAAGGCCAATCTTCCACATGATTTCTAGCATTGCAGAGTGGCACCCTACTGCCTGCACCACTGTGGCTGGCTTCTAATTTAATTTAGAAAAAACACCACCCAACAGAGCAAACTAGGTATTCTTTTTAAATGCTTATGGAACATAGACCAAGATCAAGGGTCAGCAAATGTTTTGTGTAATGGGCCAGATAGTAAATATTTTAGATGCTGTGAACCATATGTTCTCTGTCACAACTACTCAACTCTGCCATTGTTGTGCAAAAGCAGCCTTAGACAATTCATAAATAAAAGCGGGTGGCTATGTTCCAATAAAAGTTTATTTATGGACATTGAAATTTGAATTTCATGTATTTTCATATGTCATGAAATATTCTCTTGATATTTTGAGCCACTTAAAATATTCAAAGTTCCCACTTATGGGCTGTGGAAAAAATTGGCAGGGGCAGGATTTGGTAAAAAGCAGTAGTTTGCTTTCCTCTGACCAAGAAAAACATCCTGGGTCATGAAACAAATCCTAACACATTTAAAAAACTGAAAGTATACAAAGTCTGTTCTCTACAGTAGTGGAATTAAATTAGAAAAAAAATATTAAAAACGTGCCTATAAAGTTCACAAATGCTTGAAAATTAAACAACATAGCTCCAGATAACCCATGGGTCAAAGAAGTGTCAAGGGAAATTATAACCTAGTTTGAATTGAGCAAAACTGAAAATACAACATATCAGAATTTGTGGGATGCAGGAATAGAGGGAAACTTACAGCACTAAATTTATAGCACTAAAAATAGAGGGAAATTTATAGCACTAAATGCTTATATTAGAGAAGAAAGAGCTCAACTTAATAATCTAGGCTTCTATCTTTGGGTCTTCCATATGGACAATTCCTTCTTTCATTTTATTATGTTCTTGTATGATTTTCTAGCTGATTTGCTATTTCTTTTATCTTGACCATTCTTAAGGTCTAGATCTCTGTCCTGACTTTCTGTTTTCCTAATCCAATATGGAAGAATTCTCCTAGGCCTCTCTGTGACCAGTTTGTCTCCTCTGAGCCATAGTAATGCCTTGTACCCAGCTTCTGTACTTCTGCAGCTGGGAGTGTGAGAGGAGTAGGGAGGGGGAATTCAGCTAGGGTTGATGCAGCCTTTTCTAAATGACATAGGTTTTGTTTTTCTCTTTTGAGTATTTTGGACCAGGGCTTATTTCTCCTAATGAGAGAGCATCCATTTCTTGTGTGGGCTGCTCTCAGAATCAAAATGGTTTTCTACAATTTTACGTATAACCCTAGCACCTTTTCTGCAAAAGGGAAGAACATTCTACTCCATTTTATTTAATTCATATACACGTCAACATTTATAATAGTACTTTTTTTTTTTTTTTAGTTTTGGTTTTGCTAAATTCCTACTTATTTTTGTAGATAGTTAGTTTGACTTCTATTTTAAATGATGAGTCAAAGAGTTCCTCATTTCCTCACTGGAATCTAGCGACTTTATTTAGAGTTTGTCTACTCTGAAGACCTTTTCAGTCTCTTTTCCCTGAGCTACCTACTCACTTCCTCAGTCTGCATTTTTATCTAAATTGGGGTACTACTTGTGAGAAACCTCATTATTTTTTAGATGACATTTCTTTCCTCACTTTGGGGTAAGAATGGAGTAGAGTAGACAGACATCAAATACATTTTCTATTTTTTTTTTTTTTGAGAGATTTTTGCTATAGAGCACGTGGGCCCACTGGAGAGACAGAGAGAGACAGAGAGAGACAGAGAGACAGAAAGCGAGAAATCACACCCCAGGGGGGATGGCCATGCCACAATCCCTTCTCCTCCATTCTTCTCTCAGGGTTTTGGGCACGCATGCACATGTACTCACCCGGCATGAGTTTTAAGGTTTTAAGTCACTGGGTCTGGGGCTCAAACCACAGTCAACTATGTGGGAGTCCAGCAACATAACCATAACTCCATCTGCTGATCCCCAAACACATTTTCTTCATTATAGGCAAAATTAATTTTATCACACTTCACTTTATCATGCTTCAAAGAAATGTTTTTTTTAGAGAGAGATTTTTGCTGTAGGGTACAAGTACACACCGGAGAGACAGAGACAGAAAGTGAGAAATCACTCCCTGGGGGAATGGCCTTCCCTCAGTCCCGTCTCCTCCATTGTCCTCTTGAGATTTTGGGCGTACATACACATGCACGTGGTGAGAATTTTAAGCCACGGGGCCTGCGACTTGAACTGCTGTTTGCTATATGGGAGTCCTGCAATGTAACTGTTAGGCCATCTGCTGGTCCCAGAAATCATTCTTTTTTTTTTTTTTTTAACCAATTGAAAGTTTGTGGCAACCATGTGTCTGATCAAGTTTGTTGGTGCCAGTCTTCTTCCTCTTTTTTTTTTTTTAAGAATTATTTAATTTTATTCACAGTCATTATTTTATTTTATTTTTTGAGGTTGACCAGAGAGAGACAGAGAGAAAAGAAAAATAAGAAAGCAAGCTGCCAGGTCCAGGACTTGAACCATGGTCGGCCATGTGGGAGTCCAACTACCTTAACCACCACGCTGCCTGCCGGTCTGGTGCCATTCTTTTCAATAGCACGTGCTCACTTTGTGACTTTGTGTCACATTTTGTAACTCTCACAATAATACAAATTTTTCATTAGTATATCTATTATGGTGATCTATAATCAGTGATCTTTGTTGTTACTGCTGCTCATGAGGTTTAAGGGAAGAAACTATCTCTATAACATAGCAGTGGAAGGGGAAGCAGCTGGTTATTCATAAATTGTAGCTAAGGTAATTGATGAAGGTGGTTAAACTGAACACTAAGTTTTCAGTGTAAACCATACAACCTTCTGTTGGAAGATGTCACCTAGGACTTCCATAGCTAAAGATAAGTCAATGCCTGCCTTCAAACTTCAAAGGGCAATCTGATGTTGGGGGCTAATGCATCTGATAACTTTTAAGTTAAAACCCATGTTTACTGACTGTTTTGAAAACCCTAGGGCATTATGCCAAATTCTATTTTTTCTGTCCTCTATAAATGGAACAACAAGGCCTGGATGACAATGCACCTATTTACAGAATGGCTTCTGGAACATTGTAAGTCCACTGGTGAGACTTATTGCTCAAAAAAATGCAAACTTTCAAAATATTATTGCTCATTGACAATGCATCTGGTCACCTACCTGCTCTGACGAGATGTACAAGATTAATGTTGCTTTCATCCCTGCTAACATAGCATCCCTTCTGCCAACCAGGGATCAAGGAGTAATTTTGACTTTCAAGTGTTGTTTAAGAGATACATTTTGGAGCCAGCAGATGGCATAGCTGTTATGTCGCTGGACTCCCACATGGCCAACCATGGTTCGAGTCCCAGATCTGGAGGTTTGAAACTCACACTGGTAATGTGTGCATAAGATCCTGAGAGGAGAATGGAGGAGAAGGGACTGCAGCATGGCTATCCCCCCAGGAGGGGATGATTTCTCACTTTCTCTCTGTCTCTCTGACAAGAGTGCACATGCCCTACAGGAAAAATCTCTCTCAAAAAAAAAAAAAAAAGAGAGAGAGAGAGAGAGAGACATTTTGTAAGACTAAGACTATAGCTGCCATAGTGTTTCTCTGATGGGCCTGGGCAAAGTAAATTGAAAACCTTTGGATTTACCTTTCTAGATGCCATTAAATGTACTTGTGATGTGTGGAAGGTGGTAAAAATATCAACAGTAAGTTTGGAAGAAGTTGATTCCAATTTTTTTTTTTAAGAATTATTTTGTTTAACTTTATTTATGTATTTAATTGACCAGAGGAGAAGAAGAAGAGAAGAAGAGGAAGAAGAAGAAGAAGAAGAAGAAGAAGAAGAAGAAGAAGAAGAAGAAGAAGAAAAAGAAAAAGAGAGAGAGAGAGAGAGAGAGAGAGAGAGAGAGAGAGAAAGAAGAGAGAGAGAGAGAGAGAGAGAGAGAGAGAGAGAGAGAGAGAGAGAGAGAGAGAGAGAGAAAGCTGCCAGGTTTGGGACTTGAACCACATTTGGCCATGTGGGAGGTCAGCACCCTTAACCACCACACCACTTGCTGGTTCGAGTTTATTCCAGTTCTTGTAGACGACTTTTAGTGGTTCAGGACTTAAGCAGAAGAAGTATTTGCACATGTATTTGCAAGGGAAATGGAATTAGAAGTGGAGCTTGAAGATGTGACTGAATTGCTGCAATTTCATGACAAAACTTCAATGGACAAGGAGTTGCCTACCAATGATAAAGAAATGGTTTCTTGAGATGGAATCTACTTCTTGTGAGGGAGTTGTGAATATTGTTGAAGTGACAACAAATAGTTTTGAATAGTACATGAACCTAGTTGATAAAGCAACAGCAGGACTTGAGAGAGTTGACTCCAATTTTGAGAGTTGTACTGTGGGTAAAATGGTATCAAGCAACATCACATGCTATAGAGAAATCGTTTGTGAAAGAAAAGAGTCAAATGATAATAGCAATTATTGTCTTATTTAAGAAATTGTCATAGCCACCCCAGTCTTCAGCAACACCACTCTAACCGTTCAGCAGCCATCAACATTGAAGCAACACTGTCCGTCAGCAAAAAGAACTCACTGAAGACTCAGATTATTGTAAATGCTTTCTTTAGCAATGAAGTATTTTTGAATTAAGGTATGTAATGCTATTGCATGTTTAACACACTACTATACAGTGTAAACATAACTTTTATAATGCACTAGGAAACGAAAATTTCTGTAACACATCTTAATGCAATGTTTGCTTCATCACAGTGACTTGGAAGCAAACCCACCATATCTAACTTGTATGCCTGCACTATTTTTTCTTTTTTGAAGATTTATGGCTTATGGTTGTTCATCCTTTATTATTTGGTTTCTTTGACCTTTTTCTTTGGAGAGGTTTTTGCTATAGGGCGCGTGCGCTCACCAGACAGACAGAGAGAGACATAGAGACAGAAAGCGAGAAATCACCCCCCAGAGGGGATGGTCACGCCACAATCCCTTCTCCTCCATTCTCCTCTCGGGATCTTGGGCACACACGCACACGCGCCCGGCGTGAGTTCTAAGCCACCGGGTCCAGGACGCGAACCGCAGTCGACTACGTGGGAGTCCAGCGACATAGCCATTATGCTCACTGCTGGTTCCCTACCTTTTTCTTTTTATGTAATTTTTTTTTTGGAGAGATTTTTGCTATAGGGTGCGTGCGCTTGCAGAAAGACAGAGAGAGACAGACAGAAAGTGAGAAATCATCCCCAGGGGATGGCCACACTGCAATTCCTTCTCCTCCATTCTCCTCTCAGGATCTTGGCTATGCATGCACACATGCCCTATGTGAATTTAAGCCACTGGATTCGGGACTAGAACCACATTGACTACGTGGGAGTCCAGCAACATAGCCATTACGCCAACTGCTGGTCCCTGTTTTTTTTGACCTTTAAGGTTTATTTTTTTTTAGAGGTTTTTGCCTTACTGCATGTGCATTTGCCAGAGAGAGTGAGAGAGAAACAGTGAGAGGGAATGTGAGAGGGAAAGTGAGAAATTACACCCCAGGAGGGACGGCCAAGCCACAGTCCATTTTCTCCTCCTGGGATCTTGGGCATGCACACACACATGCCCAGCATGAGTTTTTGTTTCTTGGTTTTTTTTTTTTTTTTTTTTTTTTTTTTAGAGGTTTTTGCTATAGGGTGCATGCACTCACCAGAAAGACAGACAGAAGGCAAGTAATCACCCCCCCCCCCCCGGGGGGGGGGGGATGGCCATGCTGCAATACCTTCTCTTCCATTTTCCTCTTGGGATCTTGGACATGCAGGCACACACACCCGGTGTGAGTTTAAGCTACTGGGTCTGGGACTTGAGCCATGGTCAACTACATGGGAGTCCAGCAACATAGCCACTATGCCAACTGCTGGTCCCCTAGCATGAGTTTTAAGCCACCAGGTTCAGGACTGGAACTGCAGTTGGCCATGTGGGAGTCCAGCAATGTAACCTCTATGTCATGTGCTGACCCTTACCTTTAAGGTTTTTAAAAATTGTATATATTAGTTTTTTTTTTTTTAAAGTTTATTTCTTCCTTGGGCAAGAGAGATAGACTGAGAGAGCACCCCCAAGAGGGTCTTGTTGCCATGACCTATTCCCAGCCTTCTGCCAACTCTGGATCATGGTAAGCTGTGTAATCATCTGTCTCCTTATGTTAGTTGTTTTCTTTTATTAAAGAATTATTGAACTTTATTAATTATTATTATTTTAAAATTTACCAGAGAGAGAGAGAAAGCAAGCCACCAGTTCCAGTACTTGAACTGTGGTCAGCGATTTGGGAGTCCAGTGCCTTAACCATCATATCACCGGCTGGCCCCTTATATTAGGTTTTGACAAAGGGTATCTGTGATATGGCTTTACTCTGCCTTACTCTCAGCCCTTAGAAGACTCAAATTTTTATAGTCAGCAAAATTAATAAATTAGATCTTTTCTTAAAATTATTATTTCTAGTTGACATATATTTAGTGTTTATCTCTGTGTGGTACAGTATAATTTTTTAAAGCATGCATGTAGTATATAGTAATCCAAACAAGGATATACACATATTCAATTTCTTCAACATGGAACATTACATCATGTTATGCACATTTGATAATAGTTCTACTAGGTATTTGATAATAGTTCTACTAGGTATTTTTCAAAATAGGTATTAAATTTTTTTTTCTATTTTTTTGAGAGGTTTTTGCTATAGGGTGTGTGTGCTCGCCAGAAAGGCAGAGAGAGACAGAGAGACAGAAAGCGAGAAATCACTCCCCAGGGGGGATGGCCATGCCGCAATCCCTTCTCCTCCATTCTCCTCTTGGGATCTTGGGCACACATGCACATGAGCCCAGTGTGAGTTTAAGCCACCAGGTCCGGGACTCGAACCACGGTCGACTACATGGGAGTCCAGCAACATAGCCATTACGCTAACTGCTGGTCCCAAATTGTTTATATTTTTTACTCTGCTGTAGTAGACTGTCTTATAGCCTCTTTTATTTATTTTTAAAATTTTACATTTAATTATTATGCATCTTTACAGTTTGCAACATGACTTTTCCCAGCATGCATGCAGTGCATAGCAATGAAGTCAAAGATACTACCAATACATTGTGATCCACAGATAGCTTTTCATTTTATGTTTGTTACATTTTTTTTTCTTTTCCTGAGCCCTCTTCCCCCTACCCAACCTGTCCTATACAGTCTCTGGTATCTATCCTTGCCCTCCCTGCTATTGTATCTTCCACTGTTTAAGTGTCTGCCATAGAGTGTAGACATTCAGTACATTCAGTATACATTGAGCAGAGACATACTCAGTCATAAAACAAAAAACAAAAAACAAAAAACACAATGATACCCTCTCATTTGATACTAAGTGGATGAATATAGAAGATTGAATGCATTAAAATTTTTCACATGAACACTCCTCCTCCCCACCCCTCACACAGCTTCTGGTACTGCTGTTACTCTATTTCTCTATGCTTTCAAGTCCTTCAGTTTCTGTCAGAGACTATGGACATTTGGAATAAGTTATGTAGAGATGTATAGTATACATCTTTTTTTTTTTTTTTTTTTTTTTTTTTTGGAGAAGTTTTCGCTATAGGGCGCGTGCGCTCGCCAGACAGACAGAGAGAGACATAGAGACAGAAAGTGAGAAATAACCCCCCGGGGGGATGGTCACGCCGCAATCCCTTCTCCTCCATTCTCCTCTCGGGATCTTGGGCACTCACGCACACACTCTCGGCGTGAGTTTTAAGCCACCGGGTCCAGGACGCGAACCGCGGTTGACTACATGGGAGTCCAGCGACATAGCCATTACGCTAACTGCTGGTTCCCAAGATGTATAGTATACATCTTTCATAGTCACTTAGCATTATATCTTCTAGGTTCATCCACTTTGTGTCACATGAAAGGATTTTGTTTTTCATTATGGCTAGGTAATATTCCATTGTGTATATGTACTGTGTTTTCTCAATTCATTGTTTCTGGCCACATAGGTTGATTCTGTGACTTAGCTATTGTGAATAGTGCTGCAATAACATGAATGTGCAAATGTCTCTCCAACTGACTGATTTTCTGTCCTTTGGGTATATACCCAATAGAGGGATTACTGGGTTATAAGGTAGTTCTATTTTTTTGTTTTTGAGGAACCTCCATACTATTTTCCATAGTGGTTGTACTAATTTACACATTCACCAGCAGTGCTCAGTGGTTCCCTTTTCTCTGCAATCTTGCTTGCACTTGTTTTTATTATTTTAAATCGTGGCCAATCTCACTGGGGTCTGGTGATCTCTCTTGTGGTTTTGATTTGCATTTCTGTTATGATAAGCGATGTTGAACATTTTTTATCTGCTTTTTATCCACTTATGTATCTTCTTTCGAATGTTGTTTGTTCAGGCCAATTGCCCATTTTAAAAATTGGATTATTGGTTTTGTGAGTGAACTGTTTGAGTTCCATATATATTCTGGTTGTCAATTTCATATATGAAGTATAGTTTGCAAATATTTTCTCCCATTTTGTGTGTTATCTCTTTACCCTATTTATTGTTTCCTTTGCTGTGTGGAAGCTTTTTAGCTTGATGTAATCCCACTTTTCTATTTTTGGTGTTTATTACCCTTGCTTCAGGGGTCTTATTCAATAAACCTCTGCCTACTACAATATTTTGAAATGTCTCTCCAATGTTTCCTTCCAGTAGTTTTATGGTTTTGGGCTTTATATTTAGGTCTTTAATCCATTTTGAGTTAACTTTTGTAAATGGGGAGAGAGAGTTTCCTTTTTCTGCATATGGGCATCCAGCTTTTCCAGAACCATTTGTTCAAAAGACTATCATCTTGCCACCAGATTGTCTTGTTACCTTTGTTAAAAATAAGTTAGCTATGTTATTTCTCAACACAATAAAAGTCATCTATTAAAAACCTACAACTAACATTATACTGAATGGGGAAAAGCTAAAACTGGTACTAGGCAAGGCTGCCCACTTTCTCCACTGCTTTTTAATATAGTGCTGGAAGTCTTAGCTAATGCAATCAGAAAAGAGAAAACAATATAAAAGGCATTCAAATAGGCAAAGAAGAATTGAAAATATCTTTATTCACAGATGACATGATGGTATATTTAGAAGACCCAAAGGTCTCCATGAAAAACCTTCTCAAAGTAATAAGTGAATACAGTAAAGTGGCAGGACACAAAATCAACATCCAAAAAACTATAGCATTTCTATATATGAACAACAAGTTGAACGAAGTAGAGCTGAAGCTCTACCATAGCCACAAAATGTATAAGATACTTAGGGATAAACCTGACTAAGGAAGTCAAAGACCTTTATAAAGAAAACTATGAAAATCTTAAAAAAGATATTGAAAGTGACATAAAAAAGTGGAAGGACATCCCATGTTCCTGGATTGGAAGAATTAACATAATCAAAATGGCAATTCTACCCAAACTAATCTACATATTTAATGCAATTCCAATCAAAATACCAGAGACATTCTTCACAGATCTAGAAAAGACAATCATAGAATTTGTCTGGAATCATAAAGACCTCATATTGCCAAAGCAATCCTGTGCAAGAAGAGTGGAGCGGGAGGCATATCACTCCCTGATCCCAATATATATTATCAAGCTGTGCTAATCAAAACAGCATGGTATTGGCACAAAAACAGACATGTGAACCAATGGAATAGAATAGAGACCCCCAGGAATAACCCCCAAAGCTTACAGCCAACTGATTTTTGACAAAGGATACCAGTCAATCCACTGGAAAAAAGAAAACCTCTTTAGTAAATGGTGCTGGAAAAACTGGGTATCCACCTGCAGAAAGATGAAGTTGAACCCCCATCTTTCATCATTAACAAAAGTCGACTCAAAATGGATCAAAGATCTGAATCTAAGACCTCAAACTATAAAACTACTGGTGGAAAATGCTGGGGAAACTTTGGGAGACATTGAGGTAGGCAAAGACTTCTTAAATAAGACCCCGAAAGCACAGGCAATAATCCCTAAGATAGACCAATGGAACTATAACAGAATAAGAAGTTTCTGCACAGCAAAACACACAGTAACAAGTATGAATCGACAACCCTCAGAATAGGAGAATATTTTTGTAAAATATACCTCAGACAAGGGACTGATAATCAGAATACACAGGGAACTCAAGCACCTTATGCAAAAAAAAAAAAAAAAAGATTAACCTGATAAAAGATGGGAAAATGAGCTGAACAAAAATCTCTCTATGGAAGACATACGAACAACCAAAAAG
The DNA here is from genome assembly GCA_026018925.1 of Tupaia tana. Taxonomy (NCBI): domain Eukaryota; kingdom Metazoa; phylum Chordata; class Mammalia; order Scandentia; family Tupaiidae; genus Tupaia; species Tupaia tana. The sequence goes on along the minus strand of JAKSZU010000003.1, from coordinate 172,106,924 downwards.
CATATGAGGAAATGCTCAACATCCCTCATGGTATTAAAACCACAATGAGATACCACCTGATGTCTTCATTTACACCTCAGTTTTTTCTTTATTAGAGTCCAAAATTACTACAGATTTTTGCGTGTTGATTTTTTATCCTGCAACTTTGCGGATTTGTTTATAACCTCGAAGAGTTTTCTGGTGGATTCTTTAGTTTTTTTCTGAGTATATAATCACGTCATGTCATCTACAAATAGGGACTGTTTAAGTTCTTCCTTTCTAATTTGGATACCTTTATTTTACTTTTATTTTATTTACTCTCTTCTCTGATTGCACTGGCTAGGCTTTCAGTACTAAGTTCAAAAGGAGTGGAGAAAGTGAAAAATCTCATCTTGTTCTAGTTTTGAGAGGAAATGCTTTTACCCTTTTCCCTTTGAGTGTGATGTTAGCTGTTGAGTATAGTATATATTGTCCTTGCTTCAGGGATTTGTCATGGATTTGTCATAGACAGCTATTATTGTGTTAAGAAATGTACCTTTGGGCCAATAGGTGTTGTGATGGTTAAGGCCAGATTGCACATGGCAGACTGTATGGTTCAAGTCCTGGACCCGGCACCTTGAAAAACTTACCAGGCACATGTCTGTGTGTGCCCAGAATCCTGAGAGGAGAAAGGAGAAGGGATTACAGTGTAGTCATCCTCCTGGTGGGTGTTTTCTCACATTACCTATCGCTCTGTCTTTCTATAGTGAGCACATATGCCCTATAGCAAACTAAACAGCACAAATAATGAAGTATATTTCTATCTGTTTGTTGAGAGTATTAACTATGAAGGGATGTTGTATTTTATCAACACTTTTTCTGCCTCAATTGATACAATTATATATTTGTGTCTTTTCTTGTTAATATACATATTACACTTATTGCTTTGCATATCTTGAACCATCTTGTATCCCTGGGATAAATCATATTTGGTCATAGTGTACAATCTTTTTAATGTGTTGTTGGATATGGTTTGTATTTTTTTTTTTTGAGTACTTTTGCATCTGTCTTTATCAGGGATATGATTTGTAGTATTCCTTTTTTGTTGTGTCTTTGCCTCTTTTGGAATCAGCTGATGGTGGTTTCATAGACTGAATTTGGGAAGATTCCTTATATTTGGATTTTTTTGGAATAAATTGAGGAGAATTTGAGTTAAGTCTTTATTTAAAGGATTTGTAGAATTAGACAGTGAAACCCTATGGATCAGGATTTTTTTTTCTTGGAAGACTATTATTGATTCAATCTCATTACTTGCTGTAGGGCTATTTAGGCTTTCTATATATTCCTGATTCAGTCTAGGAATGGTACATATGTCTATAAATTTGTCTACCTATTCTAGGTTTTCTAGCTTCCTACAATGTAGTCACTTGTAATCCTTGATGATCTTTTATATTTCTGTTTCAGTTGTTGTAATATCCCCCTTTTTACTTCTGATTTTGTTTATTTGGGTCTTCTCTCTCATTTTCTTAGTTAATCTTCCTAATGAAGATTAGGAACTTCTTTCTCAGTAGTGCCTTCACTGTATACCAGAGGTTGTCAAGTATAGTATTTTCACTATCATTTGAATTTCAATAAATTAATATTTTTTTCTTTCTAATTTCCTCAGTAGATTTGAAATCATTCAGGAGCATGTTGTTTACTTTCTATGTATTTGTGTATTTTTTTTTTTGAGAGGTTTTCGCTATAGGGCGCATGCGCTCGCCAGACAGAGAGAGACATAGAGACAGAAAGCGAGAAATCACCCCCCAGAGGGGATGGTCACGCCGCAATCCCTTCTCCTCCATTCTCCTCCCAGGATCTTGGGCACGCACGCACACGCGCCCGGCGTGAGTTTTAAGCCACCGGGTCCGGGACGCGAACCGCGGTCGACCTCGTGGGAGTCCAGCGACATAGCCATTACGCTAACTGCTGGTTCCCTATTTGTGTATTTTTGAGAGTTTTTTTTATGTTGTTGATTTCAAGTGTAATTCCATGAATGGTCAGAGATGCTGGTGGATATGATTTCTGTTCTTTTAAATTTGCGGAGGCTTGTTTTGTGCCCTATTATGTGGTCAATCTCAGGAAATGTTCCATGTGCTGCATAAAAAAATATATGTTTGTTCAGTGAAATGATAAATAAATGTTAGGTCCATTTGGTTTATAGCATTGTTTATTTCCATTGTCTCTTTTTAATTTACTGTTTAAATTATCTATCTAGTGGTGAGAGTGGGGTGTTGAAATCCCCAACAATTAATGTGTTTGAGTCTTCATCTTCCCTGAAGTCTAATAGTCTTTGTTTTATGTTTTGGGTTGATGTTTTATGTTTTAAGTTGATCTCACCCAAAAGGCTGGTTCCTTTAATACAGTATAATGACTTTCTTTGTCTCTTTTTACAGGTTTCATCTTAAAGTCTGTTTTGTCTGATATTAGGATGGCTATACCTGCTTTTTAAATTTTTCCATTTGCATGGAATGACATCCTTCAGCCTTTCGCTCTCAGTCTGTGTGTGTCTTTACTAGTGAAGAATGTTTTTTGGAAGGAGCACATGGAGGATTCCTGTTTATTATTTGTTATTTATTTATTTAATTTTACTTATTATCATTATTATTTTTAAATTTTCTATAGGGCACATGTGCTCACCAGAAAGACAGATATAGATAGATAGATGATAGATAGATAGATAGATAGATAGATAGATAGATATGATAGATAGATAGATGATAGATATATAGATGATAGATAGATAGAGAAAGTGAGAAAGCAAACCACCAGGTTTGGGACTTGAACTGTGGTTGGCCTTGTGGAAGTCCAGTGCCTTAATCTGCTGGCCCCTTTATTTATTTTTTTATCCATTCAGCCAATATCTTTTGGTTGGGGAGCTTAATTCATTTACATTCAGTTATATTATTGAGATTTATAGGTTCACAGCTGCCATTTTGTTGCTTGGCTCCTGATTGTTGTTTATTTTGTTATTCTTTTTTTCTTCTGTTACTGTTTATCTTTACTATTTGCTATTTCCATAGTGGAAGGGATTAAATCTTTTCTTTTTCTCCTTTTTGCTGTTGTTCTACCAGTGAATTTTATAGTTTCACGTGTTTTCATGATGGTATTTATCTTCATCTCATTTCCAGATATAGTACTCCCTTAGGTCTTTCTTGAGGAGCTGATGTAGTATTGGTGAATTCCTTCAGCTTTTATTTGGGAATGATTTTATTTCTTTCAAATTTGTAAGAAAGTTTTGCTGGGTATAATATTATTGGTTGAAACCATTTTTCTTTCAGCATAATGAATGTGTCTTCCCATTTTCTCTTGTCCTGTAACATTTCTGCTGAGGTCTGAGATTAGTTATAGGTTATCCTTTATAGGTAACTTGATGATTTTCTCTAGCTATTTTTAGATTTTTCTTTTTATTTATTTATTTGGAGAGATTTTTGCTATAGGGCACATGTACTCACTGGAGAGACAGAGAGACAGAAAGTGAGAACTCACCTCCAAGGGGGCATGACAATGCCCAATTTTTTCTCCTCCACTTTCCTCTTGGGATTTTGGGCATGCATGCACACACACCCAGCGAGAGTTTTAAGCTTTTGGGTCTAGGACTCAAACCGTCGTCGACTACATGGGAGCCCTGCGATGTAACCATTACACCATCTGCTGGTCCCAGAATCTTCTCTTTATCTCTGACATTTTGACTATTATGTCCCTTGGAGAAGATCTTAAGTTGAATCTACTTGATGTTCTTTGGATTTCCTGGATCTGGATGTCTATATCTCTCTTGGGAAGTTTTCAGTTACTATTTCATGATATAGATTTTTCTATGCCTTTTCTGTTTCACTGCCTTCTGAGACATCCATTATTTAGATATTTGGTTGTTGAATCTTGTCCTACAATACACATATGTTCTCTTCACTTAATGATTATTTTAAAATTTCTTTTTGATAGTTTGAACTATTTCAAAGGTTGTGTCTTCAAGTTTAGAGATGCTTTCTTCTGCATAATCTAGCCTGTTCTTGATGCTTTTTATAGATTTGTTTTTGTTTTTAATTATTTATTAAATTTTATTTATTCATTCATTCATTTTTAATTTGACAGAGGGAGATACAGAGAGGGAGAGAGAAAGAGAAGAAGTGAGAAAGCAAGCCACCAGGTCCAGGACCTGAACTGTGGTCAGCCATGTGGGAGTGTCCAGCACCTTAACCACCATGCCACCTGCTGGTCCTTTGTTTTTGTTTTTTAGAGAGAGATTTTTGCTATGGAATGCATACACTTGCCAGAGAGAGAGAGAGAAAGGGAGAGAGAAAGTGAGAAATCACCCCCCGGGGGGATGGCCATGCTACAATTCCTTCTCCTCTGTTCTCCTCTCATGATCTTGAGCACACATGCACACGTGCCTGGTATAAGTTTCAAGTGGCTAGGTCTGGGACTCGAACTGCAATACACTATGTGGGAGTCCAGCAACATAACATTATGCCATCTGCTAGTCCTACTCTTTACAGAATTTTTAATTTACTGTATTGTATTCTTTATCTCCAGAATTTCTAATATTTGATTCTTTTTAAAAGATGTCTATCTCTCTATTGAATATCTCTTCCATGTCATTCATTACTTTCTTCTTCTCTTGAAATGATCTGTTTTCTCTTGCATCTCATTGATTTTATTTTTTTATTTTTTTGAGAGGCTTTTGCTATAGGGCACATGCGCTCGCCAGACAGACAGAGAGAGACAGAGAGACAGAAAGCGAGAAATCACCCCCCAGGGGGGATGGCCACACCGCAATCCCTTCTCTTCCATTCTCCTCTCAGGATCTTGGGCACGCACGCACACATGCCCGGCGTGAGTTTTAAGCCAACCAGGTCCGGGACGTGAACTGCGGTCGACTACATGGGAGTCCAGCGACATAGCTATTATGCTAACTGCTGGTCTCTCATTGAGTTTTATTATGATCAATATTCTGAATTCCATTTCTGTTATTTCCTATATTTCATCATCCATTGTTAATGAGTTAGTGTGTTCCTTTAGAGGAGAGACATTTCCTTGTTCTTTCATATTTTTATGTCAGTGTGTTGGTTTCTATGCATCTGATGGAATACTCACTGATTCCTGATTTATGGAGTAAATTCTATAGTGGCAATATTATTATTATTACTAAGTTTAATTATTTTTCCTGTGACTGTGACTTTCAATACTAATTGAGTGAATTGATATTCATTCTGATTGAGTTTGTTGTGGAAGAATTTATATTCTCAGTGATCATAATAGGCAGGAAGTGCAGGGATGGAGGCTGTTTTTGGAGTCGGAGGGGGAGATGGCTTGGAGTTGGGTGGGGCCCAGGAATGGTCCACTGTAGTGAGTGGGGCCCAGCTGGCTAGGCAGGGGGTCCTTTTCTTGCACTTCATCAGTCTTACTTTGCTTTTCTACTGGAAACCTAGGCATTTACTCAATTTTTTGACCTTTCTTTCTATAGAGATGCCATGGTGGACGTTTCTAGTTGGTCACCTTGATCTTGTTTCAATAAAGATATTTTTACTTTAGGAGGTATAAAAAACAAGAAATAGTTTACTAAAGAAGAAATAAAATGGTCAGATATTTGAAAAATTGCCTAAAATAAAATAAATGCACTGAAACATCTTGTCAATTTACAAAAGCAACAAAACTGAAAGCTAATTTACTGAGGATATAATAAAAAAGAAAAATCACATTTAAACATGTTTCTTGAGAATTTATGTTAAACTTTGTGGAAAACAACATGATACATTTTATAATTTTTTTGAAGAATTATTTTATTTAACTTTATGTATGTATGTATATATTTATTTATTTTAGTTTGACCAGAGAGGGACAGAGAGAGAGAGCAAGAGAGAGGAAGTGAGAAAGCAAGCCTCTAGGTCCGGGACTTGAACTGCAGTCGGCCGTGTGGGAGTCCAGTGCCCTTAACCACCACACCACCTCCAGGCCCTGATATATTTTATAATTCTTAAAACTATTTGTTTTGGGTGCTGGCAGGTGGTGTGTTGGTTAAGGCCACTCTCACCACTTTTATTTTCTCACTTTTTTTTTTTTAATTCTCTCTCTATCCCTCTTTTGTCAAATTTTTAAAAAATAGTAAATAAAATTAAATAATAATTTTTTTAAAAAAAGACATATTTATTCAGCATCATGATCAGACTATTATATTTAGCAATCAACAGTATGGGTGCAAAAAGAAAAATCTACATTAAAATCCTTTGTTGGAATGCTTTACACTTTCCACAGAACAGAAACTAAAATAACCTGTTATACAATTAGTCACAAATACAGTCCTCGTACTTTTTGCCCATACACATGAGTATTGTCTAAAACATGTCTTCTTTGTAGCAGCTGGGCCCTGCCACCACTGTGCTTGGCTGAGTTCACAAATCTGTTGTAACCTGTAGCTTCCCTGTCACTTCTCTGACTCTCCTCTCCTTCTAAGCTTTGTTTCCTGGCATTTAATTAAAACCTTCTGCCACTGCCATAGCTACTACTGCTGCTGGTACTATCATAGCCATCTTGATTTTGTGCTTTTGCAAAGTATTGGCCTCTATCTCCATAAGGGCCAGAGCTTCTGCCTCCAAAGTTTCCACCCTTCATAGATCCAAAGTTTGAAGACTGATTGTTATAATTGCCAAAATCATTGTAGCTTCCACCACCTCCAAAACTGCTTCCATCATTACCAAATCCATTATAGCCATCCCCACTTCCACCATATCCACCACCACCATGGCTGCCACCAAAGCCACCATGACCACTGAAGTTTCCTCCACGACCAAAGTTGTCATTACCACCAAAACCACCTCCTCGACCACCACCGAAGTTTCCAGAACCACTTCAACCTCTAGAGCTGGAGGAAGCACTAGCCATTTCTTATTTGGACAGGGCTTTCCTTACTTCACAGTTGTGGCCATTCACAGTATGGTATTTCTGAATGACAATCTTATCCACAGAGTAATGACCATCAAAGGTTAAAAAAGCAAAGCCCCTTGAACTGCAGCCCCTTTTCTTGCCACTGCCTCGATCAGTCATGATTTCAATCACTTCAATTTTACCATACTGTTCAAAATAATCTCTTAGGTGATGTTCTTCAGTGTCTTCTTTAATGCCACCAACAAAGATCTTTTTCACAGTTAAGTGGGCACCTTGTCTTTGAGAATCTTCTCTTGAGACCACCCTCTTTGGTTCTACAACTCTTCATCCACCTTGTGTGGCCTTGCATTCATGGCTGCATCCACCTCCTCTACAGTGGCAGTATGTGACAAACCCAAAGCCCCTGGAGCATTTGGGGTTTGGATCTTGCATTACCACGCAGTCTGTGAGCATTTCCCATTGCTCAAAATGGCTCTTCAGGCTTTCATCAGTTGTTTCAAAGCTAAACCCTCTGACAAAGAGTTTCTGCAGCCGTTCCAGCTCTTTGGGAGACTCCTACTTAGACATGACGGCAGTGGGAAGAGAGTTCAACGATGCTTCCCTGGTGGCGTCCACAGGCAGAAAAGAGTAATCTAATGAACATATCTAAAAATTAAATAATTCTTAAAAAATGTTTTTCTTTCATATTACATTCCAATTTGTCCTGAGAAAATAATTAGAAATACATACCATACATACAAATTACATGAAGATGTTAGTGCTATATGAACCCTAAACTGGAAACTGATCAAAATATTTATCAATAAGTGAATGTTAATTATAACTAGAAAATTCTTATGGAAAAAGCAGGATATTAAACTATGTATATGATGTGATCTATTCAAAAAAGAGTCACAGGGCCAGCGCATGGTGTGGAGGTTAAGATGGTTTATTTATTGATTGATTGAATATGGCCGACTGTGCAGCTAGAGTCCCGTGCCTGGCAGCTTGAAAATTATGCTGGGTGTGGGTGGGTGCATAACTAAAATCCTGAGAGAATGGAGGAGAAGGGACTGTGGGGTGGCCATCACTCCTGTGGAGTAGTTTCTCAGTTTCTCTCTCTCTCTCTGCTGCTCTCTAGTAAGTGCATGTGCCCTAAAGGAAAAACTAAAAAAACAGAAAAATACAGTCATAGAAAAGGGTAATGTGGAAGCCAGCATGTGATGTAGTGGTGAAGGTGCTGGACTCCCATATGGCCGATGATGTTTCAAGTCCTGGACATGGTGGCTTAAAAGTTACACTGGGCGTGTGTGCATGCATGCCCCAAATCTCAGAAGAATGGAGAAGGGATTGTGGTGTTGCCAACCCCCTTAGAGGATGATTTCTCACTTTCTCTCTCACTGTCTCTTGTGAGTGTACAGCCCTATAGTAAAAACCTTAAGAGAAAGAAAAGGATAATGATATGAAATGGATATTTACAATTTTAGTCTCTTCAATTTGTGTATCTTTTCAAATATTCTATTGTGAATATACTTAAATTTAGAGGAAAACTAAATAAGGTAAAGAGATCTATTCTGGGTGAACTAAATACAAAGAAAACATGAAAAATTTATAAAACATTAAATACTAAGAGGATAAAAATAAGAGTTCAAAATAAGATAGCAAAGATGGTAAGAAAGTAATGTAAAATAAGAATAATCAGTATAAACCAAATAAAAACCAGAGGATAAAAGATTAAATAATAGGGCCAGCAGTTGGTGTGGTGGGTAAGGTGCTGAGCTCCCACATGGCTGAGTGCTATTCAAGTCCTGAACTCAGGGGCTTGAAAATCATGCCAGGAATGTGTGTGTGTGTGTGCATGCCCAAAGTCCTAGAGGAAACTGGAAGAGACTGGATTGTGGGTGGCCATCCCTCTGGGGGGGGGGGTGTGATTTCTCACTTTTCCTCTCACTGTTTCTGTCTGTCTCTGGGCAAGTGCACATGCCCTATGGCAAAAACCTAAACAAACAAACAAAAAAAGATCAAATAATAAAGTGATACAATATTAGGAATCCTTAAAGAGTTCATGGAAAATACATATTATGAAAAAACTGTATATGTGAAGTTCAAAATAAATTTGTATTTTAGTTCTTTTTTTGTGAAAAATTTCAAATTCAAATTCCCTTATATGCTTAAATGATACAAAGAGCAAAATAATCAAAATTAGTGAATCTTAAACATAAAATTATACAAAGCTGGGGGCCAGCAGGTGGCACGGTGGTTAAGGTGTTGGACTCCTACATGGCTGACCATGGTTTGCATCCTGAACTAGCTTTCTTACTCTCCCTTTCTCTCTCTCTTTCGATCTCCAGATTAAAATAATAATAACAATAAATAAATAAGCAAAATAATAATAAATAATAGCAATAATAAAGAAATTAAAATAATAATAAATAAAATTAAATAATTCTTTTAAAAATTATACTACACTGGGAGAAATAGGTAAAGTAGAAGCCCAAGTTAAATATTGACATTCACACCCTATAAGAATAAGAATAAAAAGGGTTTCCTGGGCTGAGGATGATTTAGTTTTTTTAATTTTAAACATTTATTTATTTATTTATTTGTTGTGATTTTCAAGCTGCCAGATCCAGGACTCAAACTACACAGCTGGCCATGTGGGATTCCAGCACCCTAATTAACCACCACGTCATCTGCTGTCCCCATTTCATAGTTTTAAAGTGACTTACTGCAGATTGCTGAGGGATAGAGGACAATATTATTTAATGGTGGCATTTTTCTCCAGCTTTTCATATTTGAAATGACAGCAGTTCTTAGATAATTCAGAGGGAATGTGAAAGAGCTCACTTGCCTACTTTCTCTTTCCTTTCTGCCTTCTTTTCATTTTTTTCTCTTTTTTCTTTTCCCCTTCCTTCCTCCCTCCCTCTCTTCCTTTAGTCTGGTAGGTTTTATGAAACCCTGTTATTTCATAAAATTCTGTTTATGAAATGTTTTGTGGATCATTGTTATAATTAAGAAATGTTTGGTTGTAAAAGCACAAAGTCATTCTAAAAGGCTGAAATAAAAGGGTGAGAGAGTTGATTTTTTTTTTAATTGCTGTAGGGCGCATGTGCTCACTGGAGAGAGAGAAAGAGAAAAGCACTCCTTTGGGGGGATGGCCATGCCATGATCCCTTCTCTTTTATTTTCCTCCCAGGATTTTGGGCATGTATGCACAGGTGCCCAGAGAGTCAAGCCACAAGGTTCAGGACTCAAACTGTAGTTGGTTTGTGAAAGAGTCCAGTGCCCCAACCACCATGCTACCTGTTAGTCCCAAGGATTTATAACTTTTTAAAAATTTTTATTTATCTTCACCATTATTTTTTTTTTTTAATTTGCTACATGGCATGTGTACTCACCAGAGAGAGAGACAGAAAGAGAGAGCGAGTGAAAGCAAGACACTAGGTTCAGAACTTCTGTGGTCCGCCATGTGGGAATCCAGTGCCCCAACCACCATGCTACCTCTTGGCCCTGAGAGGTGATATCTTAACCGGGTATTTCAATTCTTTCAAGTGCTGATGGCTTCATAGAAACAATTCTCTGGAACCAGCTGGTTTGTTGACATTTCTTTGCATGTTTGCTTCTCTTTTTCATTCATTATGAACTGACATTCCTGCTCACACATTCCACTTTGCATTGCCTCATCATGATTATCTCAAATGATAGCCTTCAACTTAAGAGTCCACATGACTTCTGGCTCTTCTACCCACAATTACGTGTCAGTGTTCTAATTCCAGATCCCCAGGAGAGTATCTAATTGCTTCAATCAGTTTGCATTCTGGAGTTGGAGTTGGTAGTGAAGGAAGAGATTCAAGTAGCAAAAGTATCTGTCCTTTCCAGGGTTACGAGTAGGGCATGTTCTCAAAGGAGAAGTTATTTGCATCTCTGATATACATCATGAATAATTTTATTTTTATATGCAATGTGAATCAATGTGAATAATTACAGAGTAAAGCAAAGGATTTTTTTTCAGTCTGACAGTGTCTTCCACTCTACTTGCAAATTATGTGAGCACATCTCTCTTCTAATAGTGGTAGCTTCATAGAGTGATCACAGAATGAGAACATGCTGTCTTCTAAATAGAACACCCTTCATGAATCTCTGCATTTAAAACTTTATTTTTTATTTTATGTAAAATGTTGTCACATGGTGAGTCATCCTACTTTAAAAAAATAAATAAGTATTGCATTTAAAATGTTTAAATAAATTAATTCATGCTATATAGAGTTACAATTTGGGGGACCAGCAGATGGTATAAGGTTTATGTTGCTGGACTCCCACATGGCTGATTGCTATTCAATTCCTGGACCTGATAGCTTGAAATTCATGCTGGGCACGTGTGCGTGCATGCCCAAAATTCTGAGAGAAGAATGAAGGAGGAGGGATTGCAGTGTGGTCGTCCCCCTGGGGGTTGATTTCTTGCTATCTGTCTCTCCAGTGAGTGCACATGCCCTATAGCAAAAATCCCTCTTAAAAAAAATTGGTGTCTTAAGAAAAATCGCTTTTGTTTCATATACATTTCTAGTATCACTTCCTGTAAAACTACAAAATCAGAAATCATCTTAGCATAGAGTAAATAGATTATGATAATGGGTTGTCAGAAATGTCATGTTCCTCTACAAAAATGCATCATGACTTTTCAGACAACTCAATATATTGAAGGATTAGGCTTCACTGTTTTGTGTCAGATTAATACTTCATATTCAGATCATCACTTGAGTCAACAAATATGGCTGCAATTCAGCAAAAAAGTTCAAGGGACAAGCAACACGTCATTATTTTATGTAGGATAGATGTTATGCTTCTTGATTGGCTATTGTATAATTATCTCATAAACACATGTTTTTATGTTTCATAGGGATTCATAAAAAAGTGTATAAAAAAGTATGATAGTTTATAATATGAAATGAAATTGTATGAAATGAAATCCAACTTATCAATTCTTTCTTTCATAAACCATGCTTTTGGCGCCATGTCTGAAAAGTCCTTATCATTAAATATTCTATGCTGATTCTTCCCACAATACTGGGGTAACATGATAATTTTTAATTTTCATATAAAAATTTTCACATTTTTAAAATAATTAATTAATTAATTAATTAATTTTTAATTTGACCAGAAAGAAAGTGAGAAAACAAGCCACCTGGTCTGGGACTTGAACCATGGTTTACCATGTGGAAGTCCAGCACCTTAACCACCATGCTACCTGACAGCTCCAAGTTTTAACATTATTTTAAACTTTAATTTTCTCATCACACAAATTCAGGTAACATTTTTACATTTAAACAAGATGTTGATCCTATGAGAGTACTACTTCTCAATTTGCTATGTTTTTGAATGAAATAGGTAAAATTATATGCCTACAGATAAATGTTAAAATGGAGCTTGAAAAATGAAGACAGCTATTATAGTATTGGGATTATGGCTTAACGCTAGTGTATATTTAAGAAATACTTAGATAAATTTAAATAAATTAAAGCATAGTTTTCCCCCCAACAGGAGGTTATATGAAAAAATTTAAACATATCAATTTAGGTAAATAGTTCAGTGATAGGGCAGAAATATGGACTTTAGATAAAATTATTTTAATGAAAATATTAAGAGTTTTGGGTCAGCATGTGGCATGGTAGTTAAGGCACTAGATCCCACACAGCCAACTTCACAGTTTGAATCCTGGACCTGGCAGCTTGAAAAGATGCCTGGTGCATGTACATGCATGCCCAAAGTCCTGAGAGGAGAACGGAGGAGAAGGGCTTGTGGCATGGCCACTTTCCCTAGGAGGTGATTACTCATCCACCCTCATCTTTCTCTGGAGAGCACATGCATCCTGAGGCAAAAATCTTTTTAAAAAGTTAAGAGTTTTAGTACACTTCTATTTATTTATTTAAAAGAATTATTTATCTAATTCACTTTGTTGTTGTTGTTGTTGTTGTTATTAATTTGACCAGAGAGAAAGAGAGAAAGGGAAAGAGAAAAAGCAAGCTATCAGGTCCATGACTCAAACTGTGGTTGGCCATGTGGGAATCCAGGGCCTTTAACTACCATGTCACCTGCTGGCCCCTCACTTCTATCTATCTATCTGTCTATCTATCTATCTATCTATCTATCTATTTATTTATTTTTCTTTTTTTGGAGAGGTCTTTATTTGCTATAGGGTACGTGCGTTTGCCAGACAGACAGAGACAGACAGAGAGAAAGAAAGCGAGAAATCACCCCCCAGGGGGGATGGCCACGCCGCAGTCCCTTCTCCTCCATTCTCCTCTCGGGATCTTGGGCATGCATGCACACGTGCCCGGCATGAGTTTTAAGCCACCGGGTCTGGGACGCGAACCGTGGTCGGCTACATGGGAGTCCAGCGACATAGCTATTACGCTAACTGCTGGTCCCCCTTCTACTTATTTTTTAAAGATTTATTTATTTTTAGTTTTATTTATTATCATTATTCATCAATTTTGGTCAGAGAGAGATAGGCAGAGAGAAAGGTAGAGTGGGAAAGCAAGCCACCAGGTCCAGGACTTGAACCATTATTGGCCATGTGGCAGTCCAGCACCTCAACCACCACACCACCTGCTAGTCCCAACAGTTTTAGTACACTTTTAAATAACATCTGAAAAATGTGTAATGTCAGAATAATTGTGAGAGAATAAAAGAATGTTGTTCTTATTGAAAAGCTGAGATTAAAGGTAGAATATTGAAGTAGATTACTAGCACAATAAGACGACTTTCTTATTTAATTTTTTTTTAAAAATATGGAATGCTTCACGAATTTGTGTGTCATCCTTGCGCAGGGGCCACGCTAATCTTCTCTGTATTGTTCCAATTTTAGTATATGAGCTGCCGAACCGAGCACATTTTTTTTTTTTGAGAGGTTTTTGCTATAGGCCATGTGTGCTCACCAGAGAGACAGAGAGAGACAGAGAGACAGAAAGTGAGAAATCACCCCCCAGGGGGGATGGCCACGCTGCAGTCCCTTCTCCATTCTCCTCTTGGGATCTTGGGCATGAATGCACACGCACCTGGCGTGAGTTTGAGCCATCGGGTCCGGGACTTGAACCGCGGTCGACTACATGGGAATCCAGCAACATAGCCATTACACTAACTGCTGGTCCCAAGTCTTTATTTTTTAAGAGCAGTTTTAGGTTTACAGAAAGTAGAAGTTTCCCGTAAGTACTCCCTGTCCCCACGCATGCAGTAGTTTCTCCCATTATCAACATGTCCTAGCAGAATGGTACATTTGTTCTAGTTGATGACCCTGTGTTGACACATTATCACCTGAAGTGTCTATAATTTACATTAGGATTCAATCTTTTTTTTTTTTTTTTTCTTTGAGAGGAAGATTTTTTTCTATAGAGTGTGTGTGCTTGCTGGATACATAGAGCACAGAGAGAGAGAAAGCAAGAAATCATCCCCTGGTCCCCACCCCCAGGTGATCCCAGGGAGATGGCCACACTGCAGTCCCTTCTCCTCTATTCTCCTCTCGGGTTTTGGGCACACAAACATATGTGCCCAGCATGAGTTTAAGTCACTGGGTCTGGGACTTGAATCACCATTGACTATGTGGAAGTCTAGTGATGTAACCATTATGTCATCTGCTGGTCCCAGGATTCAATATTAATGCTGTAAATTCTTTTTTAAAAATAATTATTTATTTCATTTTATTTTATTTTTTAATTAAATTATTTTTAATTTGATCAGAGAGAGATGGAGGGTGAGAGTGAGAGAGAGAGAGAGGAAGTGAGAAAGCAAGCCACCAGATTCAGGACTTGAACCCTGGTCGGCCATGTGGGAGTGTCCAGCGCCTTAACCACCATGCCACCTGCTGGTCCCTAATGTTGCACATTCTATAGGTTTTGAGAAATGTACAATAACATGTGTCCAATATTATAGTATCATGCAGAATAGTTTTAATGCTTAAGAATCTTCCATACTCCACCTGTTCATCTCCCCCTTTCCCCATAACCCCTAATGCTCACTGATATTTTGTCTTCATAGTTTAGCCTATTCTAGAATGTCTTATAGTTGGAAGCATACAGGTATGTATTGGGTTTTGGAAAAATCATGATGCATTTTTGTATAGAAAAACATAGAAAAAATACATTTTGACTTTTCTGATAACCCAGTAGTTTTTTCAGATTGGCTTCTTTAACTTAGTAATTTGCACTTAAAGATTTTTTTATATCTTTTCATCTTTTGATAGTTAACTTATATTTAGTACCAAATAGTATTCCATTATCTGAATGTACCATGGTTTATTTATTCATTTACTTACTGAACGGTGTCTTGACTGCTTCTAGGTTTTCACAATTATGACTGAAGCTGTGACAACCACCCATGCACAGATTTTGTGTACACATACTTTTTCAGCTCCTTTGGGAAAATACCAAGTTCAAATTGCTGGATAAATTGGAAGAATGTAATTAGTTTGCTGTTGTTGTTTTTAAAGAATTATTTATTTAACTATATTTATTATTATTATTATTATTATTATTATTATTATTATTTAGTTTGACCAGGTGAGACAGAGAGAGAGAGGGAAAGTGAGGAAGCAAACCAGCAGATCAGGACTCATACCACAGTCAGCCATGTGGGAGTCCAGAGCCTTAACCACAATGCCACCTGCAGGCCTCTATATTTAGTTTTGTAAGAAACATTCAAACCTCTTCCAAAGTGGCTGCACCATTTTGTATTCCCACATGCATGAATGTGAGTCCTTGTCACTCTACATCCTTGCCAGTGTTTGGTGTTACCCATATTCTGGATATTGGTCTTTCTGAAAGATGTGTAGTGGTATCTCATAGATTTATTTTGCATTTCCCTGACATATGATCTGAAGCATTTTTTTCCTATTGTGGAGTTTTAAGAATTATTTGTATACTTTGGATAACAATCCATTATGACATATGTCTTTTGAAAATATCTCCTCCCAGTGTATAGCTTTTGTTTCATTCTCTTGACGTTGTCTCTTGCACAGCAGAAATTTTAATTTTAATGAAATCCAGTTTATCAATTCTTTCTTTCATAGGTCTTACCTTTGGTGTCTTATCTAAAATGTCATCACCAAAACAAAATCCATCTATATTCTCTATGTTATCTTCTAGGAGCTTTATAGTTTTGTGCTTTACATTTAACTTTGTGATTTATTTGTTACATTTTTTTGAAGGTGGTAGCATTGTGTTTAGATTAGTGTTCTTGCATGTATATGTCTGATTTTTTTCACATAATTTGTTGAAAAGATGATTTCTTCTACATTGTATTGCTGTTGCGCCTTTGTTAATGATCAATTGGCTATATATAGTAGTTCTGTTTTGGGCTATTTTGTTTCATTGATTTGTTTGTCTGTTCCTTCACCAGTACCACAGTGTCTTGATTATTGTAGCTTTACTGTAGGTTTTGAAGTCAGGTAGTGTCAATACTCCAACTTTGTTCTTTCCTTCCATATTGTATTGACTATTCTGGGTCTTTTGTTTCTGCATATAAATGGTAGACCAAATTTGTTGATATCTACAGGATAGCTTGAAAAGCCTTTGGATCCAGGATTTGAACTGTGGTCAGCCCCATGGGAATCCAGTGCCTTAACCACCATTTTACCTGATGGCCCTGCTGATAGTGTCTTTTGATGCACTGAAATTCAAATTTGTTTACTCTTTATGAGGGGGAGGTTATGAAGAAGAAGAAAAAGGTGAGAAAGAGAGAGTAGGCCTTTTCGTCAGGGTCTCTCTGTGTCATGAGCTTCCTGCCCCCTCCCAATTAGCTAGGACTAGTGGCATGCCATGGTGAGTTTAGGGTAGCCTGGAAACCAAACCAGACCTCCCAACACAGCTTCTGGCCTCCTCAGTGGTGGTACTACTGATGTGCTACTGTGGCTGGGCCAGAAGCTATTTATTTTAATCAGGTAAGTTTATCTTATTTTTACTTGTGTTTATTTTTACTTTTTATTGTTGTGTTCAAGAAGTCATTGCCAAATTGAATGTAATGATGATTTCCCCTCTTTCTTTCTTTCTTTTTCTTTCTTTCTTTCTTTCTTTCTTTCTTTCTTTCTTTCTTTCTTTCTTTCTTTCTTTCTTTCTCTTTCTTTTTTTTAAAGAAGTTTTTGCCATAGGGCACATGCACTCGCAGAAGAGAGTGAGAGAGAGGCAGTGAGAGGGAAAGTGAGAAATCACCCCCCCTTGGGAGAGATATCCATGCTACAATCCCTTCTCCTCCGTTCTCCTCCCAAGATCTTGGGCATGTGCACACACGTGCCTGGATTGCATTTCAAGCCACTGGATCCAGTACTCAAACCACAGTTGGCCATGTGGGAGTCCAGTAACGTAATCACTACAACATCTGCTGGATCCTCCCCATGTTTTCTTTTAAGAGTTTTCTAGTTTTAAGTCTTACATTTTGGTCTTTGATCCATTTAGAGGTGGTTTTCTTTTTTTTTTTTTTTTTCTTTTTTTAAATATGGGTATGGTGATGTCCAACTTTTGTTCTTTGGCATGTGAATATACAGGTTTCCCAGCACCATTTGATGAAAAGACCATCCTTTCTCAATTGAATAGTCTTGATACCTTTGTCAAAAATCATTTTATCAGGACCAGCACATGACGTAATGGTTAGGTTGCTGGACTCCCACATCGTTGACCGTGATTTGAGTCCTGGACCCGGTGGCTTAAAATTCATGGTGGAAGACCAGATCTCCAAGAAGTTCTCAGGGTTATGCTGTATCAGGAAAATTAAACACAGACACACGGAAATAAGAATCCAAAAACTAAGAAAGTGGCCAACTTAATCATAGGGACAAGTCTGGAGTTGAATGTTATATACCAGAATTTAATCAGGAAAATTGAACCAGAACAGAAGATAAAATTACATGAGACTGATAGGTTCATGCACCTACCATTTGAACAGAATCCTAACCTGTTTCCTGGCTTTAAGCAAAGCTCCCTGGCATTTCTTTGATTTAAGTTAAAACTGGTTTTCTTAGTAGTAATGAGTGAACTCACCATTGAAAGTAGTTAGATTATGTAGGAAATTGTGTGATCAATGCAATGTGGGTGGGAAGGGAATGAAGGACAATTGTGGACACTGGAGGTGGTGTGAGAGGAGGGTGGGAAGGGACAGAGGGTCAGAAAGAGGGGTGGAAATATTTCTAGAAACTAGAAATGGAAAATTTTTTGTAATGTACATGATTGAGTCACTGTGCAGTGTGTACTGGATGGGAAATCGCATTTTGTGTGCTGTGATGATGCTTAGGGAAGGGATGTAAAAATTGAGTTACAAAAATAAAAAGTTTCAGGAAAAAAAAATATATCTATTCAATGACTGCAGTAGGATATGTAGCCCCAGCTAGGTGCTACTTTATAGGATGCATAAAGTTAGACTTGTGTTCATGGAAATGTGTATGTCACCTGTGTTTGCTATGAGGGTATTTGGATTGATTAGGGTCTTTGGTGATTCAATAAAATGTGGGGGAAAAACAGTATAGAAAGCAAACATAGATACATGTTTGTTGATGTGCTTGATTGAGACAATATACAGTGTACTCTGGATGGAAAATCTCATTTTGTATGCTGTAATGATGTACAGTGAATGAATGCAAATAAATTGAAAAAAAAAACAAAAACCAAAAAACTCATGGTGGGTGTGTGCGCGTGTGTGCCCAAAATCTCAAGAGGAAAATGGAGTAGAAGGGATTGTGGCATGGCCATTCCCCTTGGGGGGTCATTTTTTGCTTTCTGTCTCTCTGTCTCTCTGACGAATACATGAACCCTATAGCAAAAACCTCTCTTAAAAATAATTTTTATCATAATTTGAGAGTTTATTTTTGAGTTCTTTATTCTGTTCCATTGGTCTATATGTCTGTCTTTACATACATATTTCTTA
This sequence comes from Tupaia tana, assembly GCA_026018925.1. Lineage (NCBI taxonomy): Eukaryota > Metazoa > Chordata > Mammalia > Scandentia > Tupaiidae > Tupaia > Tupaia tana. Next base: position 172,088,163 of record JAKSZU010000003.1, on the reverse strand, counting down.
AGCATTTTTTTGTTAAGAGGTTTTTGCCTTAGGGCACGTGCACACACCAGAGAGAGATAGTGAGAAGGAAAGTGAGCAATCACCCCCACAGGGGAGATGACCTTGCCACTACAAGCCCTTCCCCTCCATTCTCCTCCTGATATCTTGGGCATGCATACACATGTGCCTGGTGTGAGTTTTAAGGCACCAGGTCCAGGACTTGAACTGTGGTCGGCCATGTGGGAGTCCAGTGATGTAACTTATATGCCATCTGCTGGCCCCTTTTAAAGCATTTTTTTAAAAACTATTTATTTATTTATCTATTTATTTGTTGTGATTTTCAAGACTCTGGGTTCAGGACTTGAACTGCAGTTGGCCATGTGGGAATCTAGTGCCTCAACCACTATGCTGGCCCTCTACATACATATTTTTAAAGAATATAGTTAATATAGTTTTAGAATAAAATATTAAGTGTAAATTTAGTAGTCTTAGTTTTTACTAATCCATAACTCTGCCTCCATCCTCTTAGGGTAGAGGGTGGGCCTGAGAATTAAAGTGATATAAAACAAATTAACAGAAAAAAAGCACAAAGAGTTATTTACTACAGTTTTTTATGGCTCAGGACCCCTTCATAAGGAAATGGAGATCTGAAGAAGCAAGTGGAGACAGTTACTTGTATAATGAAATGGACGAAGAATACTGAGTTGTAAAAATGTATTAAGACAGAGGGGCTTGGACTAGGGTAGCTATTAATAGTTGAATAGAAAAGTAGCCAGGAAGATTAGGGTTAGTATTATATAATTAGGTTTTTGGGCAAAATTCCTTCGGCCTAAGTTTTCTGTCCTTGATAAGAATGTTGTATCTTTTACCTAGGAGGTTTTTGTTTTGTTTTGTTTTTAAGAAAGATTTATTTATTTTTTTTTTTTGCTACAGGGTGCATGTGCTTGGTGGAGAGACAGAGAGACAGAAAGTGAAAAATCACCCCCCCCCAAGGGGAATGGTCAAGCCGCAATCCCCTCTCCTCCATTCTCCTCCCAGGATTTTGGGCATGCACTCACAAGAGCCCAGAGTGAGTTTCAAGCTACCAGGGTCCAGGACTTGAACTGCGGTCCACTACGTGGGAGTCTGGCAAAGTAATTATTACACCATCTGCTGGTCCCTTACCTATAAGTTTTATCTTTTACTTGTAAGAAATGCCATAAAAGGTCCAGTAGATGGCATAGCAGTTACATCACTGGACTCTCCCATGGCTGACCATGGTTCGAGTCCTGGACCCATGGCTTGAAACTCACACTGGGCATATGTGTGTGCATACCCAAGATCCTGGGAGGGAAATGGAGGAGAAGGGATTGTGGCATGGTCATCTCCCCTGGGGGCTGATTTCTCACTTTCTCCCTCACTGCCTTTCTCTGTCTCTGGCCAGTACATACACCCTAAGGCAAAAATCTCTTAAAAAAAAAAAAAAGAAATGAGATGTGATGAAGGTCAGAGTGATCATTTTACACCTGATGTTTCTCAAGTGCCTTTAACGTAGTCAATGTATCAGAGTGGAGAATATCTATATCTTTATCTATCTATCTATCTAGATATATAGTTTGTTTGTTTTGTTTTAGAGAGATTTTTGCTATAGGGCACATGTGCTCACTGGAGAGATAGTGAGACAGACTGCAAGAAATCAACCCCTGGGGGAATGGCCACGCCGCAATCCCTTCTCCTCCATTCTCCTCTCGGGATCCTGGGGATGCACACACACGTTCCCAGTGTGAGATTATGTCACTGGTTCCAGGACTCGAGCTGTGGTTGACTATGTGGGAGGCCAGCAACATAATCATTATGCCAGCTGCTGGTTCCCAGAGTGGTATAATTTTAACTCATTTGCTAACATCCAGATACTCAGTAAGGAGAAAGTATAATATCACAATTTTGGTTATTTTAATGAACCAAAAACATTTAGATATTGAAATTCCAAACATGTTTTTCAGAACATAGTAATCAGATGTGGTGTCATAGGTAATATGAATTATTGTAGAAATTATTTCAAAGATGAGGATTTTTTGCGAAATAGTAGGAAAAGCTTATGGTTCTATTCCTGAAGAAGCTATGAACCTGTCAGTGCTAGGGCAGGACGATTGCAGCCCATTCATAATCTTTCTAGGCTCTAGCAAAGCAGGAATATCAATTTATTGGAAAGTTTAATAGATATCCCCAGCTTCACAAATTTTAAAGTATAACACATATAAATATGAACATAAAGATTGCATTCATAGAATGTTCTTAATACAATCTAAACTTAATTTTCTATACTTTGAGTTAATTTTTCTAGAGTCATGAAATGACAAAAATGGTAATTTTTCTTAAAAAAAGTTTTGTTTAGTTTTCACCTAGATACCTGGCAAATGCATTGCTGTCATCATTATATAGAACATAGATGTATTCATATCCATATTTAATCCTCAAGATCTCATTTAAATTTTTGCTTTTTAGCATAGAACCTACAAACAGTACTGAACCTTTATATCCTTTTTAATCTAAGTTTATTTATTTGTTTCTTCAGAGGGAGACAGACAGACAGACACCCCTAACAGGTGCCACAGTCCACTCCCACCATCAGCCTACCAGGATCACAGGCACATACTTGCTTTCCACATATACAGGGAAAGCTCAGGATGTGAACCTAGAACATTCCCATGTGGCCTCAGGATCATGGAGTGTTGCATTCCCTCTGTGCCACCATAGCTGGTGAAACGGTACTGAACTTCCTACCAGCCTCTCATCTGTGTGCACCAGATAGTGATCAAATAAGCAAAAGGGAATAGTAGATCAGAAAATGTGGTTTGTATTTTGGGGTAATGACTATTTACTAGAAAATGTGGGGAAAACGTTGTAGTCTTTACAAAACCCTATCTTTTGTTTTCTTCAGTTATGATAGAGCGCATGAGCATGCACATGAGAATAAAGAAGAGAGAGAGAAAGAGAGAGAGGTAGATGAGTACCCTCCACAGGGTCTGATCACATTGCGATGTCCTTCCTCCACTCCTCCAGCCTCTGGGATTTGGGGCACTAGCACATGTGCCTGGTATAATACCCTATCTTTCTAATACAATTTTGGTCAAGTTTTTATTATCTGTGTAAAAAATAAAAGAATGAGAACAGTAAAATGGAAATTTGCTGACAAAAGTCACCTCTTTGAAGTATGCCTCACATATGTATTATAAAAGCTTTTTTAGAGGAGTAGCAAATGGAAAAATCTGCCTCACTTACGTTCTTTGTCATATACTCTGGTAGAGGTACAGAAAGAAAAATCTGATATAAAAGTCTTTAATCTAGGGACCAGTAGGTGGTGTAGTGGTGAAGGCACTGGACTCCCACATGGCCAACCATGGTTTGAGTCCCAGGCCTGACAGCTTGCTTTCTCTCTCTCTCTCTCTGGGGAGTGTATATGCCCTATAGCAAATTAAAAAAATAATAATAAATAAAATTTAAATAATTATTTTAAAAAGAATTCAGTCTAATAGTTAACTACAAGATTTAGTTATATAATTTAACTTGCATATGTTATTTTAAAAAGAGGTTGATTACTATAGACATCTACAATTGTGAAATATTTGCTGCTTGGCAATGAATGGATGTCAAGAACTGTGAAGGGTATAAAATTTTACCCTCCTTGTAAGGTAACACATTCCCAAACTACAGTTTCATGGTTGCTGGTAGAAAGATGAGTCTCCTGGGTCAGAGATAAAAGACAGTATATTACTTACAGTAACAGTAGCCGGAGTATCAGCTTTTTTAATGCCTTGATTCCCTGAGCCCCATTCCATAGGGTATTGTACAGAGGGCCACATGACACCTGCACCCTCACTGTGTAGAGGAGAGGAACCTTGAACTTAAGTAACTCAAATCTTTTGTAATGAGCAGTAAATATGTCTGTCTTTTGCACCAGAGGGAGATAGAATATCTGTATTTTCAAGGAGCAGTCAGAGCCTCATAACAGTAATTTAAGAGACTTATGGAGAATTGTCCTACAATAAGAGATCTGGGCTGAAATTTTTGCATATTAAATATTTTATTTGTAATGCAAATTAGTAACAAAATTAGAAGAGGAAAATTTTTAAATACTTGGGAGAACAAAGTTTAAATATGTACCTTTTGTGTGTGTGTGTTTTAATGCTGGGGGCATATGTGTGTGTGTGTTAGAGAGAGAGAACACTTTCCAATGGGGTCTGGTAATGTTACAATCATTTTATCTCCAGTTCTCCATCCTGTTAGGTCCTGGGCATGCACACCTATGACTGATGGATTTTTCAAGTCAGTGGGCTGGAACTTGAATTCTGGTCAAGCCATGTAGTGTTCAGTTTCCTCTGTGCAATGCTGAATTATGAGGCTGGCCTAAATATTCTACTTTGGAAGAATCTAATAATGTACAATTTTAAGACACTTTCAGTTTTGTACATTATTGAAAATAGAAAAGACTTGTACTTAGGATCACTTCCTGTTGCTTTGTAGCATGTAGTAACTAATAAAACTTTATTTCAAAAACATTCTGAATTTAAAACTCTTAACTAATTCATACAGTATTCTTTTTCTCTTTTTTTAGTTTGCTGTAGTGCACATGAGCTCACTAGAGAGGGGGAGAGAGACAGAGAGGGAGACAGAGAGATAAATCACACACCGGGAGAGTGGAGATGGCATGCCACAATCCTTTCTCTTCTATTCTCCTCTCAGGATGTTGGGCACACATGTACACATGCCCAGCATGATTTTCAAGCTACCAGGTCTGGCACTTGAACTACTCAGCCAGTCATGTGGGATCTAGCCATCTTAGCCACCATGTCACCTTCTGGCCCCATACAGTCCTTTATAAAAAACTCATACAAGAAGATTTTAATTTGTATCAGGTCATGAAAAGGCTTGATGTGAAAACAGTTTCCTTTTGAAGTAAAAAAATGTTTCTTATTATTCACACCAAATCAAAGTGAACCATTCTAAGAGAACAACCATCTCCAGTTTCCTGCAAGTAAATAAATAACAATAATTAAAATAAAATCATGTTTCAGATGAATGAAAATAATTGACTTAACATTTATATATTTACTGTTTCAAATTTACATATTTAAAATAACAAAACAAATAGCTTTAAATGCACTGTACATATGTAACAAAAGAACAGAATATTTATCTTACTTGATTATTAATACCTTGATATAAAAGTCATAAAAATGAGTTAAGAAATAATATAGGGGACCAGCAGTTGGCATAATGGCTATGTCACTGATCTCCCATGTAGTTGATCATGGTTCGAGTCCCGGACCTGGTGGCTTAAACTCATGCCAGGCACGTGTGTGTGTGTGTATGCCCAAGATCCTGAGAGGAATGGAGGAAAAGGGATTACAGCGTGGCCATCCCCCCAGGGGATAAATTCTCACTTTCTGTCTCTCTGTCTGTCTTTCCGGTGAGTGCACGCACCCTATAGCAAAAACCTCTCCAAAAAAAAAAAAAAAAAAAAAAAAGAAAAGAAAGAAAGAAAGAATATAGGAAGCATAAAAGGCAGAGAAAGAAGGACAGGATGACAAAGTTTTAGAAGCATGTAAGGATCATACAACAAAAAAATTGCATACTGTGGTTCATAGTTTGTGATTTCTATTTATTTTATTTTACAGTACTGTGTGTTCTTTTATTTTATAGAATATATAATTTTATTTATTTTAAAAATTATTCTTTCTTTTTTTTTTTTTTTTTTTTTTTGAGAGAGATTTTTGCTATAGGGCACATGCACTCGCCGGAGAGACAGAGGGATAGAAAGCGAGAAATCCCACCTCCCCACCAGGGGGATGGCTGCAACACAATCCCTTCTCCACTCTCTTCTTGGGCATGCATACACATGCACCCAGTTTGAGTTTTAAGTCTCTGGATCCAGAACTCAAACCTCAGTCAACTACGTGAGAGTCCACCAACGTAATCTTTATGCCATCTACTGGTCCCTAAAATTATTATTTCTTAATTTGACCAGAGATAGAAAAAGAGAGAAAGAGGGGAAGCAAGAAAGAAAGCTGCCAGGTTCAGACTCAAATTACAGTCAGTCATGTGGGAGTCCAGCACCTTAACCACCACACCAACCATGGGCCCCAGAACTGTATGTTCTAAAAGTTTCCATATAGCATTCACTTCTTAATTTTGGTATTTACTAAGTATTTGATAGTAGCTATGTAGGTAATGGTTCATAAAATAGAAAATAACATGGTTTTATAAGCTTTTTATAAAGGCTATAAAGAGATATTAATAAGAATCTCATGTATTCCTCATTTATTATTATTTCTATCTTTCTTTTACACTGTCCCCCCCCCCCCCCACCTCCTCCAAGGCATTTCTCAGTAAAAAATAAATAAATAAAACACATTCACTATATAACTTCAGCTTATAACTTTAAATACTAACTTTAAAATAATTATTCTTTTCACATTCTGTGTACTTGCCAGAGAGAGAGGGGGAGAGAGAGAGATCATCCCTCAGGGGGATGGCAGCACCACAGTCCTTTCTCTTCCACTCTCTTCTTGGGATTTTGGGCATGCACACACATGCCCGCAGCATGATTTTCAAGCCTCCAGGTCCAGGATTCAAACCACAGAGTTCGCCGTATGGGATCCAGCTACTTTAACCTTCAAGCCATTTTTTTGCCCAGTAATTTTATTTTAAAAAGTAGAAATCATAAAATCAACTTCTCAAGAATCTCAAAATTGAAAAAAAAAAAAAAAAGATCAAACCTTTGAAGGATTTCCTTTTAAAATCAGTCTGATTTTTTGGGGCCAGCAGGTAGTGTGGTGTTCAAGTCACTGGATTCCTATATGGGTGGCCACAGTTCAAGTCCCAGAACTGGTGACTTGAAAAACAGCACCCTGTGATTGTGGCAAGCACACATGCCCTCGGACCAAATTTGCTATAGGGGACATGCTCTCACCAGAGACATAGAGAGAGACAGACAGAAAGCAAGAAATCACCCCCCAGGGGAGATGGCCATGCCACAATCCTTCTCCATTCTTTCCTTGAGATTTTGGACATGCAAACACATGTTCCTGGTGTGAGTTTCAAGCTTCTGGGTCTGGAATTTGACCATGTGGGAGTCCAGTGAGGTAACCATTATGCCATTTGCTGGTCCTCAAAATCCATTGTTTTTGAAAGACTTACTTCAAAACATTTCCAAGGTTTTCATGATAGCTTGTTTCAGAAATGACCTTGACTTGTACCCTATATCTGTAGAGGGATATTTTAAAGATAAATGAAAGAATGTATTTTATATTTAGTTATTTCATCATTAAAAGTAAAACATATTAGGGACCAGCAGTTAGTGTAATGGCTATGTTGTTGGACTCCCACGTAGTCGACCGCGGTTCGAATCCCGGACCCGGTGGCTTAAACTCACGCCGGGCGCGTGTACGTGCGTGCCCAAGATCCCAAGAGGAGAATGGAGGAGAAGGGATTGCAGTGTGGCCATCCCCCTGGGGAGTGATTTCTTGCTTTCTATCTCTCCGTCTCTCTCTGTCTGTCTGGGGAGCGCTCGCACCCTATAGCAAAAACCTCTCAAAAAAAAAAAAAAAAAAAAAAAAGCAAAGCATATTCATGGAATAGAATTTGGAAAATAGGAAAGGAGAAAACTTATCCACAGTTTCACCAGTTACATAAAACTATGGCTAAGATACATTTTGCTTCCAGTCTTTTTTCCCCCACATATATATTTTATTTATTTTAAATAAAATTTAAATCACATTACACACACACACATACACACACACATTTCTTTATCTTTTTTAACCTCATTTTGAACACTTTTCTTTGTTTCCATATCATGGTTTTAGATTTTAATGGCTGAATTTTATTCCATCAAACCAGAGCTTTACTTAGCCATCTCTCTCTTTTTTTTTTTTTTAATTAAATCTGTTTACAATTTCTTCACTTAAAATTTTTTATTTTAGAGCCAGCAGGTGTTGTAGTGGTTAAGGTGTTGGACTCCCACATGGCAGACCATGGTTTGAGTCCTGGACCTGGCAGCTTTAAACTCATGCTGAGCGCATGTACATACATGCCCAAAATTCCAAGAGGAAAATGGAGAAGAAGGGATTATGGTGTGGCCATCTCCCCAGGGTATGTGTGTGGGAATTTCTCACTTTCTGTCTCCCTCTCTCTCTCTGTCTCTCTGATGAGCACATATGCCCTATAGAAAAAATACCTCTTAATTTTTTTTTTAAAATTTAGCTTAGAGATTTTGATTGGCTTTATTTGCAATTCTAGAATTAGGGACCACTTTATTTCATAAAGTAGCAGAAAAGTTCTCTCTTCTTTCTAATAAATAACCCTGTGATGGACATTCTTAGATATGAAACTTTTCCCCATATTTAGGATTATATCCTGGGAAAGAACTGTAGAATAGAATTATTGAGACAAAGCTTATGAAGCTTTAGACTTCTGGAGAAACAATGTAAAATTGATAGTTTTGGTTTGTTTCTTTTCTAGTTTGGGCAGATATGATTTTGCTTGGTAGTAGGAAATTGGATTTCTAAGAGAAGCAGATCCTTATTTTATTATGTGATAAAATTGTGTTCACCCTTCACTGAATGAAGCTACATGTTAATTCCTGTAGTAATTTGCAGCAACAAAAGGGTTTTTTCCAGTCCTGCATTTGATTTCTACATATGGTAAAGTGCATTTTCTGAGCCCCACCCTATTGCTGTTACCTAATGCTGGGTAATACCAGGTCACTTTCTTTTAACTGTGCAAGACTTTGTACACAAATTCTGCAGACAAGTTAAGGTTTGCTTTGATACAGATTGGATTTTGACCTGCTATTTTTTTTAATATGGTAAGTGATCATTTTATGGTATTAATGGTCTCTTATGAAGTTTTTAATAATTAAATCCCAGAAATACAGTATTTTAGGGACAGAAGAAACCTTAAAACTCCCTAATCTGAAATAATTTTGTTTTACAGATGAGCAAATGAGGCTTATATGGATTAGATGTTTTGTCTGAAGTCACTTATTTAAAAGAGTTGAGATGAGAATTTAGTTCTTACTTCTCTTTCAAGTGCTTTTTCTATTACATCTTTTTATGTATTAACAAATAATGTGTGTTCTACACCCTGCTTTTTAGAATTATTTAATGTATTATTATTATTTAAAATTTGCTATAGGGCATGTGTACTCACCAGAGGGGGAAAGAGAAGAGAAGTGATAAAGCAAGTCACCAGATCTGGGACTCAAACTGCAGTAGGCCATGTGAGACTCCAGTGCTCTACCCATCATGCCACTTGTCGACTCCTCACACACTGCTTTATGAGTTCCTATGACTACTTTCCACTCCTGTCCTGTAAGGCCCTTGGTTACAGAAGTGCTTGTATCCTACCCTGTGTGGTAGGAGATGCTTTACTAAGTAAGTTGACTAGCTATTCAAGTTTTTTTTTTTTCAATTAATTAAATTCACATTTTACATAAAGTCCCCATTATGATGAATACAATATACATATACATATATAGTTTTCAACAGAGAACTCTACATTTTTGGTGTTAAATTGTTCTTCCCTTTGCCCCCACGCCCACTCTCTACCACCCACTCCCCACCACCCACTCCCCTCCCTTACAGCCTCTGGTATCTACATTTATCCTTTCCTCTATCATATCTTCAGATCTTTCTCCTTCTGCCAGAGTGCCGATATTTTTTTTTTCATTGCACATCTTTACAGTGTACAGCATGGTTTTTCCCAGCATGAGTACAGTGCACATCAGTCAAGACAATGATATCACCATGTACATCATCATCAACAGACCACTCTTCATCTTTGTGACCACTAAGTGTGATGCCTGTTCCCTGAATCCCTCCCCTCCGCCCTCCATCACTCATTCCCATTACCTCTCCCATACTGTCTCCAGTATCCACTGTTGCCATCCCCGCCACTATACCCTCCAGTTCCTTCACTTTTTTTTTTTTTTTTCCAATTATCAGCTCATAAAGTTTTTTACAATAGGGAACATAGATTCTACTCAGGGTTGGGTTAAGGGTGGGTCTCGAACAGTTCCGTAATTGTAGGTGAGTCCTCCTGGGATACAGTTTCAGGAAAGCGGTTCTGGTAAGCAGAGATGGTTATCAGCCGATGTGGCACAGCATCCATCCTGTGATTACCGGGAATGGTGTTGTGGGGATCTGCAGCGTGAGTCATCCTCCGGTATCTGGCTTCCTTAAGAATGGTAGAATAGTTCTTGTTTTTCCCTGAGGTAATGCAAGGCTGGTAACCATCATCTTCTCACTGTCCATAGGCAGAGAAAATCCTCCTGTACAATCAAGTTCTTAGTCCTAGTTTTCGGCCTCAGTTTGCCGCCCGCGGCCAGTGGCCACGCGTAGGCCGGGGGGCCACGCGCAGGCCCGACGGCCACAGGCAGGCCCAGCAGCCACGCTCCGGCCCGGAGGCCATGTGCAGGCCCGGAGGCCACGCGCTGGGCCGGGGGACACGTGCTGGGCCAGCAGCCACGCGCTGGGCTGGCAGCCACACGCAGGCGGGCCTGGCGGCCACACCCAGGCCCGGCGGCCATGCGCAGGCCCGGCGGCCTCGCGCAGGCCACGCGCAGGGGCAGGCCAGTGGCAACACGCAGGCCCGGTGGCCACGTGCAGATCTGGAGGCCACGCGCAGGCCCGGCGGCCACTCGCAGGCGCAGGCCCGGCGCCACGCGCAGGCCCAGAGGCCACGTGCAGGCCCGGCGGTCACGCGCCGGCCCAGCGGTCACGCGCTGGCCCGGTGGCCACTCACAGGCGCAGGCCCGGCGGCCACGTGCCAGCCTCGAGCGCGCAAACGTGCGCGGGATCCAACGCCACCCCCCGCTCACCCGGCCGACCCGAGAAAGGAAGGACGGCGAGCTCGGCTGGTCCGCGCCGCCGGCCCGCGTCAGCGCCGAGCGCGGGACACACCCAGCGCCGGAGAGGCAGCGGGGGCCGGGCGGTCCAAGCTGCGGCACGTGAGGCAGAGCCCCCCGGCCATGCGGACCCGGCCGCCGTGCGCGAGGTGGGGCCCCCGGGCCGCCGCAGGCCCCCAGGTGGGGTGCTGCAGGCCCCCGGCCGGCGCGCGGGCGCGGGGTGGGGCGCCGCCTAGCTATTCAAGTTTCATAGTGACGTTTACTCTGCTTCTTGCATGTTTGGTATCATATAGAGCTTTCTTTTTTTTTTTTTTTTTAAGAGAGATTTTTGCTACAGGGCATGTGCTTTCACAGGAGAGACAGAGAGAGACAAAGATAGAAATCACTTCCCTACCCAAAGCACAGTAATCCTTTCTCCTCCAATCACATGTTCCCTACCTTACATTGAATTGCATATATCTTTATAGTGTATTACATTTCTTTTTCCAGCATGGTTACCATGCATATCAGTCAAGACAAGGACATTACTATCCACGTCATCATCATCAAATAGCTTTTCATCATTTTATTCTTCTTCTTCTTCTTCTTCTTATTTATTCTCATTATTTTTTAAACATTCTACCACTAAATATCATTTGACTTGTGTAAAGAATTTACCCAACAGGGGACCAGCAGTTAGCGTAATGGCTATGTCGCTGGACTCCCACATAGTCGACCACAGTTCGCGTCCTGGACCCGGTGGCTTAAAACTCATGCCAGGTGCCTGTGCGTGCGTGCCCAAGATTCCAAGAGGAGAATGGAGGAGAAGGAATTGCAGTGTGGCCATCCCTCCGGGGGGTGATTTCTTGCTTTCTGTCTCTTTGTCTCTGTCTGTCTGGCAAGCGCACGCGCCCTATAGCAAAAACCTATCAAAAAAAAAAAAAAAAAAAGAATTTACCCAACATGAAATACTTCTCAGACCAGTCCAGTTGAGACTACTATACATATTATCATCCATAGGTAATAAACCATTTCTGTGTCCCACTAATGTCAGGTCTCTCTATTTGTTCTCTTGCTATCCTTCTCTATACACTTCCTTTCTGCTTCTAGCCCCCTCCCCCATTCCACACTATCTTCAGCATACATAACTATTTTCACTTCTTTTATGCCCTCCAATATTTCTATCTCAATCATAAAGTGCGGATAGTCAGTATATATTAAGTGGATACATGCAATATCTTTCTTTCATAACCTGACTTGCTTCACTCAGCAATAGATCCTCTTGACCACTTTCTTTTTTCTTTTCTTTTTTTTAACAATTAAAGTATGAATTTATTTTGGTACAAAAACTTTTTGAAATTTTTAGATAGTTTTCCCATTACATGTATTTCTGCGAGCTTTTTTTTTCCTGAAATATTTTTTCTTAATTAGTTAATTTACATTCATTCCCTGAGCATCGTCACAGCATACAAAATGTGATTTCCCATCCAGAATATACTGCATAGTGGCTTGATCTTTCTATCAAATGGCAGGGTCTTGTTGTTTTCTGTGGCAGAGTAGTATTCCATAGAGTATATGTGCTACACTTTTTCCATCCATTCTGTTTGTGGACATTTGGGATGGTTCCATGTCTTAGTGATTGTCAATAATGCTTCAATAAACATTGATGTGCAAGTGCTTTTCCGACTGAGCATTCTCCTGTCTTTGTATAGATACAGAAGTGCAATTGCTGGATCAAATGATATTTCTATTTGTAGATCTTTGAGGAACCTCTGTATTGTTTTCCACAGTGGATAAACCAGTTTACATTCCCACCAACAGTATAGGAGAGTTCCCCTTTCACCACATCCCCACCAACACTTATCACTTTTTGTATTTTTAATCTTTGCCATTCTGACAGGGGTTAGGTGGTATCTCATTGTGGTTTTAATCTGCATCTCCCTTATGATGAGGAATATTGAGCATATGAGGAAATGCTCAACATTTTCTCATATGCTTTTTAGCTCTCTGTATGTTTTCCTTGGAGAGATTTTTGTTCAGCTCATTTTCCCATCTTTTAATTGGGTTAATCATTTTGGGGGGGGGGGGAGGGTAAGCCACATGAGTTCCCTGTGTATTCTGGTTGTCAGCCCCTTGTCTGAGGCATATTTTACAAAAATATTCTCCCATTCTGATGGTTGTCGATTCACACCAATTACTGTGTCCTTTGCTATGCAAAAACTTCTTAATCTGATACAGTCCCACTTGTCTATTTTAGGGATTATTGCCTGTGCTTTGGGGGTCTTATTTAAGAAGTCCTTGCCTACCTCAATGTCTCCCAGAGTTTCCCCAGCATTTTCAACTAGTAGTTTTATAGTTTGAGATCTTAGGTTCAGATCTTTGATCCATTTTGAGTTGATTTTTGTTAATGGTGAAAGATGGAGGTTCAGTTTCATTTTTCTGCAGGTGAATTCCCAGTTTTTCCAGCACTGTTTACTAAAAAGGTTTTCCTTTTCCCAATGGATTGACTGGTATCCTTTGTCAAAAATCAGTTGGCTGTAAGTTTTGGGGTTTATTTCTGGAGTCTCTGTTCTATTCCATTGGTCCACCTGTCCTTTATTGTGCCAATACCATGCTGTTTTGATGATCACAGCTTTATAGTATATTTTGAGATTAGGGACTGATATACCAGCCACTCCACTCTTCTTGTGCAGGTTTGCTTTGGCAATACGAGGTCTTTTATGATTCCAGAAAAATTCTATGATTGTCTTTTCTAGATCTGTGAAGAATGTCTCTGGTATTTTTTATTGGAATTGCATTATATATGTAGATTAATTTGGGTAGAATTGCCATTTTGATTAATTCTTCCAATCCAGGAACATGGGATGTCCTTCTACTGTTTTGTGTCATTTTCAATTTCTTTTTTTTAGATTTTAATAGTTTTCTTTGTAAAGGTCATTGACTTCCTTAGTTAGGTTTATCCCTAGGCATCTTATATATTTTGTGGATATGGTAAAAGGGATGCCTTTCTTCATCTCTACTTTGTTTAATTTGTTGTTCATATATAGAAATGCTATAGATTTTTGGATGCTGATTTTGTATCCTACCACTTTACTGTATTCATTTATTACTTTGATAAGTTTGTTCATGGAAACCTTGGGGCTTCCTAAGTATACCATCATGTCATCTGCGAATAAAGATATTTTCAACTCTTTTTTGCCTATTTGAATACCTTTTATATTGTTCTCTTTTCTGATTGCATTGACTAAGATGTCCAGCACTATGTTAAAAAGCAGTGGAGAAAGGGAGTAGCCTTTCTAGTACCAATTTTTAGTGGAAAAGCTTTTAGCTTTTCCTCATTCAGTATAATGTTAACTATAGGTTTTTCATAGATGGATTTTATTGTGTTGAGAAATGACCCTTATATACCAATCTTACTGAGAGTTTTAATCATGAAAGGATGCTTTCTCTGAATCAATAGAAATGATCATATGGTTTTATCTTTCTTTCCGCTAATATGATGTATTATATTTATGGTCTTGCATATTGAACCACCCTTGCATCCCTGTGATAAAGCCTACCTGGTCATGATAAATAATCTTTGTTATATGTTGTTGGATATGATTTGCAAGTATCTTGTTGAGAATTTTTGCATCTATGTTCATCAGAGATATTGGTCTGTAGTTTTCCTTTTTTGTCATGTCCTTATTTGTTTTGGGAATGAGGATGATGGAGGCTTCATAAAATGAATTTGGAAGGTTTCCTTCCTTTTGGATCTTTAGAAATAACTTGAGTGGGATAGAGATTAACACTTCCTTAAAAGTTTTGTAGAATTCAGAAGTGAAGCCATCCAGACCTTGGCTTTTCTTCATTGGGATGTTATTTATTACTGATTCAATCTCATCACTTGTTATGGGTCTATTCAGGTTTTCTATGTCCTCCTGATTCAATCTTGGTAGGTTATATGCATCTAGGAATTAGTCCATTTCTTCCATGTTCTCTTGTTTGTTAGCGTATTGTTGCTCATATTATCCTCTAATGATGTTTTGTATTTCTATTGTGTCTGTTGTAATGTTGCCTGTTTCATCATGTATTTGATTTATCTGATTTATTTCTTTCTTCTTCATCTTCAGTATAGCTAATGGTGTGTCAATCTTGTTCATCTTTTTTGGGAGAGTTTTTTTTTTTTTTTTTTTTTTTTTTTGCTATAGGGCGTGTGCGCTCGCTAGAAAGACAGAGAGAGACAGAGAGACAAAAAGTGAGAAATCACCCCCCCCCCCAGGGGGGATGTCCATGCTGCAATCCCTTCTCCTCCATTCTCCTCTTGGGATCTTGGGCACACACACACACATGTGCTCAGCGTGAGTTTAAGCCATTGGGTCCAGGACTCGAACTGCAGTCAACTACATGGGAGTCCAGCGACGTAGCCATTACACTATCTGCTGGTCCCGATCTTGTTCATCTTTTAAAATAATCAGCTTTTGCTTTCATTAATTTTCTGCATTGTTTGTTTATTTTCTATTTCATTTATTTCTGCTCGAACCTTTATGGATTTCTTTTCGCCTGGCATTTTTTGTTTGTTTTTCCAGTTCCCTGAGGCATGATATTAGGTTTTCTATTTGTCACCTTTCCATCTTTTTCTTACGTGCACTAATTGCTATGAATTTCTCTCTTATGACTGTTTTTACTGTGTCCCAGAGATTATGAAAACTTGTGCACTCATCATTAGTTTCCATAAATATATTTTTATGTCAGATTTCAGTTCTTCAGTAGTTAAAAAGCCATTAGGTCCTGCAGCCACAGGCAGCCTGGCATCTGGTAAGTCCATGCACTTGAACTGGTATCCCCAGTGTGAGTTTTAACCTGCCGGGTCTAGGACTTGAATCACGGTCAACTATATGAGATTCCAGCGATGTAACCATTACATAATCTGCTGGTCCATAGAGATATTTTTTTTAAGAATTATTTTATTTAATTTCATTCATTGTTTTTTTTTTTTTTAATGAAAGAGAGGGAGAAAGAGAGAGAGAGAGAGAGAGAGAGAGAGAGAGAGAGAGGGAGAGAGAGAGAGAAGGAAGGTGAGAAAGCAAGCCTCCAGGTCTGGGGCTCGAACTGTGGTTGGCCATTGGGAGTCCAGTGCCTTAACTACCATGCCACCTGCCAGCCCCAAGATTTCTTTTTAATGAACATTGCAGAGTTTTGTTGCTTGATGTTTCTAGAAAACATAGTCTTAAATTGCTACAGTGTAGTATATTCCAGAGATTGGCTTGAAGCTTCTGGTACTTATGAGAGACAGGTTAATTATGCCTGTGAAATAATGGAATTAAAGTAACAGGTTTATTTAGGTACAAAAAACTTTGAAATCCGTGTATGATTTTATCACACTATTCATTTTCCATCAATTTTTTGAAGTCTCCTTATGTATTTTATAATACACAAACACTCATATAATGGAATACTTAAAATGTATACATTTCATTTCTGTACATTTTCTAGGGGAAGGACTGTTAGCAAGTATTAAATTCTTGCTAATGATATATATACTAAAGTGGTAAAGTGGTAAAGTCTATGGATATCTGCAATTTATTTTTCAAGGTATAAAAAATAAATTGATAAAGGGATAAGTTGATGGGTAAATATGTGATAAAGCAATTACTGTAAAACATTAATTGTAGAATTCAGAGAGTAGTGATTGTGAATATGAATGTTTACTGTACCTTCTTATAGTTTTTCTGTATGTTTAAATTTTTTAAAGAATTATTTATTTAATTTTATTTATTCGTTCATTTATTTTTTATTTTGACCAGAGAGAGAGAGAGAGAGAGAGAGAGAAGAGAGAGAGAAAGTGAGAAAGTGAGAAAGCAAGCCACCACCAGGTCCAGGACTCAAACCGTGGTCACTCACGTGGGAATGTCCAGCGCCTTAATCACCGTGCCACCTGCTGGTCCCCGTATGTTTAAGTTTTACAAGGTGAAATGTTGGAAAGAATGGTGTTAATAAGATGGTACCTAATTTCATATAGGTCTAGTTTGGTTTAGTCAACATTTATTGACACCTATAGTGTACAAAGTGATATAATGGGTATTGTGCCCATTATAACAATGAAATGACTCATACTCTTTGAGAGAGTAGCAGGAGATGAAACTGGAGAGGAAGACACAGATTAGGAAATGGAGGGTCTTACATACCATAAGAACAAGCTAGAACTTTTTCCTGGGTTTTGTTTTGTTTTACAGAGAGAGATTTTTGTTACATGGTGTGTGCACTTACCAGAGAGACAGAAGGTGAGAAATCACTTCCTAGGGGGGGATGGTCATGCACATCCTTCTCCTCATTCTCCTCTTGGGATTTTGGGTACACATGCACATGTGCCTGACGTGCAGGTCTGGGACTCAAACCGTGTGTGACTACGTCGGGGTCCAGTGACATAACCATTACGATGTCTGCTGATCCCTCTTTGGGCTTTTAGGCAGGAGAATGATACTTAGGTCTATCACTCTGACGGCACTGTGGAGGCTAGGTTTGAGGTAGTGGTGGCAGTGCTGGGGATAGACTGAAGACAAGGAAAAAACTAGGAAGCAATACTTCATGTGAAGAGGATTAAGACAATTTACAATTGTTAAGGCGCTAACCTCAAAAATATTAGGTTGTTGGAAAAGTCTTGACATATTTTTCTTTGCAAAAAATGCATGATGACTTTCCTGACAACCCAGTGTTAGGGAGCAGTAATCGACTGAATTTTATTTGTTGGTTTACTTGCAAATGGGCTACAAGAAATCAAGAGCAACAGACCAGATAAGAGAAAGGGCAAGTTTAAAGCTTGGGGCAAAACGATGAGTTTGTTTTTGGAAATGTTATACTGTGGATATTATCTAGTCAAAGAGCTGTTTATTCATTTGTTTGTGACTGTGTTGTTTGGCAAGCATTCACTATAGAATTCCATGACTTTTGCTGATAATAAGATGTTGAACAAAATGAATACAAATACTACCTTAAGAAATTTATAGTCTGAGGGCCAGTAGGTGTGGCACAGCGGTTACTTCACTGGACTCTCATATAGCTGACAGTGGCTTGAGTCCCAGACCCGGCGACTTCAAAATCATGCTAGGCATGTGTGCGTTGTGCCCAAGATCCCAGGAGGAGAATGGATGGGAAAGGATTGCAACATGGCCATGCCCCCTGGGTGGGAGTGATTTCTTGCTTTCCCTCTCATTGTGTCTGTCTCTCTTTCATGCAAGTGCATGTGCCCTAAGGCAAAAACCTCTTAAAAAATAAAAGGAAAAGAAACTTACAGTCTAGGGCTAACAGGTGGCATGGTGGTTAAAGCAATGAATCATACATGGCCGACCAAGGTTTGAGTCCCACATCCAACTTAAGAATCACACGAGTGCATGCCCAAAATCTCAGGAAAAGACTGGAGGAGAAAGGTTGCCATATGGACTTCCCCTGCCCTCCCCAGGGGGGCGTGATCTCTTATCTTTCCTCTCTCTGTTTCTCTTCATTGAGTGCATGTGCCCTATGGCAAAAATCTAAAAATAAAATAGAGTCAAATAAAAAATAGAAACTTATAGTCTAGTGGAAGAGAGAAACTAGAAGTTATAATAAAAAGTGATACTTATGGTGATATAAGTATAGGATGCTTCCTATAGGGACAGTTATCTTAGTCTGGCAGTGGCTTGTAGCAGCAGGGTATATCTTTCTGAAGCTTGGGATGGAAGTTGGCTGAAGATATTAATTAATATCTTTCTGCTGCTGATCTCTAAGAGTTGATTAAAATGTCAATTGTGTGTGTGTGTGTCTAAAACTGTTAAAGAAGAAAAGGCTGGAGGCAAGTAAAGAGAGTTATAGAAGGAGTTAGAAATGAAATAGCAAAGTAGAATAACTTGTAGGATGTGGCATAATGGAAGCTTAAAGCTTCAAGATGATAAGCATAGTCAACTATGTTAAATACTGTAGAGAACTCTAATGAGTTAGGCACTAATTACCCATTGGATTTGGCGATTTGTCATTAGTAGCTTTAGTAAAAGTAGTTTCAGTGATGTGATCATTAGTTAAAAGTACAACAGAAAAAGTATTATTAGAAGCCATAATTTTTAGCTTAAAGAAAAAGAGCTAAAGGGAAAAAAAATCCCTCAAAATTAAATAGAACTACACTTAATTTTAAATGAGAAATATCAGTTAAAATTCATGTTTTGCCTTTTAAAAATAGGTGTTTCTAGATGCAGCAAGTGGTGTGGTGATTAAGGTGCTGGACTCCCATATGGCTGACTGTAGTCAAGTCCTGGATCTGGTAGCTTGAAAATCATGCTGTGCATGTGTGCTCAAAATCCCAGGAGGAGAATAGAAGAAGGGACTGCAGCATGGCCATCCTCCCTGGGGGTGATTTTTCACTTTCCATCTCACTGTCTCTGTCTCTCTCTGGTGAATTCACACACCCTATGGGAAAAAACTAAAATATATATATATATATATATATATATATATATATATATATATTTCCTTTTTTGTTCACTAAAAAGATGTAAAAGCCAAAATAATTCCAGATACACTAGTAGAAATAGAGAAATAGTAGAGTCTATGTTCCAGCAGGGAATTCATGAGTCTGACATTTTGTGCCAGAAAAGTAAGGCAGATGCTGGGGACCAGCAGATGGCATAAATGGTTACGTCGCTGCACTCCCACATCATTGATGCGGTTCGAGTCCCAAACCCAGTGGCTTATAACTCAACCAGGCGTGTGTGCATGCTTGCACATCCTGAGAGGAGAATGGAGGAGATGGGATTGTGGTGTGGCCATTCCTCCCAGGGGGTGATTTCTTGCTTTCTGTCTCTTTGTTTCTCTCTGTCTCTCTGGTGAGCACACACTCCCTAGAGCAAAAAAATCTCTTGTCTTAAAAAAAAAGTAAGGCAGATGCCAAAGGCTACTGTAATGGAGTCATATCAAAAGTGCTTGTGTCCTAAGGCAAAAACCTCTTAAAAAAAAAAAAAAGACACAGGAACCAACCTGAAGGGAGACAACTGGAGCATCAACAATACTAGTGACTACAGAGATTGAAAGATGTCATGCTCAATGAATTTAAAAATTTTAAACAGCAGCCAGCAGGTGGCACAGTGGCTAAGGCACTAGACTCCCATGTGGTTGATTGCCCTTTGAGTCCTGGACTCAACTGCTTAAAATTCATGCCAGGCATGTGTGAGTGTGTGAGTGCCCAAAATCCTAAGAGGAGAATGAAGGAGAAAGGATTGTGGTATGGCCATCCTCACTGGGGGGCGGGGGGGGGGGCGATTTCTCACTTTGTCTCTCTGTCTCTCTGGTGAGTGCATGTGCCCTATTGCAAAAATCTCAAAAAAAAAAAAAAAAAAAAAAGGTTTAAACAGATACACACAAATCCTCATTGAGGCAGTGGAGGCTGCACCAGCTCTTCACTGTGAACCAGGTGTCGGCAGCCTATGTCCCATGGCTCAAAGTCAGCCTCATTCCTATGGTGATAAGACCTGTGATTTGAGAACAGCTTTTATATTTCTAAATGGTTGGGAAAAACATTTAAAAAGATGATTTTATATGTTGCAAATTATATTAAACCCAAATTTTCAGTGTTTGTAAATGAAGTTTTATTGAAACATAGCCACCCTTATTCATTTAAGTATTGTCTGTGGTTAGTTTTTTGCCACATCATCAGAGTTGAGTAGTTGTGGCATGGACCACATGGTCCAAAAATCCTAAAATATTTACTGTCCTGCCCTTTACAGAAAGTTTTCTGATCCCTGTTCTGAACATTACTAAATAAAAGGAAGAATCAAGCTTTTATCATGACTTTTATAAACTTTTTTTCATGGAAATCAAGTAATTAATGAAAAAATTTTCTTTATGGAAAAATTACCATTAGTTAAAATAGAAGAATGTAAAGAATTATAAAATCCCTATTTTTGCAACCCCTAATGACAAAATGGTTGATCAGTGGTCATTAATGGATTCCAAAGTCATCAATCAATGTTGATAAGGAATTTTCTTTACCTTTTCTTTGAGTTTCTTTCTATAGGGTGTGTGTGCACTTGCCAGAGAGACAGAAAGAGACAGAGAGACAGAAAGCAAGAAATCACTCAGCAGGGGGAACAGCCACACTGCAATCCCTCCTCCTTCATTCTCCTCTCAGGATTTTGGGTATGCACGCACAGGCACACAGCATGAGTTTTAAGCCACCAGATCTAGGACTTGAACCACGATCAACTACGTGGGAGTCCAGTGATGTAACCATGACACCATCTGCTGGTCCCAGAAATTTTTTTTCTTATTTTCTGTCACTTTTATTAAGAAGTTAAATGCCACATAAGATTTTGGTTTTGTTCTTTAAGGCAGAATGATGAGGAATTTTTAAATGAAGCAATCAGGTAGCTCCTGAATTTATTCATGGCATCACTAAAGTTGGAGCAAACATGTTCATGTACCTCATGATATAGTGTAAAAAATCTCCAAAGGCTGACCTGTATCAAACACTATGAATTTAAATACTAGTATGTAGGCGATATGGGGGACAGAAGAACAAGTTAAATGAGCAACCTGTCAGGTAAACCCAGATGTGACACTATGTAGAATAAATAGCCTGAATAAACTACAACTGTTACATATTTATTGAGACTTTTGATGAATTCAAACAGAAAACTTTAAATACTGCTTACTTACCTCAGAGATGTCTAAAATTACAAAACAAGAAACAACTGAAAGTACAAACACAAAATATCTAAGTAAAACACACAGAATAAAAATGGCATATATTTCTAAAAGAAATGCCCCTTATTGTAATTGTGGTATGGGAAAGAATAGTACCTAAGTATACTTGTATAGTTGGAGACTTGGAATTAAGTGGACCAGGACTGAGTTATTTGCTTATCTGTATGTTGAGAATTTAGGTTTATTGTGTTATTTCTTATTACAGACACTCTTTCTAAATAATATGCATCTGTGAAACCTAATTCTATAATCAACTTAAATAAATTTGGTCACGCCATGCGTGGTCTGTTTGTCTGTTCATAGGTTTTACTTATCCAACTTAGAGTTAAGCTCTAAGTTAGAATAGCAGTATATTATTTCTCTATATGTTTAGAATAACTTCATTTTAATTCTGGGGTTAAACATACATGCACAATGAACTCAAATGGATTAAAGACACAAATATGAAAGGCAAAAATTTTAATAATAAAATACACGTATGATATTGGGAATAGGAAAGGACATCTTAAACAAGATTTAAAGTACCAAAAAGAGAAAGGGTAGTATATTTTATATTTAATGAAGTTGAATTTCTTTTTATTAGTCATAAGACAGTGATGAGACAAGCAATAAACTGAAAGAAGTGCTTCATAACAAAAAGAATTAGTTTTGAATACAAGGAGCTCCTACAACGTCAGTGAGTAAAAGTGGAACCCAGCATACAAATAACTAAAAAACAGCTCAAGGAAGAAGAAACATAAATGACTAGAAACATATGAAAAGATTTTCAACTTCATTACTGATCAGGCAATTGCAAATTAAAACCTCAGTGAATAGGGACCAGAAGATGGCACAATGGTTATGTTGCTGGACTCCCACATAGTTGACTGTGGTTTGAGACCCGGACCTGGCAGCTTAAAACTCACACTGGGTACACGTGTGTGTGCGCCCAAAAATCCTGAGAGGAGAAAGGAGGAGAAGGGACTGAGGTGTGACCATCCCCCCCTGGGGGGGGGCTGATTTCTCGCTTTCTGTCTCTTTGTCTCTCCAGTGAGTGCATGTGCCCTATAGCAAAAATTTCTTAACAAAAAACCTCAATGAGTGAGTGAGGTGTGGTGGTTGGGGTGGCTGGATCTCACATGGCTGACTTACTAGGCATTTCAAGTCTGGGACCCAGCAGCTTGAGAAACACACTGGGGGCATGTGCGTGTGTGCTCAACATCCTGAAAGGAGAATGGAAGAGAGAAGATTTGGTGTACCCTTTCCTCATGGTGGGTGCTCTCTCATTTTCCCTCTGTCTCTGATGAGCACATGCACCTTCTAGTAAATTAAACAAACAAAAAAACCCCCTCCTTATTGAGATACCATTTCACAGCTACTAGAAATGGCAGAAACGTAAAAACCCGAGTGTTAAATCTAAGTGTCAGCAAGTACTGGCAAGCTGTAGAGCAATAGAAACTCTTATTTGTGTGATGACAATGTACATTGATAAAACTACTTTGAAAAATTTGGAATATTTATTAAAATTAAAGATGTGTATTGCCTATGACCAGAAATTCTACTCCTAAGTATATACCCAGGGATCTGTAGAATGTTCATAGTAGCACTGTAATAGAACCAGCTAGATTCAACCTAAATGCCCACAGTGGAGGCATGAATGAATGATAAACCTTGATAAATAAGCTGTGATATTAATTCTGTGGACTACTATAGTCAGTGAGAAGGAATAAATCTACATCTGTATACATCAGCACAGATGTGTTCAGAAACATAATATTACGAAAAGCAAGTTAACAAGATTATGTTTCCATTCATATGAAGTTCAGAAAGAGGTAAAGCTAAGATGTTACTTACGGATATAGCCTCATTTGGGAAAACCATAAAGACAAGCGAGGAAATGATTAACACAAAATTCAGGCCCACCAGAGTAGATGGAGTGAGAATGTAACTGAGGGAGCAGCACCCAGGGGATTTCAAAAGTACTGGTAATGTTAATGATTTTCTCTGCTGGTTCGATTATGGGTGATTTTTATTTTCTTATTTTTTGGCTTTCCATATTTGTATATGTGGCTTTCAAAGAAGCAGTGTTGTGTAGAGGCTTCTCTAAAGCAGTGGTTCTTGGCTGATAGTGATTTTTCCATCTCTTTCCCCAAAGAAGACATTTGACAATGTCTGGAGAATTATTTGATTGTCATAATTCAGATGGGGAAAACTACTGGCATTCAGTAGGTCAGGGTTGCTGCTAAACATCCTACAATGCACAATGTGATTCCAAGAACAAAGAATTATTTAGTTCAAAATATCAATAGTGCAGATGTTGAAGAATCCTTTTAGAGGCAGACTATGTGGGTTTCAATTCTAGTTTTATATCTTACAAAGTTTATGACTATGGGAAAGTTACTTAATCTTTGTGTCTCAGTTTCACTGTTTATATGGGGCTAATAGTAGTACCTATCTCAGGATTGTTGTGGAGATTAACTAAATTAAAACATTTAAAGCACCTAGACCAGTGCCAGCCATATGTAAATACTTGATCAATGTTAGCAATAATTATTTTATTTTTTGTTGACTATATTCCACTGGTTGAAGTTGACAAGGAGCTGATATAGAGAAACATGTCAAAAAATAATTATATTGGGACCAGCAGTTGGCATAATGGCTATGTTGCTGGACTCCCATGTAGTCGACTGTGATTCATGTCCTGGACCTGGTGGCTTAAACTCATGCTGGGCACGTAGGCGTGCGTGCCCAAGGTCCCGAGAGGAGAATGGAGGAGAAGGGATTGCGGCATGGCCATCCCCCCTGGGGGGTGATTTCTTGCTTTTTGTCTCTCTTTCTCTCTCTGTCTTTCTGGTAAGCGCACATGCCCTATAGCAAAAAGCTCTCAAAAAATTATATTAAAAGAAAATTGTGCCAATACATAGACACAGACATAAGTTTAAAGTGCAGCATATGGCCAATTGGTGGCAAGGTGGTTGAGGGAGCTGGATCCCACATGGCTGATTTTGTGGTTTGAGTCCAGGACTCGGGACTTGACAAACATGCTGGATGCTTATGCATATGTGCCCAAAATCCCAAAAGGAGAAATGTAGGAGAAGGGATTGTGGTGTGGGTGTCTCCCATCAGGGGATTTTCTCTCTCTCTTTTTGGCAAGTGCACATGCCCTCTACCAAGGAAAAAAAAAAAAAAAACAACAAAAAACCCAGTACTGTATAATAGCTTGAAATGAGAAGACCTTTATAAGGATTAATGATAGGCTGTTGAAGATGTTATCTCATCTGTACGTAACAACATGTTTCTAAACTAGAAACCAGAGGGCTGAACACAGAGTCTGTGTGTGAGTGCTAACTGAATTTAAGCTATAATATTATCTGAACTCAAAGTCTTGTGACCAATTAGATTACAATAATCACTCTACACTTGAGTGCACAAACCGATATTTCTCTTACTCTGTATAAAAACTCTCCCAGAAAGAGCCTTAGGAAGTCAGTTTCTTGATAGGATCTCATGTACATTTGTGTACCCAAGTGGATATGTCTAAAATTTTGACAGGATTCTTTTTTTTTTTTATCAAGTGTTCTAAAAAAATAAGCTATTTAAAATATATAAAATTTGTGACAACGTTGTTTTAAGCTTTAGCCAAATTGAATGCAAATTATTATGCATGTATAATGTATAACTGTAATATAGAGCATTTTCCTCCAAACAAATCAAAAAATTAAAAAAATTTTCAATACAGAAATGTTCATAAAAAAGTAGATTGAAGCAGTTATATTGAATAATTACTATCATTAGTATAGTTCCATATAATTAAGAAAGTCCTATCGTAATCATGTTCACAATAGAGCCTCATAAAAACCCTGTTGGGTATGTCTGTCTCTTATCTCTATTTTACAGATGAAGAAGTTGAGGTGTAGAGAGATGAAATGATTCGTCCAAAGTTATAGTGCTAGTAATTGTTGAACTATCACTCAAACTCAAGTCTCATAATGAATCAGTTATTATGATATCTACTGTGGGCTATTAATGAAATGATGGGGTTTCTCTGACTTATATCAAACTTTATTAAATTAGTATAACATAGAATTGTATCTTCTCTCAAAATCAACTTAGATGTGGTGTCAGGAATAGACTATGGAGAGAGGATCAAGGACCACTTGTTAGATGTAATATTTTAAATTGCATATAGGTATAATAAAAATGTATTGAATAATTTCATCGTTATAAGCCTTTTCTTTAAATGTCATTTATTTTGGATAATTTTGAACATACCAAAGAGAGAATGATATATGTAAACTGCAGTATTATCCACTCCATCAGTTATCCAATCATGATGACTCCTTTTTTTTGATTGCCAGAGGACTCATGTGCTTACCAGAGAGAAAGGAAGAGAAAGAGAAAGAAGGAGAAGGAGAAGGGAGAGGGAGAGGGGGAGGAAGAAGGAGAGAGAAAGAGGGAGAAGGAGAGGGAGAGGGAGAGGGAGAGGGAGGAAGTGCCCCCAATAGGGCATGGTTACACTGCAATCTTCTATTTCTCCATCCTGTCAGGATTTGGGGGACACACATGTGCCTCGGTGATTTTCAGGCCACAGGGCCGAGATCTAACTGTGATCAGCCATGTGAGATCTGGCTCCCTTAACCACTAAGCTATGAGGCCAGCCAATCTCATGATGACTCTAATTTTTTAAATTTGTTTGTTTGCTTGCTACAGGCATGTGTTCACTGCAGGTGGGGAGCTAGGTGGGGGGAAATGGCCTCACTGCAATCCTCTCTCCTCCATTCTCCTCTCAGGACTCTGGACACACATGCACATGCACATGCGCCCTGGCATGATTCTCAAGCTGTTGAGTCCAGGACTCAGACAGTGCAGTTAGCCATGTGAGATCCAACCACCTTAACTTCCACACCCTCTGCTGGCCCAGTGGCTCTTAATTTATCTATATCCACCCTTTTATCCTCCCAATGGATTACTCTGAGTCAAATTCAAGTATATCATTTCATCTGTACATATTCCATTATACATGATTTTAAAAACTATTTTAATAATAATTGCAATTTAAAAATACTGAAAAGTTGAAGTTCTGTAGAAATTATTAATATAGTTAATGAGATAATATGGTTACTGTAGTCCAGTTAATGTAAACCAACAGGCCACATTTCCTATAGTATGTTTTTCTCTTGTAATATTAACGTTTAATATTAAAGAGTAAGAGAAAGTGTTTTACCTTTCCCTTGCAGTCGTCTCTCAATTCTGTTCTAAAATAAAAGAGTACAATATTAATTATTTTAAAAAATGACCTTAATAAAAATTGTTAATAAAACTTTTAAATTTCCTCATTAAAAGTAGAAATACTTGGGGGACAAGCAGTTAGCATAATGGCTATGTCGCTGGACTCCCATGTAGTGAACCGTGGTTCGAGTCTCAGACCCGGTGGCTTAAACTCATGCCGGGCACATGTACATGCATGCCCAAGATCTCGAGAGGAGAATGGAGAAGGGATTGCAGCATGGCCATACCCCCTGGGGGGTGATTTCTTGCTTTCTGTCTCTCTGTCACTCTCTTGTCTTTCTAGTGAGTGCACACACCCTATAGCAAAAACCTCTTAAAAAAAAAAAAGAAAAACAAAATAGAAATACTTGGGACCAGCAGATGGTGTAATGGCTATGTCGCTGGACTCCACATAGTTGACTGCAGTTCGAGTCCTAGATCCAGTGGCTTAAAACTCACTTTCTGTCTCTCTGTCTTTCCAGTGAGCATATGTGTCCTATATCAAAAAATCTCTCTAAAAAAAAATACATAAAATAATTATAAAATAATGAAAACTCTAGAGAAAGCAATAACCTACCCTTAAAATAGTATAACAGTACCAGTTATTCTCATACATACATGTTATGGCTAATATCTGAATATGTTCTTTCTGCTCTTAACGTAATGCCTTAAAACTGGCATGACAATTAAGTTGCACTAAATGTCAATTTTGGTGGATTAGGCATGGTTACCTAGGAAACTGTGTTGAGAAATTTTGTGAGGCCTTGTTTTTTGGCTCAGTGGGAAAAAAAGCTGTAATTGAATAGAGGGTTATTGCTCTAAGAAACCTGCTGACCCTGGTTTAGTACATTAAAATTATGCCTTTAAAAGAGGCATCTTTACTTACATTTATATTAATACTCTGAGAGAAAAGTACTGTTATTACTGCCACAATCTAATTTGTCATTATTAGATATTAAGTGGTCATTAATTTACATATTTTTATCCTTGAAACAGTAATTGTATATAATTGATGGTATTTATAAGTCCCAGTTATGTTTGCCTTATAGCACTTAGTGCTTATATGTACCATTCATTTTGCACTAGGCTCATGCTAACATTTATCTCATTTATTTATTTAGTCTGCTTTCCTAAGGAGAGTATAAATATACTAAAGCTTATTGGTAGGATCTTATTCTTTGTAATCCTAGTACTAAGTGATGTCTTGATGATAATTGTCTTTCTTTTTAAAAAAAATTTATTTATTCATTTATTTTAATTTGACCAGACACACACACACACACACACACAGAGAGAGAGAGAGAGAGAGAGAGAGAGAGAGAGAGAAAGTAAGTGAGAAAGCAAGCCACCAGGTCCAGGACTTGAACCATGGTCGGCCACATGGGAGTGTCCAGTGCCTTAACCACCATGCCACCCACTGGTGCTGATAATTGTATTCTATAAATATACATATTACTTGTCTGTCATTAACTCTATGTACTTGCCAATTGGGGATATTTTTGTAGTCTGAAATGTTTTATTTAGCTGTATAATTCAAAACTTTCATAACATTTCTTTTTTTTTTTTAAACAGACCATAGATTAGTTTATTTTTAACAGCTATCATGCCTTGAATTCATAGGGAATAGGTTTCAGAAGCTCAGGCTCCTTTCCATTGGCTCTTACAAAGTGTGCTTCTCTGGGTGGAGCAGGCTGGTGCTTCAGTTGAACCCAGGTGCCTTTCTCTTTGTTTTCCTTCTTTTCTGATCATTTTCCTTCACATGTATTAGGAAACTATCTCTGCTCTTAGAAACCTTAATATGCTCAATAAGCACATTAATTCTCTTGTCAAGAATCTTGCCCTTAACTTGTTTGTTCACAACAATGCCAACAGCATGTTGGGTAACATTGTAGGCGCTTCCAGTTTTGCCATGGTAACATTTGTGGGACATTCCTTTTTGAACAGTACTATTCCCTTGATGTTTACAGTATCACCTTTCTTGTAGATTTGCATGTATGTCGCCAAAGGAACCATTCCACATTTTCTAAAAGGCCTAGAGAACATATATTGGGTGCCTCTCCTCTTTCCCTTTGTGTTCTTCATTTTGGTGAATTACTGGAAGAGAGCTCTTCCGGGCAAAAGGAAGGCAAACCTTTCATAACATCTAACATGATATGGAGTGATACTGCAAAATCTGGATTATGATCTTTTTATAGGATATTTAAATTTAAAAGAATAATGTGAACAAATGCCTCCACTCTTCCAGGAGCACAGGGAAAGCAGGGCCACCTGGCCAAACATCATCGCCAGAAATCCTTCCCCAGCCTAAAGTGTGGGAGGAGGAGTTGTTACAGCCTTCAAGATCACCACCTCAGTCTCTGAAGTTGCAGTTAGAAGGGAAGTACATGAAAACACAGCTACAGAAACCTACTCCAAAGAAGTAGCAGGGGGACCAGCAATTAGTGTAATGGCTATGTTGCTGAACTCCCATGTAGTCGACCGTGGTTGGAGTCCTGGACCCAGTGACTTAAACTCACGCCGGGCGCATGTGCATGTGTGCCCAGGATCCCAAGAAGAGAATAGAGAAGAAGGGATTGAGGCGTGGCCATCCCCCCTAAGGGGTGATTTCCCGCTTCCTGTCTCTCTGTCTTTCTGGTGAGAGCACATGCCCTATGGCAAAAGATCCTCTCCAAAAAAAAAAAAAAAAAAAAAAAAAAAGTAGCAGAAAGTGAGAATATCACCAGATGACTGAAAATCATAGCAGAACCTTCAGAACTATGAGAAAACCAGGAAATACTTCTACCCCAACGGAACACGATCACTCTGCACTAACAATAGATAAGTCAAAAGAAGTTACAGAAATGTCAGAAAAAGAATTCAGAATATTTATTATAACTAAACTCAATGATATCCAAGAGAAAATGGTCAACCAATTTCAAGAGATGAGAAAATCTTTCTATGACTTGCAGGAGAAATAGGGATAGATGCCTTGAAAAAGAATCAAACAAAATTTCTGAAGATGGAGAATACAATGCACGTGATCAAAAACTCCCTCAAAAGTATCAACAGCAGATTAGACTATGCAGAAGAAAGAATCTCTGACCTTGAGGACAAAGCTTCTGACTTAGTCCAAGCAACTAAGAATGGAAAAATAACTATTAAAAATGAGGAGAGCATACAGGAAATCCTAGACACCATTAAATACCCAATTATTCACAGAATGAATATTCCAGAAGGAAGAGATGGGTAAAGACTTACAAAATATGTTTCATGAAATAGTAGCTAAAATCTTTCCAAATTTAGAGAGGCATATTTAAAGAGGATTTCCAAATTCAGGAAATACAAAGAATACCAACTAGATTTAATGTAAGATCCTCTGCAAGGCACATGATGGCCAAACTGCTAAAAATCAAAGACAAAGGCAATATTCTAAAAATGGTAAGAGAGACCAGTCAAGTTACTTTAAGGGTTACTACATTAAACTAACATCAGATCTCTCAACTAGAATGATGAAGACAAGGAAAGAATGGGAAGACATATTTAACACTCTGAGAAAAAAACAATTTCAGTCAAGAATATTATACCCAGTAAGATTAACCATCAAAAGGGAAGAAGAGATAAAATAATTCCCAAATACAGAAAAGCTGAAAAAATTCACCAAAAGTAGACTAGCTCTTCAGGATATTCTTAAGGGAATACTATATCTGGAAATCTAAAGGGATATAAATAGAAGTCAGAGAACACAAAGCAACTAGAAAAAAAATAGTAACTAAATGACAGGGCTAGGTATCCATACTAACATTGAATGTTAAAGGATTAAATTCCTCAACTAAAAGACACAGATTGGCTCAATGGATAAAAAACAGGAAACTGTATATTGCTTACAAGAAACACATCTCATTAACAAAGATATACATAGACTGAAAGTGAAGGGCTGGAAAAAGTTGTTTCATGCAAACAGAAATGAGAAGAGGTAAGAGCTATGAACACTGCTGGTATCAGACAAAATAGATTTCAGGGTAAAAAGTGTAAAAGGACACGACATAGTTCTAAATGGATTAATTCACCAAGAAGATATAACCATCCTAAATATTTATGCACACAATGCCAGAATACCCAAATACGTAAAAGAACGACTGCTTGATCTAAAGGGACATGTAGACAGCAACATAGTATTTCTCTGGAGACTTCAACACCATACTGTCACCACTGGACAGGTCATTTAGACAGAAAATAAACAGACACAGAAGTTAACTGATACCATAAACCAAATGGACCTGACAGACATATAGAACATTTCACCCAGCAACACAAAATACACTTTTTTCTTCACCACATGGAACATGTTCAAAGATTGGCCACATAATAGGGCATAAAACAAGCCTCTACAAATTTAAAAGTATAGAAACTATATCCGGCATCTTCTCTGACCACAACAGAATTAAACTTGAAATCGACCACAAAAAGAGCCCTTGAAAATACACAAAAACATGAAAACTAAATAACCTACTTCTGAACAACTTTCGAACTACCGAAGTTAAGAATGAAATAAAAAGATTCACTGAAACCAATGATAACAAAAACACCACTCTCCATAACATGGGACACAATGAAAGCAGTCAAAAGAACTATTAGTGCTCATGAGAGAAAAATAGAAAGGTGGCAAATAAATAACCTAACATCATATCTAAAGGAACTGGAAAAGCAACAACAACAAAACAAAATTAACAGAAGAAAAGAAATAGTAAAACTTAGAGCTGAAATAAATTAAATAGATTAAAGAAACTATATAAAAACAAAACAAAAAGCTGTTTTCTGAGAGGATAAACAGAATTAACAAACCATTAGCTAGACTAATCAAGAAAAACAGAAAGGAAACAGATAAATAAAAAGTCAATAATGAAGTTGGCACTATTACAACTGATTTATCAGAAATACAAAAAAAATGAGAGAAGACCATGAGCAACTATATGCCAACAAACTAGAAGACCTAGATGAGATGAAAGTATTTCTGGACATGCACAAGTTACCTAGGATGAATCAGGTTGAAGTAGAAAACCTAAAAAGGCTAATAACAAGAGAGGAGATTGAATCCACAATGAATAGTTTCCTAACAAAGAAAAGCCAGATCCAGATGGCATCACTTATGAATTAAACAAAACTGTAAAAGAAAAGTTAACCTCAATTCTCCTCAAACTATTTCTAAAGATTCAAAGGGAAGGAACCCTCCCAAGCTCATTCTATGAAACCTCCATTACCTTGATATCAAAACCAAACAAGGACATAACCAAAAAAGAGACCTACAGACCAATATCCCTGATGAATACTAAGGCAAAAATTCTCAACAAGGTGCTAGCAAACCAAATCCAGCAGCACACGAAGAAGATTATACATGGGGCCAGCAGATGGTGTAGCAGTTATGTCATTGGACTGTCACACGACTGAGTGTGGTGGGTCCCAGAACCAGTGGCTTGAAAATCATGCTGGGTGTGTGTGCGTGCACGTCCAAGATCCTGAGAGCAGAATGGAGGAGAAGGGCCTGGCCAATCCCCTCAGGGGTGATTTCTCACTTCCCCTCTCACTGCCTCTGTCTCTCTCTCTCTCTTTCTCTCTCTAGTGAGCACACATGCCCTAAGGCAAAAACCTCTAAAAAAAAGAGAAGAAGATTATATGCTATGGCCAGGTAGGCTTCATCCCAGGGAGTCAAGGATGGTCCAACATATGCAAAACAATAAATGTAATACATCACATTAACAGAAAGATAAAAACCATTTATTATAGACGCAGAAAAAGCATTTGATAAAACACAACATCCCTTCATGATGAAGACTCTCAGCAAGATAGGAGTAGAAGGGACATTCCTCGACACAATAAAAGCCATATATGACAGACCCATTGCTAACATCATACTGAAAGGGGAACAGCTGAAAGCTTTCCCACTAAAAACTGGGAAAAGACAAGGCTGCCCACTTTCTTCACTCCTTTTTGACATAGTACTGGAAGTTCTAGCCAATGCAGTTAGACAAGAGAGCAAAATAAAAGGCATTCAGAAAGGAAGAGAAGCTGAACTGTCCCTCTTTGCAGATGATATGGTTGTATATATAGAAAATCCATAGTAATCCATGAAAAAACTCCTAGAAATGATAAATGAAGTCAGTAAAGCAGCAAGATACAAAATCAATATACAAAAATCTATAGCATTTTTATATACCAACAATGGACAGACTAAGGCAGAATTGAAGAAAGTAATCTCATTTACAATAGTTACAAAATGAATAAGATTCTTAGCAATAAGCCTAACCAAAGAGGTAAAAGACCACCTCAAGGAAAACTATAAAAACTGAAAAAAGAAATTGAATGTGATACAAAATAAATAGAAATA
This sequence comes from Tupaia tana, assembly GCA_026018925.1. NCBI lineage: Eukaryota > Metazoa > Chordata > Mammalia > Scandentia > Tupaiidae > Tupaia > Tupaia tana. The sequence continues at coordinate 172,055,002 of JAKSZU010000003.1, read as the reverse complement.
CATGACTTGTTCTTGGATTGGAAGAACAAATGTAATGAAAATGCAAGTTCTAGCCAAATTAATTTACATATTCAATGCGATTCTGATCCAATTGCAGTGGCATTCTTCACAGAAATAAAAAAAATCATAAAATTTGTCTGTAATGATAAGTGACCCTGTATCCCCAAGCTAATACTTTACAAAAAGAATAGAGTAGGAGGCATTTTACTGATTTCAAAACATACTACCAAGTGGTGATAATCAAAATAGTATGGTACTGACACAAAACTAGACACACAGAACAACAGAACAGAATACAGAATATAGACATATGCCCCAAATTGTACAGCCAGCTGATTTTTTTTTTTTTTTTTTTTTGGAGAGGTTTTTGCTATAGGGCGCGTGCGCTCGCCAGACAGACAGAGAGAGACAGAGAGACAGAAAGTGAGAAATCACCCCCCAGGGGGGATGGCCACGCCGCAATCCCTTCTCCTCCATTCTCCTCTCGGGATCTTGGGCACGCACGCACACGCGCCCGGCGTGAGTTTAAGCCGCCGGGTCCGGGACTCGAACCGCGGTCGACTACGTGGGAGTCCAGCGACATAGCCATTACGCTAACTGCTGGTCCCAAGTCAGCTGATTTTTGACAAAGGGTACAAGGCAATGCAGTGAGGGAAGAAAGTCTTTTCTGCAAATGGTGCTGGAAGAACTGGATATCCACGTGCAGAAAAATGAAACTGGACCCGTCTCTCACAATTGAAATGAATCAACTCAGAATGGATCTAAGACTAAATGTAAAGTCTCAAACCATACAAATACTGGTAGAAAACTTACAGGAAACTCTGGAAGACACTGGAATAGGCAAAGATTTCTTAAATAAGACCCCTAAAGCAAAGCAATAATCTAAAAAATAGACAAGTGGGATTACATCAAGGTAAAAGTCAACAAGGAACAACAAAGGAAAAAGGGTGAAAAGACAACACTCAGAATGGGAGAAAATACTTGCAAATTACGTCTCAGATGAAGGATTGAGAACCAGAATATATAGGGGACTCAAGCAGCTCACTTATTAAAAAATGAACAATCCACTAGAAAAATGGGCAAATAAATGGGACAGCAGGTAGTGGGGAGGTTAAAGCTCTTAATCCCACATGGCCGGCTGCATGGTTTGGGTACTAGGCCCAAAGCCTTGAAAATCATGCTGGGCATGTGTATATTTGTGCCCAGAATGAGAAGAGACTGTGCTATGGCTGTCCGTGCTTGCGGGGTGATTTCTCACTTTCCCCCTCTTTCTCTAGTGAGTACACATGCCCTATAAAAACTAAAAAAACAAAACAAAACAAAACAAAACAAAACACCCCAACAACTTCAACAAATAAGCAAAATGGGCAAATAAACTGAATAGACAACTCTCCAAGCAAAACTTATGAATGGCTAAAGGCCATGTGAGAAAATGTTCAATGTTTCTTGTCATATGGGAAATACGAATTAAAACCACAGTGAGATACCACTTAACCCAGTTAGAATGGCTCAGATCAAAAAATTAAGACAAGTGCTGGTGAGGTAGTGGTGGAATGTGAACACACTTACATTGTTGGTGGGAATGTAAATTAGTATAACCTCTGTAGAAAACAATATGGAGGTTCTCAAAAACTTACAAATAGAACTACAATATGACGCAGTCATCCCACTCCTTGGCTTTTACCTAAAGAATAAGAAAACAGAAAGATACATATACATCCATGTTTATTGCAGCATTATTCACAATTGCTAAGACATTCACAACTGATGACTGATTGAAAACCTGTGGCACATATATACTATGGACTGTTACTCAGCCACAAGAAACAGTGAGACCCTAGTGTTTGTTTCAAAATGAATGAATATAGAAAACATAATAGCAAGTGAAGTCAGCCAGACTTTGAAAGATACTCCACCTATCCCCACTCAAAATATACCCAAGGTCTGGACTCTATGACAGAAATGGAAAAATCTAAAGATACGATAGTAGAGAGGATAAGTGTAGATACAGGAGACAGTATGGGAGGGGAGTGGGTGGTAGAGGGGCAAAGGGGAGAAACACTCAACAGACAAAAGAATGTAAAGTTCTCTGTTGAAAAAAAAGTAAAAAAAAAAATGTATTAACAAGTGGAACAGATGATAGAGGAGTATAGCACAATAGAATAAATAATGTTGGTGACAATTTAGTATATATTTCCAAGTAACCAGTAGAGTGAATTTCAAATGTAAATAATACAAGATAATGAAAAATGCTGGAAATGGAGGATATGTTCGTTTCCTTGATTTGACTGTTGTACAGTGTATACATGCTTTGAAAATATCACCGCATACTTCACAAAGTTGTACAATAATTAAATGTACAATCAGGGGACCAGCAGTTGGTGTGGTGGTTGGGGCACTGGACTCCCACATGGCTGACTGTGGTTCAAGTCCCTGAACCTAGCATCTTGCTTTCTTACTTTCTCTTTCTCTCTGTCTCTCTCTGGTGATTGCCTGCATCAAATTAAAAAAATAGTAATAATGATAAATAAAATTATTTAAATAATTCTTTTGAAAAACATACATAAAAAATTACAATGAAAATTATTTAAAAATAATGGATTGGGTGCCAGCAGGTGGTGCATGCTTGCTGGAGAGACAGAGTGAGATAGTGAGAGGGAAGTAAGAAATCAACCCCCAGGGTGATGGTCACACCACTAGTCCTCTCCATCCTCCGTGTGGGATTTTAGGCATGCACACACAGGCACCTGGTGTGAGTTTCAAGCCACCGGACCCGGACTTGAACTACAGTCAGCCATGAGGGAGTTCAGCACCTTAACCACCATGCCATCTGCTGATTCCTTCACTTGGTTTCTTATCAGCTGTGACATCCCCTATCCCTTATCTGTATTTGTCTTAGTGTAGACAAAGAGCTCACATCATGTAAAGAGCCAGATAATAAATATATCAGACTTAGTAAGCTTAGAGGCAAATTAAAGATACCCTGTATCAATAAATACTTACATAACAAGAGGCAAAAATTTCACAGATATCTTGATCAAATTTAAACTATAATGATAACAATTGAGTGTAATTTGGGGGAAATATATCTCTTAATGAGAATGGGGTATACTGTTTCATTTAATTGAAAGTTAATGTTCTTTCCCATCAAATTCAACTACAAATGTTCATCTGTTAGTGCTGATCTCAGATGAGAATTTATATAGTTCATTTTTGAAAATGCTTTGCAAACAGGTAAATACTTCTGAAAATTGAAATCAACCCACCTTGTTTTATAGAATTCTGTAAGATTCTTGTCTTGATATTTGCCTCTTAGCAAGTCATTACATTTCAGGTTAATCACTTGCAACTGAGGGTTAGGAGGGGCTCCTCAGTTACACATTTGATAGAGTTTAGAAATATAGAAGTTCCCTTTGCACTTGCCTCCAGGTCCAAAAACCCATGCTGGATTTGGGTAGACCAGTTATTCCAGTTTTCTGGAACAAAGCAGGTTGCCAGGATTTGGGATTTAAGTGCTAAAACCAGGACAGTTTTTTTTCCCCCTAAACCTTAGCTAGAACAGGAGTTTAAGCTCAGAAAAATACATCTACTTTACATTTCTGTGAGAATTAAGATTCCTTTCTTTCTTTTTTTAGTTTTTTTTTTGCCATAAGACGTGTGCAGTCACTGGAGAGAGACAGTGAGAGGGAAAGTGAGAAATCACCCCCATGGAGGATGGCCATGTTGCAATCTCTTCTCCTCCATTCTCCCCTTGGGGTTTGGGGCACACACACACACACACACACACACACACACACACACGAGTCCAGCGTGATTTGCAAGCTGCTGATCCAGAAATTGAATTGTGGTCAGCTATGTGGGAATCCAGTGCCTTAATCACCACGTCACCTACTGGCCCCCTTTCCTTCCTTTCTTTAATGAAAGGATGGGAAGGGGAGGAGAGATGAAGGAGAGAGATATTTTTGAGGTTCTCACCATGTTATGATCCTTCTGCCCCAGCTTCCTAGTCAGCTAGGAGAACAGTACCTGGCCCATTTAGGTTGGCCAGGAGCTAAACTTGGTCTCCCATTTAGCCTCGGCACCCCTAACAGGGTCCTGATGTTGCAGTCCACCCCAACCTCAGCCACCATGTGCCTGGAGTAATCAGGGAGGTTCTGGACATGGATTGGCAACCTTCCTGTGTGGACCTGCCTCAAAGAGTGCCGTTTTACCACTGCACCACTGTCTGGTCCTTTATTATAATTCTCGACAACACTACTTGAGATTATTTATGGTTCCGATGATCTCAATTAACATTGATAATTAAGAAACATTACTGGGTTTGTAGCAAGAGCTGCTTTCCAAAGTCATTCAGTTTGATAATAATGGTTAATGGTGCTTCTTCTCACTCAGAACAATTTCAGCCTAAGCACTGAGCTAAAACAACAACATTACAATAAAATTTTATCACTGTTGTACAGTAGTGCAAGTTAGGATATTCAGGTTCTACCTTTTTTGAACAATTATTTATTTTATTTTATTTTATTTGTTGTTATTATTTTTAAACTAGTTATAGTCATCCGAGAGAGACAGAGATAGGGAAAGTGAGAAAGCAAGCTGTCAGGTCCAGGATTCAAACCATGGTTGACCATGTGGGAGTCCAATGCCCTAACCACCACATTGCCTGCTGGCCCTTTTACTTTCTAGTTTGACAAAAATTCACAAAACTAAATGATGACTAAGGCCATGAGTGTAAATAAAGTTCACTGTCGACACTGTTAGTTCAGTAACACATGATTGAGCCAACTTCTATAAATAATCTGAAGAATAACAAATACAATGAATAACCATTGGATTTAATCACCTTACTTATTACAAGCTTTGTAAAGTTGTCCTGAAAAGATTATTTCATCCTCCACATATATTATCATCAGCTATAATTCATCTTAGCATAGTTTACTTTGGGTTGCACTGAATTAATGTTTTCTCAACTTTTTTGAAACTATTCTTGCTTCTAGTTACCACACACAGACTGTTCAGAGAGGCTAATATTTCAGTTACTTCAAATAACTGAAAACATTGATTTTTCATATAAGGAAACAGCAGTTGAGGGACCAGCAGGTGGCATAGTGACTAAGGGGCTGGACTCCCATGTGGTCAATTACAGTCTGAGTCCCATACTCAGTGACTTGAGACTCATGCTGGGCGCATATGCATGCGTGCCCAACATTACGAGAGAAAAATGGAGGAGAAAGGGTTGAAGCATGGCAATTCCCCCGGGTGGTGATTTCTTGCTTTCTGTCTCTCTGTCTCTCCAGTGAGCGCATGTACCCTATAGCAAAAAATCTCTCAAAAATAAATAAATACACAGCAGTTGAGCATGAACTGTAACGTATGTCAACCAGGGGAAACCAGTTGACATTATTATTATTTTTAAAGAAGTACTTAATTTTATTTATTATTATTATTATATTTTTTAAAAATTTGACCCAGAGAGAGAGGGAAAATAAGAAAGCAAGCCACCAGGTTTTGGAATTGAACCATTATCAGCCATATGGGAGTCCAGTGTTTTAACCACCATACCATCTGCTGGCCCCACTACTTGAAATTATTTATGTCCTCTGTGAATGTTTATGTTTTGTTGTTTGCTGTGGTTTTAACCAGCTATTGATGGTGCTCCCATTGTCCTCAACTTTTTGAGCTAGTTTATTCACCGACTGACCCAAAGTCTTAGATAAGTTTTTCTTTAGACACATTCCTTCAGTTGTTTTAGTCAAACTGATTTAATCAGCTCAAAATTGGTAAACAGCTTTCCTTACTTGGCTAACGAATAAGCCACTCAGAAGCTTGCTTTCATTGTAGTAGCATTGTATTCATTTTTTATTTTTGTGAAGAAATTTTGTAAGATATTCACCTTTTCTGATTTTCCTAACCATTGTTTGCCTGTTGGCTGGAGATACTGCTGTGAGTCCCTTGCTAATACTTGGTATATATTGGATTCCTTTGAGCATAGCTGTAGTGTTACTGTACAACAGGCATAATGCTTTTCCATTTAATTCGGTATCACAACCCATACTCTTCTATGCCTTAACAGGCATTCTGGGGACCAGCAGATGGCATAATGGTTACATCACTGGGCTCCTACTTAGCTGACTGCTGTTTGAGTCCCAGACCTGGTGGCTTAAAATGCATGCTGGAGAGAAGACTGCTGTGGCATGACCATGCCCCATGGGGGATGCTTTGATTTTCTCCCACCTATATCACATGCACACACCACTTGGCAAAATTTTAAAAGGAAAAAAAAATTACTGAGAGATCTTTCGTCTTCTCTCCATCTTTCTCTCTGGGCATGTTTTACAAGCTGCAGGATCAGCTGTGTGGGATTCAGCTGCCTTAACCACTAGGCCAGGGACTGATCCAAAAAGATCTATTGAAACAAAAAATTGATTTTTTACCATAGGAAAGAATAGAAACTGAAAGATTGGAAGGTATAGCAGGGTGGGCAACTGTAGATACTAGAGATAGTACAGGGTGTTAGATAATCGGGTAATAAGGAAGGAGAGGAACAGGGAAAAACCATTTAATTGATACAAAAAAATGAAAAAATAGATTAAGAAATAGGTAAATTTTTGTGTAATATATTTTAACTTCTTTTACCACACAAATGAAAAAATTTTATGTTAATCTGTTTGTAGCTGTATTTATCTAAACATTTTGTAAAACTCAAATGTACCCAATAAAAGATTTTTTAAAAGTAAAAAAAAAAATGCATGCTGGGTGCATGTACGTGCGTGCCCAAGATCCCGAGGGGAGAATGGAGGAGAAGGGATTACAGTGTCCATCCCTCCTTGGGGATAATTTCTTCCTTTCTGTCACTTGCCTCTTGGGCGAGCACACATGCCCTATAGAAAAAATTCTCTCTAAAAAAAGGTGTCGTTGGGACCAGCAGTTAGCGTAATGGCTATGTCACTGGACTCCCACGTAGTCAACCGCGGTTTATGTCCTGGACCTGGTGGTTTAAACTCATGCCGGGCGTGTGTGCGTGCGTGCCCAAGATCCAGAGAGGAGAATGGAGGAGAAGGGATTGCTGCGTGGAAATCCCCCCTGGGGGGTGATTTCTCGCTTTCTTTCTCTCTCTCTCTCTCTCTCTCTCTCTCTCTCTGTCTGACGAGCGCACGCGCCCTATAGCAAAAACCTCTAAAAAAATAAAAAGGTGTCGTTTTCTTTACTTGATCTGTTAAGATGCGCATTCAGTAGTAATACAAATAAAGTAAAATGCTGTGGTATGACAGTACATGTGGAAATTGAAATGTGGTGGGTTTATGAACTTGTCGCTGCAGTTTGCAGTGTGCCATGTGGCACTGCAAAGCACCAAGCAGTTCTGTCACTGAGCAATTATATTCACCAAATGGCCCAAAGTCTTAGATCAGTTTATTTTCTCTAGATGTTTCTTTATTGTAGCATAAAGACAGCTGTAAATTATATGTTTAGAAAAAAATACTAGCATGGCTATATGCTAGTAAATTTTTTAAGAAGTATTTATTTAATTTTACTTGTCATAATTTTAAATTTGACCAGAGAGAGACATGTGGGGGTGGGGTGGGGAGAGAGAGAGATTGAGAGAGAGAGAGAGAGAGAAAGCAAGTTGCCAGGTCTGGGACTCGAACCACAGTTGACCCATATGGGAGTCCAGCGCCTTAACCATCATGTCACCTGCTGGCTCCTGTGCTAATAAAATTTTATATATGGACATAGAAATTGAATTTCATTTATTTTTCATGTATCATGAAATATTGTTTTAATTTTTCCAACAATATAAAAATGTAAAAACAATTTTAGTTTGTGGGTTCTACAAAAACATATGAACTTCCTCTTTTCCATAATATTTTAAAAGTTTATGTCTTTTTATTTTTATTTTTTTTTTGAGAGGTTTTCGCTATAGGGCACATGCACTTGCCAGACAGACAGAGAGAGATATAGAGACAGAAAGTGAGAAATCACCCCCCAGAGGGGATGGTCACGCCGCAATCCCTTCTCCTCCATTCTCCTCTCAGGATCTTGGGCACGCACGCACACGCGCCCAGTGTGGGTTTTAAGCCACTGGGTCCAGGACGCGAACCGCAGTCGACTATGTGGGAGTCCAGCGACATAGCCATTACGCCAACTGCTGGTTCCCGGAAAGTTTATGTCTATTGAAATAAACTCAGTGATGGCTACTCTTTAAATGGAGAATAGCTAACTTTTATTTATTTTTTAATAGCTAACTTTAGTATAACATCCAAAGCACTCAGAAGAAAGCCAGGCAAATGTTGTAAACGCTCAATGATTGCTTTACTATTGACACTATTTCTTTCTTTCTTTTTTAAAAATTAAATTAAATTAAATTTTATTTGCTAGAGAGTCATGTGGGCTTGCCAGAGGGAGAGAGAAAGCAAGAAAGAGCCATCAATGGGGCAGGTTCCACTACAATTTCTTCTCCATTTCTCTATCCTGTCAGGATTTGGGGCGTGCACACACACACTCAGGTGATTTTCAAGGCACAGGGACCAGGATTTGATGCATCCAGTTGGCCATGTGGGATCAGCCTGCCTTAGCCACCAGGTCACAGAGCCAGCCTACAGTTAAAATCCTTTATAGCCCAAGAGAAGGGAGAGATGGAGGAGAAGATTTTGAGGCATGACCACCCCTCCATGGGAGGTGCTTTCTCCTCTCTCTCTTTCTGGCCAGCATCTATGCCCGCTAACAAAACAAACAACAAAACCTCCTTAGAGAGTACAGGACACAATCAAAAACCTTTTTGAAATGGAATGGAGGTACTGTAGATTGTGTCTGTAACTTATTACGTGGACTAGAATAGAATTAAACTAATACAAAGAGACTTACTTTCAAAAAAAAAAAACAAACAAACAAAAAAAAACCTTGCTGGTTGTATGCTGGTCTCATTCGTTTTATAATATGGCACCAAATAATTTCTTTCAGTGTCTGACCAAAGCAAGTTACCAGTTTTAAGTTACTTTGCTTTGCCTTTTTTTTTTTTTTTTAATTAAGCTTTTTATTTTTTGTCATAGGGCACATGTGCTTCACAGGGCATCCCCTGGGGGGATTGCCATGCTGCAATCCTTTCTCTGTTTTTCTCTTGGGATTTTGGCCACATACCAGAGCCTGGCATGATTTTCAAGCCACATGTCTGGGACTCAAACTGTAAAAGTCAGTCATGTGGGATCCAGTGGCCTTAACCTCCAGGCCAACTACTCGCCCCTCTTGCAACATTTGATTTTCTTTGACTTAATAATTACTTTAGATTTTAAAAATATGCTTAATGTCCCATATATAGTTACATTTTTCTTTAGAAACCATAGTATCTTAAAATATTTTTTTAAGAAATATATATATATATATATATATATATATATATATATGTATATATGGTGTGTGTGCACTCACTGGAGAAAGACAGAAACAGAGAGGTAAAGTGAGAAATCACCCTCCAGGAAGATGGCTATGCTGCAATCCCTCCTCCATTCTCTTCCTGGAATTTTGGGCACGCACACACACATACCTGGTGCAGTTTTCAAAACCGCAGTCAGCCACGTGGGCGTCAAGCACCTCGATCACCATGCTACCTGCTGGTTCCAGATTGCTTTTTGTTTGTTTGTTTAAACAAAGGTTTAGTTTATGTACTTATTTATTTATTTAAAGAGAAAGATTTTTGCTAAAAGGCACATGCACTCACCAGAAATTCAGAGATAGAAAGTGAGAAATTATCCTCCGGGGTGACCACACCATAATCCCGTCTCCATTCTTCTCCTGGGATCTTGGGCATGCATGCATATGTGCCCAGTGTGATTTTTCAAGTCACTGGGTCTGGGACTCAAACTGCAGTTGGCCAGGTAGGAGTCTAGTAATGTAGCTGCTACACCATTTGCTAGTCCCTAAACAAAAGTAGTTTTGCTCATTAGACTCAGAAATCTCTTACAATGCTTATTCATTAGGTCTTTTGGTTTGAATACACTCAATTGTGTGTTTTATTTCTTCTCAATCTTATTTCTTGAGCTTCTTGACTAATTCAATAAGGAGTTACTTTTAGGTTAATGCTTCTCCAAGAATAAGATGACGACCAATAACTGGTTTGCAACCTTATTGCTGGTGTATAAACTGTTTTCATCTGAGATAAAAAATGTCAGACACTGATAAAAAGCAATCGGAGGGCCAGTTCCGTAGCCTAGTGGTTAAGGCAGCTGGATCCCATATGGTCACCCCTGCTGAGTCCAGACCTGGTGGCTTGAGAAATACACTGGATGCATACATGTGTGTGCCCCAAATCATGACAGGATGGAGAAATGGAGGGGAAGAGGTTGCTGCATGACCATTCCCTGTAGGAGAGTGCTTTCTTCTCTCCCTCTGTCTCTTTGCCTCTCTTCTACAAGTGTATGTGCCCCCTGGCAAATTAAAAAACAAAATGCAACCAGGATTGCATTGTTTTTGGCTGTTTCATAGGATAATGTTTTTTTTCTAATTGCTGAAGGGCTCATGTGCTCCCACAGGATAACTTTGTGTATGTTTAATCTATAAAAAACTTTTGGGGCCATCCAGTGGCAGGCTGGTTAAGGTGACTGGATTGCACATGGCTGAATGTGTGGTTTGAGTCCCAGACCTGGAAACTTGAAAAACACACTGGCTGTGTGTGCATGCATGCACAAAATCCAGAGGGGACAATGGAGGAGAAAGGATTGTGGTGTGGCCATCCCTCTCTAGGGAATGGTTTTTTACTTTCCTCTCTCTCTCTCTCCAGTGAGCACATACCTATAGCAAAAATGAAAATAAAAAGTTCTGGCAGGGCCAGCTGGTGGTGTAGTGGTTGGGGCAACTGCATCCCATGGCCAACCATGTGGTTCAAGCCTCAGACCTGGTGACTTGAAAAACATGCCAGGTGCATGTGCGTACATGTCCAAAATCCCAAGAGGAGAATGGAGGAAAGGGAATTACAGCATAGTCATCCCCGGGGGGGGGGGGGGGGTGCTTTCTCACTTTCTCTGTCTCTTTTTCTGTCTCTGTCTCTGGAGAGCACACATGACATATAGTAAAAAAATAATTAAAAAGTTTGTGCATTTATTTTGCATTTCCTTTTAAATTTTAATTTAAATATTTGTTGTTATTGTACTTTATTAAAGTATTGAACCATGCTGGATTAGAAACTTTTAAAGTGAAACAAGGACCAGCAGGTGGCATGCAGGTTAAGGTAGCTAGATCCACATAGCTGACACCATGACTCAAGCCTCAGACCTGGTGGTTTGAAAATTCTGATGAGCACACACGCCCTATAGAGAGAGATAAACAGTATAAAACAAAACAAAACAAAACAAAAAAGCATGAAACAATAAAATTGGTCCTTTTGCACAGATAGGTTGATTCATGTATAACTTCTGTAATGACAAAAGAGGAGCACCATTAAGAGTGTCTTTTTGCTCCTTTATTTTACTTTTTAAATTTTTTCTCTTGGATTAATTTCCACTTTTTTCTTTTGCTCTTTAACTTTCAGTAAATTAACCAGTTTGGTCATTTGTTAGTTTTTTGTTGCTTGTTTGCTTTTCAGTAGATTAGTTTATATCATTTCTTCATCATACTTCATCTGTATAGAATTATGCCTCTGTTTTTGTATGTGTTTGAAAAAATCATCGTAATGATGGCTTTATACTGTATAAATAAATTTTGCTAAGAAAAACCATGTTTCCCAGAATATGCATCCCTGTGTGTTTCCATGTTAGAGAAATGTGTGCAAGATTTGGAAGGAGGAAGTGAAACACCAACCATTACTCTATGGAAGTTGTCATGATGCAAGAGAGACAACACATTCACCTTGTCCTCACTCTCTATAGTTTCATGTCCAGTTGACCTTGCCCTGAATAAGAGAAGTCCTACCTGACTGCCTTTGAGCTGGAAAATCAGTTTTCTTCTGTCTTTGGACTCAAACTGAAATAATTCGTTCTGGATTTCAAGGTTGCTGACCTCCTGACTGGAGCTACACCATTGGCTCTCTCAGGTCTTCCACTTCCAGAATGATGACCTTGGGATTTCTCAGCCTCCATAACACTGTGTGAACCAATTTCTTATAATAAACTTCTCTCTGTGCGCATGCATGCACACACACACAATACCTCCTATTGGTTCTTTGGAGACTCTTTACTAATACGATCCTTATTCATTAATTTGTCCTTACTCTCTTACTCTATTCATCCTTTGGTATTTATAGTCTTCCCAAAGTTCATAGAAAATGCCTATTGTAGAAAAAAGGCATAAATTTAAAAAATATTTTTTGTACCAAAACAAACTTGTACCTTAATTTCATTTCCCATGAACTCTTTTTTTTTTGTCACTGATTTTTATTACTATAATTTCATTAGATAAATTTCCTTTTTGTGATTTGACTGTAAGCTATTTGAAGGTAGCAATCCCCTCTTCTATTCATTTCCTGGAGTGCTTCGGAAATTATTATAAGAGTTGCAAACAATGTTAAAAGAGAGTGAGCTCTGTATACTGGACATGGATAATGGATAAATCTTTCATGCAATGACAAGGCAAACTTTAAGTATCATCCTTTATTTGATAAGCTAATTTTTTTTCTCTTTAAATTTATTTATTTTTTACATTAATTCACTATACATCATTACAGCATACAGATGAATTTTCCATCCAAAATACACTGTGTATTGGCTCAATCAAGCACATCAACATACATGTTATCAGCAAATAATTTTCCAATTCTTATGTCTTGTATACTTTGTTTTTCGTTTTGCCATCCTTGATTCCCTATCCCTCACCCTCTGCCATGTCCCACCCTCCTCCCACATTGTCTCTGGTATCCATGGTTGCTTTCTATGCCTTCCCCCCCCCCATTTAATTGATTTGCTAATGAACTTAATTAGCCTAAATATATCCAATAGCTAGCACAGCTGATATATACCTATACATGAATCCAAGTCTGACTTTAGGCATAAACCTCAGTGAGTAGAATGAACATATTATAAAGTAGTACCCAGTTGGGGCTATATGGCTTATTGCAGTCATCAAATATGCATATTTTTTTAAATTTCGATACGAACAGTTTTACTGTTTTTTTTTTCTCCTGCAACTTTTTTTTTTTTTTTAAAATTACTTAACATTCATTCCCTGAGCATCATCACAACATACTAAATGTGGTTTCCCATCTAGAATAATCATGCATGTTATCATCAATAATATTCCATTTCTACTTTCATACATATGTATATATATATTTTTTTACCCCATGTTTGACCCTCTGCCCTTTCCCACTCTCTTATTACACTATCTCTGCTATATACAGTTGTTTTCTATTTCTTTTCCCCCAACATTTTGTTGATCACACAGTATCATAAGTAATCTAACTACTTTCAATAGCAAGTTCAGCAGGTAATTTCAAGAAGAGCAGTTTTGAACTGGTAATGATATTTCCTTGAAACTTAAAGCCTAGAAACAGGTTAGTATTCTGTTCAAATAGTAGGTACATGCACCTATCAACAGCTCAAGACAGGACAAAAATCCTTTAAAACCAGAAAACAAAGCTTAGAAGAAAAGCAGCAATATTCTAGTCAAGTCACAGAATGTTGTTTCATCAGTTCAGTCTCATGTACTTAATTTTTCTTCTGTTAAGGTTCGATCTTCCAGATTGAATTCTGGGATATAATATTCATCTCCAAACATTGTCCCTACAATTAAGTTGCCCATTTTCTTTTTTTTTTTTTTTAGAGGTTTTTTTCACTATAGGGTGCGTGCGCTCGCCAGACAGACAGAGAGAGACATAGAGACAGAAAGCGAGAAATCACCCCCCAGGGGGTATGGTCACGCTGCAATCCCCTCTCCTCCACTCTCCTCTCGGGATCTTGGGCACGTACGCACACGCGCCCGGCGTGAGTTGTAAGCCACCGGGTCTGAGACGCGAACCGCGGTCGACTACGTGGGAGTCCAGCGACATAGCCATTACGCTAACTGCTGGTTCCCAGGTTGCCCATTTTCTTAGTTTTTGAACTCCTATTTCTGTGTGTCTGCATTTAATTTTACTGACATAGCACTCCCTTAAGAATTTCTTGGAGATCTGGCCTGGTTCTGGTAAATTCTTTCAGGTTTTGTTTTTCTGGGAATGTTCGTGTCTTTTCTTCCCAAATGAATGATAATCTTGCTGGGTACAGTATTCTTGGTTGAAATTGCTTTTCCCTTAACACGTTGAATATATTTTCCCATTCTTTGCTCGCTCGCATAGTTTCCAATGAGAGATCTGCTGTTAGTCTGATGGGATACTCCTTGTAGGTAACTTGCCGTTTTTCTCTTGCCAGTCTTAGTATCTTGTCTTTGTCTGTTGTTTTGGTCAATCTGGCTATAATGTGTCTTGGAGAAGATCTTCTTGGGTTGATTCTATTTGGGGTCCTCTGTATTTCTTGGGACTGAATAATTGAGTGCCTCTCTAGGTTTGGAAAGTTTCCCTGCAGGATCTCATGGAATAGATTATCAATGCCCTTATGAGTCTCTTCGCCTTCTGGGATGCCTATTATCCGGATGTTTGGATGTTTGATGGTATCTAGTATTTCTTGTATATTAGTCTCAAATTCTTGGGCCATTTTCTCAGTCTTCGTGGTGGATTTTTTAGGCTAGCAATATTTTCTTCTATGTCTGAGATTCTATTTTCTGTATGATCTCGTCTGCTTTTAATACTTTCAAGGGAGATTTTGACTTCCTGTATTATAGCTTTCATCTCTAACAGTTCCATCTGATTCTTTTGTAAAGTGTGAAATTCCTCTTTTAGATCTTGCATGAATTTCCTCACCTCCTGGAACTCAACAACTTCTTTCTCCTTCCTCTTCAGCAGTTCATTGTCTCTCTTCTCTTCCATCTCTGTTAGCTTTGCCATTATGAATGTTCTGAATTCTTTATCAGACATCTCCATGAATTCCCGTGAACTGTGTGTGGATGAAGACGAGTTATCCTTTTCCCTTGGAGGAGAGGTATTTTCCTGCTTTCCCATATTTCTTGTGGTCCTGCAGCGATTTCTAGTCATCTGGTTGATGGTCAGTTTCTTCCCAAACTTGTAAGTTCAATCTGAGCGTTGAGCATGGAGAAAAGGAAACAGAAAGAGAGAAACAACAGCAACAACAGCAAAAAAACGAACAAGAAACAGAAAAAGAGAAGAAAAAAACGAAGATAAAACTTCTCATTACAACTTAAAAAATTAATATTTTTCAAAAATTTCAGTAAAAAGAACCAAAAATTGGAAAACCACGTGGTGTGCAAGTGCGCTGCGCAAAATTCTAAAAAGCAAAAATTAAATAAAAAAGAGGAGACAGAGACTGAGACAGAGGTAGAGAGAGACAAGGACAGGTACAGAGACAGGAGGCCTGGAAGGGCTCTTCCTACTACACGAGTTTTGTGTGCTGGAAGCCAAATTATCAGTGGGAAAGTCTTGATTTCTGTTCCCCCAAAATGGCTAGGTTGCAGAATCCATGTGGCTGCAGCTTCAAGAAGGTCTCTTCCCTTTGCCTCTCCTGGGTTGGGAGGGGGTCCCATGAACTCTTCATGTCCTCCCATAGTTAAAGCAGAGAGGGCCTGATATGTTATCTAGCCACTATATTAGACTAGGTATTTTAAATTTTTTAAAGTATTATTTTACTTAACTTTATTTATTCATTTATTTATTTTAATTTGACTAGAGAGGGACAGAGTGAGAGTGAGAGAGAGCGAGGGAAAGTGGGAAAGTAAGCTGCTATCTGGGACTTGAACTATGGTTAGCCATGTGGGAGTCCAGCACTCTTAACCACCATGCCACCTACCAGCCCTGGTAGCTTAAATTTTTTTTAAAAAAACTATCTGTATATAATTTTTAAAAAGAATTATTTTATTTAACTTTATTTATTTATTTTCTTATTTTAATTTGATTGAGAGGGACAGAGTGAGAGAGAGAGAAGTGAGAAAGCAAGCTGTCAGGTCCAGGACTCGAACTGTGGTCAGCCATGTGGGAGTCCAGTGCCTTTAACCACCATGCCACCTGCTGGCCCCTGTATATGATTTTTTAAAAAGCATTTTTAAAAGATTCATTTATCTTTTTATTTGTTGTGATTTTCAAGTTGCTGGATCCGGGATTCAAACTGAGGTCAGCCATATGGGAATCCAGTGCCTCAACCACCATACTCACCCATTGACCCCTCTGTATACTATTTCTAAAATAGTTGTTAGAACTGATCAAGATCTAAATAGGACAAAAGAGGATTCAGGATTCTAAAATAGAGATGCAAGCATTACAAGGAAATAGTCAATAATGTGAACTGCTTCTAGAGGTCATGTAGCATGGCGGTCACCAACCTCTATGGCACTAGGCACAGATTTCAGGAAAGTCAGTATTTCCATGGTCTGGGGATGGGAAAGTGGTTTAAGGATGATTCAAGCACATTTGCATTTATTGTCCACTTTATTTCTACTACAATGATATATAATGAAATAATTACACAACTCACCATAATGCAGAATCATTGAGATCCCTGACCTTGTTTTCCTGCAACTAGACTGTGCCATCTGAGGACAATGGGAGACAGTGACAACCGAACTGTATTGCTTTTGTCCAGTCCACTCTGTAATCTCGTTTGGTTGCTGTCACTGCAGAAAACCATGCTTCACAAAGACAGGAGGTTGGAAATGGAAGCACCCTTTCCAGTGCCTTTGTGGTAATCTCAGGATATTCCGCCTCGACTTTAATCCAGAACATATAGAGTTGAAGTTTTCTCATACATACGTTTCAGGTCACCATTATTTGCAATCTCAAGCAATTGATCTCTTCTAGCACAAAGTCAGTTCAGCTGGCTTACTCACAAACGGTCATGGATACATTCCTTCCCAGTTTGGGGGTCTTTTGTGGTTGGGAAGTAATGTTCAAACTCTTTTGAAAGTTGAAATAGGTGATCATGCACGAGCTGGGAGAAAAAAGGCCCTTGTTCAGTTTCTCAAAATCTCTGCTAACGTTTGAAACATGTAAAAAATCCCAGTGTTCACTCGTTATTACCGTAATTCTGTTTGGCTTTGAATGCAGTTGGTTTATCTGCTGACTTGATCACAGTTGTCGTGTCCCCTGAAGTGACAGACTGAGTTTGTTGAGCAGGTTGAAAATATCACACAAGTGAGCAAGTTTTGTGACCCATTTCTTGTCACTGAAATGTGCTGCCAATGGTGACTCTCTCACTATTTATTTATTTTTCAGTTTTATAGCCCTAAAGTATGTGTGCTCAACGGAGAGGAAAGAGAGAGAAATAGAGAGAGGGAAAGTGAGAAATCAACCCCCATAGGGGATGGACATGCTGCAGTCCCTTCTTCCATTCTCTTCTCGGAATTTTAGGCATGTATGCACATGCATTCAGTGTCACCTTCAAGTCACCAGGTCTAGGACTCAAACTACGGTAGGTTGTGTAGGATTCCAGCCGCTCTCACCACCACACCACCTGCTGACCCCAAGTAACTGTTATATTATAAGAAATCTCTGGAGTGGCTCTCAAAACTCAAAAACTCTGGCCAGTGATCTACCTTTAGAAAGTCATCTTGCTTCTGTGTATAAGAGAAGATGTGTACTCTGCATCCATCTCCTCACGGAGCTGTGTGAACAGACAGAGTTAAGGGCATGTACTTTAATGCGGCTGATCATTTAATCACATCCTGAAAAATGGTAAGTTCAGGTGACAGTTTTTGGCCACTTAGCATTTCTCTATGGATGATACAGTGCATAGATTCACATTTAGAAGCAATATATATAATATATATTTTTACAATTAAAGTGTGAATTTATTTTGGTACAAAAACTTTTTGAAATTAATACATAGTTTTCCCATTACATGTGTTTCCGTGAGCTTTTTTTCTTGAAATATTTTTTTAATTAATTAATTTACATTTATTCCCTAAGCATTGTCATAGCATACAAAATGTGATTTCCCATCCAGAATATACTGTATAGTGGCTTAATCATACATGTTATCATCAATAATTTTCCATTTCTAGTTTCATATATATATATATATATATATATACACATGTATATATATGTACATATATACATGTGTATATATATATGTTATTTTTTAACCCCTATTTCTAATACTCTGCCATTTTCCACCCTCCATAAAATATGGGGGGAAAAGGAGTGGAAAACAATTGTAAACACCAGAGATAGAAGCAATAATTTTGACTCAACTAGTGAAACCAGACAGCTGTGCAGTCATGGCAGCTGCTCCCTCCTTGCATACACATACTGACACAAAATGACCAGTTCAGTTTTCCTCATATGTAATCATGAAAACACCTGAATAGTTCTGCAGCTGTGGTATTGGTTGGCAACAAAAGTGCATGTAACTAGTCCAACAGTTGGCATAGAGTTTAAGGTGCTGGACCCCACATGGTTGACTGCATTGTTCAAGTCCTGGACCAAGTGGCTTGAAAATCAGGCTAGGTGTGTGAGTGTGCCCAAAAATCCCAACAGGAGACTGAAGGAGAAAGGATTGTGGCATGGCCATCCGCTGGGAAGGTGATTTTTTTTTTTCTCTCTCTCTCACAAGGGCATGCACCCTATAGCAAAACTAAAACTAAAATAAACAAACAAACAAACAAAAAGCACATAACATATTCTCGTGTACATTCTCCTGAAAAATATTTGTTCAAAAACAAGCATTGTTGTCTTGTCAACATCAGTAGACTCATCAACCTGGATTGAATACTATGCTGACTCACTAATCCTCTCTAACAATTGTACCTTAATATCCTCTGCTATTTCATCAATTTGTCTAGTTACGATGCTAGCCAAAAGAGGAACAGGTGCCATCTTTGAACTGCAGCCTCTCCTAAAAGTTCATGACAGATGTCTTTAGCAGCAGGCAGGATCAACTTTTCACCAATAGTAAAGGGCTTCTTAGCTTTAGCAATGTGGTTAGCCATGAAGAGTGATACTCTCAGTGCAGACACACTGATGAAGTGGTGGCCTTTGGTAATTGCTGCTGTTCTTTGTGTTTATGTTTTTTACTTTTGAAAAACTCCAAAGCCTTGTCTTTTAATGCAAGGTGATTGGTCTCCATGTGGCAAAGCTGTTTTGAAGGTTTCAAGGTTTCATTGGATGGCTGGTTGCCACATACACAAGCAGGCTTGGAGAATGTGAATCACTTGCTGTAATGAATCCGTACTTTAAGTAGGACTCTTGGTATACTCTTTTAAATGCAGCTTTCTTTTTGTTGTTAGTCTTGGAGTTTTCTGCTGTCTCATTACTGGGTCTTTTGTCAAAACTTTCTAGTTGGGCATATTTGTATGAGTCTATTTCTGGATTCCATACTTTCATTAATCTATATGTCTATCCTTTTTCTAGTACTATAGATTCTTCATTATGTTACCTTTAGAGTGGGTGCAGCAAACCATAGTTCACGGCAAATCCAATTCATACATTTTTAAAAAATTTTTATTTAACTTTACTTATTTTTAATTTGACCAGAGAGGGACAGAGCGAGAGAGTGTGTGAGAGAGAAAGTGAGAAAGCAAGTTGCCAGGTCCGGGACTCAAACCACGGTCGGCCATGTGGGAATCCAGCATCCTTAACCATCATACCACCTGCCGGCCCCCCCAATTCATACATATTTTTGTAAATAAAATTTCACTGGAACATACCCACACCCATTCATTTACATATTATCTATGTCTATGTCTATGGCTGCATTCTTGCTGTATTGACAGAGTTCTGTAGCTGTGACAGACTATAAGGCCTGCAAAACCTGAAATACATATTAAATGACCCTTCACAAAAAATGTTTGCCAACCCTGCTTTAGAAAAAAGTGCAAAATCACATGTGATTTTTTTTTTTTTTTGGTGGGGGAGAGGTTTTTGCCTTAGGGCACACACACTTGCCAGAGAAAGAGAGAGACAGTGAGAGGGAAAGTGATAAATCACCCCTACCATGCCATAATCCCTTCTCCTCCATTTTCCTCCCAGTATCTTGGGCACGCACACACACATGCCTGGTGTGAGTTTCAAGCCACTGGATCTGGGACTCAAACCATGTCAGCCATGTGGGACTCTAGCAACATAACCACTATGCCATCTGCTGGCCCGGTGCTTTCTTTTTTTCTCAACATTTCTCCTCCTCAAAATAGTTTTTGCTATTCTAGTTTCTTTACTTTTCCATATAAAATTTATAATTCATTTTTAAAAATATTTATTTAATCTTATTTATTATTATTTTTAAAATTTACTAAAGGGCATGTGTGCTTGAGAGGAGAAAGAGAATGAGAAAGCAAACTGCCAGGTCCAGGACTTGAACCACAGTTGACCATGTGAGAGTCCAGTGCCTTAATCATCATGCCACCAACTGCTGGCCCCTGATAATTAGGTTTTAAATTTAGAAACCTCCTGGGGTTTAGATTAACTCTTTAGATCAATTAGAAGATAGCTGACATTTTTATAATGTTGAGCATTCCAAACCATAAACACAGTATGTCTCCATTTATCTTGATTTTCTTTTATTTTTCCTCTTATTTTTATTGTTCTTTATTTCTTACTTGAGAGAGATAGAAAGACAGGCAGGCAGGCATCTCCAATGGGATCTTCGTGGCACAATCCAGCCTCAGCCAACCCAGATCATGGGCATGAGTGCATATACTTGGTGTACAGGAGACCTTCAGATTCTGGTCTTCTTTCCTAGTACTTTGAATTCTGGTCTTCTTCCTCAATCTGTCTGCTACTATTTACTTTCCAGAATCCTCAGATCACTACTGCAGTGCATTCTGTCTAGAATTTTTAGCTGCATTTGATGGGAGAGATGGCTTATCCTATCTTAACTAGAACCAGAATGTGATAATCATTGTCATCTATTATTTGGATATATTGTAATTTTACCTCATGTTGTGATTTAATAGGAAGTGCACAGCACTATCTATGATGTATTATTTGGGATACAAAGCAACAGTTTACCCAAGTTTGCTGATGGGAACATATGTAAGAAAAGCAAACTATTATCTTATAAATATAGGGCACTTTTAGATGATATGTTTTGTTCTCTCTCATTCTATATATGCAATTTATCTCTGAGAAGAGATGTACTTTGAACCATAGGTAATATATAAGGTCTGTAAAAATTTATTACAGGAACCAGCAGATGGCATGGTTGTTAGGGCGCCGGACTCTCACGTGGCAGACCACAGTTCAGGTCCTGAACCTGGAAGTTTACTTTCTAAAATTCCTGTCTCTCTCTGTGAGTGCATGTGCCCTATAGCAGATTAAATAATACTACTAAATAAAAGAAATAATACCTTTTTTTAAGAGAGTTTTTTTTTCTTCTACACTTGCTGGAGAGAGAGAGAGAGACAAAAAGTGAGAAATCACCCCCTAGCGGGATGGCAATGTCACAATCCCTTATCTTCTATTCTCCTCTTGGGATCTTGGGCACACATGCACATGCACCTGGCATGAGTTTTAAGTCACCAAGTCTGGGACTCAAACTGTAGTTGACTACATGGGAGTCCAGTGA
This sequence comes from Tupaia tana, assembly GCA_026018925.1. Taxonomy (NCBI): domain Eukaryota; kingdom Metazoa; phylum Chordata; class Mammalia; order Scandentia; family Tupaiidae; genus Tupaia; species Tupaia tana. Next base: position 172,033,478 of record JAKSZU010000003.1, on the reverse strand, counting down.
TGTAACCATTATGCCATCTGCTGGTTCCAAAATAAATAATTCTTAAAAAAAAGAAAAAAGCATTATGGTGAGAGAAAGGGGGAGGTATTGTGTCAAGGAGTACGACTTAGGAGCAGGAGTAGTCACCTTGCAGTCATGCTGCACCATAACCAGACAGACACACTTAAGGAAGAGGAATCCTGGGAGTGTAGCTTGAAAAAATAAACCCCTTTTTGGGAAAACAGTGCACATTTTGCAGGCAGCAACACCAGACCCTTTTATATGCAAGCCATGGGACAGCCGCCATTCTCAGGCTTATGGTACCAGAACCCAGTTTATAATGCTATCAGTGTTCCTGGGGCAGGTTTCAGAAACAGAAACTTGTGGTTTCCATATTCATTGGCATTTGGTGATTACCTCACCCCCTTTTTTTTTTTTTTAAGAATTATTTTCTTTAGTTTTATTTCTTTATGTATTTATTTATTTTAATTTGACCAGAGAGGGACAGAGAGAGAGAGAAAGTAAGAGAGCAAGCTGTGAGGTCCAGGACTTGAACTGCCGTCAGCCATGTGGGAATCCAGAGTCCTTAACCACCATGCCACCTGCTGGCCCCAAGTACCTCACTTTTCTAATACCACGGTCTTCAGTGCCTACCACACTGAAGACCTGGGTTCCCCATGTCTTATTATACATCGCAATTGCAGTAGTATAATGACTTTGAAAGAAGAAAGAAAATCAAAGAGACCCAAACTGATCACAAGCAAGCAGCAAACATAAGTGAAAAACAAGACATCCATTCACAAAGCAACAGGGGTGATATAGGTATGGGAAGATGGGCCATTATTTTCTTTAGTATTCCTACTATTCCTGTGGAGATAAAAACTGATGACATTTCTGAAACACACACACACACACACACACACACACACACACACACACACACACAAATGGGGCTTTAGCTCCTGTTGCTTAGGAGAGGGGGCCAAACGGTAAGGGTTCTTCTAATAAGACCTTGTATAGAAACACACCTGGGAGGAGCTATGCCTCTGAGAGAGAACGTGAGAACGGAAAGGGGCAGTAGATCCGTAGATCCCTCACAGTAGAGTTCTGGGGGACTTTCAATGACAACATCCATTCTCATGGCCTGGTCTATGGTGAAGGCCTGTCAGAGAACGAGGCCCAGCACAATCTGATTGCAGGGCTTTCCTGTGAAAGTAGGGGTGTGCTCTATAAACCTGAGGGCTAGGATGAAGTTGCGAATACAGAGCAGCAAAGAGCTGCTACGGTGCCAGAGCAGTGTCTTGAAGTTGTCAGAGATGAAGAGATCTTCAAGTTAGGTGCTGCTGTGGAGATGAACCTGAGCCAAAAAAAGAACAGATGTGGGGATGTTCCCCCACACCTGCCTCCTGTGGATAAAAAAGCCAGTGATGAGATTCCGTTGTTTAAAAGCCAGAATAACCTGAAGTCAAACGTATGCAAGTTGAATAATTTGAACCAGCTCCAATGAGAGGCAACTCTCATCTCACAAGGAAACTAAGGACCTGCGCCTGCAGTCTAGTCCCCAGAAGCACCTCAGTAGAGGGAAGAGAAAGCCAGGCTCCGCACAGAACCACTGTCCCTCGCCAACCCAGCTGGCCCAGGCATCCTCCTGCAGAAATGAGGAGCCATACATGGATGAAGAACCCCGCAGAGACAACAATGTGTACAAGCCCTCCCTCGGAAGGTGATGAGGCTGCTATGTTGGTGGATAAAGCTGAACTGAGATGAACATAAGAGGTCTTTTTCTACCTAAAACATCCTCCAACTTCCATCCTGATTTCAGTGCCTAGTGTTAAAGATGATAAAAGGATTCAATATGATATGAGCTGGATGGAGGAGGAAGATACAGCAAAACTGGAAGGGTGCCTCTGAAGGCGAAGGGGCAATGAAGAAAATACCATGAAAGATGAAAGTCAGGAGGGCCATGAGGAATACCTTGGTAAATATGAGAGGGTTGAACAGATGGTGAAAGATACGGAATTCAAAGCCTTTGTCATCTCCCCAAAGGAACACACAAGGTTTGTGTCACATAGAGGCCACAATGCATTTATTTTCTGATATATATGCGGATGAAGTGGAACTGAGATGTGAAGAAGACAATGATGATATGTGTGCATTAAGTATCGTCTTATGGAAACTTTGGACAGCCTGTGATTATGTATGCAGGCAAAGTTTATAGACTGGTGAGGTGATAAAGTGGAAGCCTCGCAAGAAGTCTGATGTTTGCCAAGCCTTATACCCACGTATCAGAATGAGGACCAAGCTGGAGGTTATCAAATACAAGAATCTGGAGGCAGAATGGCCCTATTGTCCGTACCTGGGTGATTCCTCAGAATAAACAGCACACAAGCCCACCTGTGAAGGGGACAAGTAGCTGAGCTGAATTCTATGTACAGCAGATGCATATGTCCCGATGGGAGAGAGCTTTCTGCACTGGAAATAACAAATTCTGTAAAGTAACACAGAAGACAAAATATAACACAAGAAGATCTTTTGAACTAGATGTTGTAAGACAATAAAAAATAAAATTACGTGTGTGTGGAAAAAAAATCACATCATGTTATCAGGATGTCTCTGGCCCCATTTAAGGGATTTTCCTGGAGATGCACCATTTCTGCAAAAGGCATCTCAGCACTTTGTCCTGCTCTGTTTTCAGTTGTATGTATAATAGCAAAGCCAAAGGCACTTATCCTTTAGTTAAAATTTCTTATGCATATATAAGTGACATCATCTTTCTTAGGTTGTTTTCTACTTTCCATGATTCTTCCCCTGGAAGTTTTAATTTTATAAACTTTTTATCTCTCTTTGTTGACATAGAAGAGAATGTGAACCTAGATTCAAAGAATGTGGCAGAGGAAAAAAAAAACAAAACCCAAAGAAATAGTGAAGAACATAAAGGCAAACAGGTATTTCTGCCTGGTCTGCAGTGTTATATATTTCTGGATTTTGAAACCACACATTTCAGTATTTTAATAAAGATACAGGTGGTCTATTTCTGAGGATAACTGCTTTCAGAAAGAAAAAAAAAAGCTCCTTAAAGTAAATCCATTTAAAATGGAATTGAAATTCATCATAAATAATGGCAATACAATTTGACTATAAATCAAAGGTAAATACATATAGGTAAGCTTATTTTATCTCAACCTAATATATGTTATAATTTAAACTGCACAAATTCTTAGAAGGAAGAAATAATAAATCAATTTGATTCGAAGGGCAGAAATCCTAGTTTTTCTGGCCACATCACCTAATAGCATCATAATATGGCATTTTTAGCTTTATATTTTTCAGCATACGTGTTCAGAAAAAGGGCCGTTTTCACAAAACTATTTAATGACTTTAATTTTTTTGAAAACTTCTATTAGTATTTTGATAATAAAGTCATTTGCAATTATTTTTATTTGTATTTGTAGGATTTCTCTTTTTTAGTTAATTTGGTCTCAGTTATATCCTCATTTATCAATGATTTTAAATGAGATCTGAACATTTCTCTATCATTGACTCGATGAAATATTCTTTTTGGGGTTCAAACTTTTTTGTGTTGAAATGTGTTTGTATTGCTGTGTTGCTGTTTTTTTTTTTTTTTTTTTTTTTTTTCCCCCCAATTTTTTTGCTATTATGCTTGCGGGGTGGTGTGAGAGAGAATAAGTGAAATCACTCCCTAGGGGGGATGGCCACACCACAATCGCCTCTCTTCCATTCTCCTCTTGGGATCCTAGGCACACATGGCACATGTGCCTGGCGTGATTCTCATCACTGGGTCAAGGACTTGAACCTCTGAGTTGACTATGTGGGATCCAGCTGCTTTAACCTCCACACCATCTGCTAGCCCTGTGTTGGCTGTTTAAATTGCTGATAATCAGTGAAAATACTGATGAACTAATACTTCATAGGTGGAGATAAATACTAGTATCCATTGTGGAGGGATATTTGAATGGAGATTGAGTTAAAAAGTAGAACTTACTAATATTTCATATTATTGCTGTGTAAACTCATAACTACAGGGTCTGAGATAGTGAATATCTGGGTAGTAAGGATCCCCTACAGCTGAAATTTTATCTCTGAATGTAACTCATAAAGTTCGAATGCTCTGAGTTTGTGGAAAAAAGTATTGGCAAGTAGTAAATGTCACATTGAAGTCCACTAATAAAGATGAGGGGTTTCCAAAAATATGTAAGGCTTTATGCATAAAAAGAAACGAATTTCAAGTCAAAACACTATTCGTTAAAATACACAAATTTTGGGGACCAGCAGTTGGAGTAATGGCTATGTTGCTGGACTCCCATGTAGTTGGCTGTGGTTCAGGTCCCGGACCTAGTGTCTTAAACTCATGCCAGGCGTGCGCCCAAGATCCTGAGAAGAGAATGGAGGAGAAGGATTGCGGCATAGCCATCCCCCCCCTCCGGGGGGGGGGGGGGGTGATTTCTCAAGCTTTCTGTCTCTCTGTCTGTCTCTGTCTTTCTGGCAAGTGCACGCACCCTATAGCAAAAACCTCTCAAAAAAAAAAAAATACACAAATTTTGGAGTTTGGGATTTTCTAGGGTTTTTATTTTTCTAGTTCTGATATTAGAGAACTACAGTTTCATAAAAGAACTACAAGTCTGTAAACTAGTTCCCTTCACTGGTTTTCTTGAGACATACTAAAACCATAATGACATATAACTTCTCTTTCACAATAAGCTGTAGTAGATCAGAAAAAGAAGTTAAGAAAATAAACCAGATTATGCCGGCAGAAAATGGAAATAATATTTTCGTTCTTCAACTCCTATTATTCTTCTCACACTGTCTTCATCAGTTTTCTTAAACATAGTTATATAGATTTAATGAAAACCTATAAACATCTTTAGGTTGTCAAAGTGCTAATATCCTTTCATTTTTGTTTTGAAAGAGCTTAAGATTATTTATCTTCTTTGTAAATATGTTTAAAGTTGGCCAGTTTTAGTCATATACCAAGGCACAGAGAAAGATGTCCCTGGTGAGTTTTGGTTTTATAGACATCAAACATAAAATGTCTAGTGGGCATAATATGAACTTAACCAGTTCTATCTAATACATGTTACAGCTACCTTAAGAGCTCAACGCATTGGAAATGCTCAATATAGTCTACATTTATTTTGGTTTAAGTTGCAGAAATGGACTTCCCAGACATGTGCCATATGTTCTCTTCTCATGCCAAGTTAACAAGAATTAGAAGACGGAGATGAATAAACAAGGTCAACTTAGGCTGAGCCAAATTAGACAACAGAATAATTGTCAGATTTTCTGTTGGCAGGGACAGTTTGTTTTGAGCCAATCTTCATGAATTATAGGCTGTAAATTTTTTTTCTGGTACGTCTACTGCCAGGCATTCTGTTGACAATTTCTTTGTTTTGTAAACACTGAAAATTTTCATCGTTGTATTGTTTATAGGCATATATCAGGATTCTGAATAGATGGGTATTTTTGTTTGTTCCAACTTATAGGAAAATTGCTTAGATGTGAAAGAAATAAAAACAAGCCAACATTTAGCAACTTAAGCAGAATGGTATTTCATTTTGAGTTTCTTAGGAATGGATTCACATAATAGCAAGAAACTAACCAGTATTGCAATTTATTTATGCAAAGTATATATCAAAGTAGATAAATTTGCTGCATATACAAGGTTTATTTGTTCTACAATGAAGACTTTTAGTCTTTGAAAGGAATAATCTGATACAAATGAGAATACTGAGGCAAGCAGACAATGACTTATTTAAAATATAGTACTGCTTAGGACAGTACCAAATGTAATTGTTTTTAACTTAGTTCTATGTTCATTTTCATTTTTTATGCACTGTCATTATTACCCTGTATGATATATTTATGATATATTTTTCACTTTAAGCTGTTCTTTTTGTGTGCGTGTGGAAAGGTTTTTTGCTATAGGGCACATGCACTCTCCAGAAAGACAGAGAGAGACAGAGAGACAGAAAGCAAGAAATCACCCCAGAGGGGGGATGGCCACGTCTCAATCCCTTCTCCTCCATTCTCCTCTTGGGATCTTGGGCACACACGCACACGTGCCCAGTGTGAGTTTAAGCCACCGGGTCCAGGACTCGAACCGCTGTCGACTACATGGGAGTTCAGTGACATAGCCATTACGCTAACTGCTGGTCCCTTAAGCTGTTCTTTTTTGATTCGTATACCTTTTTTTTTTGCCTGCCTGGTCAAAATTATGAAAAAAGGTTGAAAAAAGGCATTATTGATATTCGAAGACTAAAGTCTCAATCAGCCAGGTCAAAAGATGAAAATTAACCATTTGATAATAGAATTAATGATATAAAAAGTATAAAGTATAAATGTCTCATACCAGTATAAAGTCTCAGTCAATTAAAATAGTGATTTAAGAAAAGTTCATTTATACCTTAGATGTTAAAATTGCTTTAATTTGGAAGTGCCTGATTCTTTTGTATATCTAAAATGTCAACCTTATACTCTAAGAATCTATTGTCTTGCATTTTTGAGCTTCTAAAGGCTGCCTGCATTCTTTGGTCCATGGCTTGCTTCCTCCATTCTCAAAGTTAGCAATGGTGGGTTGAGTCTTTCTCATAGGCACTCTGACCTTGACTCTTTTCCTTCTCCCACATTTAAGTATTTCATAAAGCCTATTTGGATAATATAGGGTAATTTATATGATTAACATCCTTGATTCTGTCTGCTACTTTAATTCTTTGCTGTGTAATTTTTTTTCTTTTTGAGAGATTTTTGCTACAGTGAGTGTGCACTTGCCAGATAGATAGAAAGAAATGAAGAGAGAGAAAGCAAAAAACCACCCCCACCCCGCCCCAGGGAAGGCCACTCTTCAATCCCTTCTCCTCTGTTTTTGTCTTGGGATTTGGGGCATGTATGCACATGTACCTGGTGTGAGTTTTAAGCCACCAGGTCCAGGAGTTAAACCAGTGGTCAACGATGTGGGAGTCCAGCGCCTTAACCACTACACCACCTGATGGCCCCCTTTGTTGTATAATTTTACGCTCACAAATTTTAAAGATTAGGACAAATGTCTCTGAGAGACCCATTATTCTGCCTACCACACACTTTAATATCCTACAATGGCTTTTCATTGCCATTAGACCACAGTTGAATATAATCTTCCAGAACTTAAATGGAAAGATCAGACCACAACAGAAGATAAAGTACATGAGACTGAACTGGTGAAATGGAATTTTATGACTTCTGACTAAAACAGTGCTGATTTTCTTGTATGCTTTGGTTTCCAGATTTGGGGATTTTTGTCTTCTCTTAAGCTGTCAAGAGGTTCATGTACCTACTATTTGAACAGAATCCTAATCTGTTTCCTAGCTTTAAGGAAAGTACTCTTAACATTTTTTGATTTTGATTTATTAAAGCTAAAACTGCCTTTTTTGAAATTAAAAATGTATTTAAAAATACCTATTTAATGACCACAGTAAGCTATATAGCCTCAGGCAGGTGCTACTTTATAGTATATCCATTCTACCCACAGAGCTTCATACCTAAAGTCAGACTTGTGTTCACAGATATCTATATATCAGCTGAACTTACTATTGAAAGTAGTTAGATTAATTAAGATATTTTGTGAATTAATAAAATGTGTGTGGGGGGAAGGAATGGAAAGCAAAAATATATACATATATGAAATAAGAAGTGGAAAATTATTTGTTGATGATCACATGTATGATTAAGCCACTATACAGTGTATTCTGGATGGGAAATCACACTTTGTATGCTGTGATGATGCTCAGTGAATGAATGTTAAATAAATACATTTTAAAAATAATAAATAAATAAGTGAATAAGAAAAATGAGACTACCCTAATTACAGAGATCCTAAATAATTTGTGATTCTCCACCCCCTTTTACAATGTAACTATATTGACTTTTTATTATATTAAAGTTCATATAGAAAAACAGTCAAACAGAAGTATCCAATAAAACATTAAAAAGAAAAACCAATAAGGTACTTAAATATCTATACTCCGGGGCTAGCAGGTAGCACAGTGGTTAAGGCACTGGACTCTCAAATTTGTTTCCATCCTTAGACCTTTGCATATACAGTTTCCTTTCCTTAGAATGTTCTGTCCCTCACCAGATCTTCAGAGATGCATCCTTGTCCTTCAGGTCTTAGCTCAAATACCATCTTCTTAGTGACTATTTCTCTGATCACCAACTTTTGGTATTTTTTCCCCTAGTATTTTCCATTAACTGGGGACTTTCACTTACATATTTTTATTTTTATTTCTTATCTATGCCATTCTTCTTCCTAACACACCTCAGTGGAAACTCCAAAAGAGCAGTGGGCCTGGTACAAATTTACTGCCTACCTAATACCTGCCAACTCTGGACCAAATATTACGGTATGGTTCAGAGAAGTTATAATGTCTAAGAAAGTCATAGTGATTCCTGCTTAGGTAGCAGATATGTAGTAATCACTTAAGAGAGTAAAATTACAGACAGAATCAAGGATATTAATCATAAAAATTTCTGAGAGTAGGAATATAGGTTTTTTTTTTTAATTTTTGCTATAGGACACATGTACTCAAGACAGAGAGACAGTGAGAAATAGTGAGAAATCATGCCTCACCCCCTGCAGCCAGCAGTGATGGCCATGCCACAATCCCTTCACCTCTATTCTCCTTTGGGGATTTTGGGCACACAGGCACAGGCACACATTCACGTGGTGTGATTTGCAAGTTGTTGGGTCTGGTACTTTTTTTTTTTTTTTTTTTGAGAGGTTTTTGCTATAGGGTGCATGCGTTCGCTAGAAAGACAAAGAGAGACAGAGAGACAGAAAGTGAGAAATCACCCCCCCCCCCCCAGGGGGGGATGGCCATGCTCAACACCTTCTCCTCCATTCTCTTCTTGAGATCTTGGGCACACATACTCACGCGCCTGGCGTGAGTTTAAGCCGCCGGATCAGGGACTCGAACTGTGGTCGACTACATAGGAATCCAGCAACATAGCCATTACGCTAATTGTTGGTCCCCTGGGTCTGGTACTTGAACCACAGTCGGCCATGTGGGTTCCAGCTGCCTTTAACCTCCATGCCACCTACTGGCACTAATTTAATATATTTACATAGTTATTTATGAATAGTATTGATTTATAATTTTCTTGTATTGTGGAAAGTTTTCTTTTCAATGCTTTGGAAAAATATGTAAAGCACTGAGAATATCTGATCTTTGAAAGTTTGTTAAAATTCTCTTATTTACCTATCGGTACCTGTTGCTTTTGCAGTGTAATTCTTAATAACTTTGTAATTTTTTTAAAATGGAAATTGGTGTGCTTCACATTTCTAAATCTATGGTGGCCAAAATACAAATTTATCTAGAATATTATTTTTTTCTAGGTTTTCAAATTTATTTGCATAGAAATTTGTAAAGTGACATCTCATGATTTAAAAAACCTTTCCTATTTAAATAATTTTTCCTTGTGCTATTTCTTATTTTGTATTTTTGTGTTTTCTCCCCTTTTTCCTGATCAAGTTGGTCTCTTTTGCTAATTTTTTCAAAGACATCTGTATTTGATGTCTTAAATCTAGAGTTGTTTTTTTTTTTTGTTTGTTTTTGTTTTTGTTTTTGTTTTTGTTTTTGCTTCTACCTAAGGTTAGTTAATTATAGCCTGCAGACTGGTTGCCTTTTTTTGTTTTCTTTTTTTGTTATGGGGCCACATGCTCCAGAAAGTGGGAGAAGCTGGGGGGAAAGTGAGAAAGCACCAGGGGTGTGGCCACACAGCAATCTCCTCTGCTCTGTGATCCTCTTGGGATTTTGGGCATGCATGCACACAGGCTGTGTGATTTTCAAGCTGCTGGGTCTGGGACTTTAGCCATGCAGTGGGCCAGTGGGATCTAGCCTCCTTAATCACCATGCTACCAGCTGGCCCAGTTGCCTTATAAATAAAGTTTTAAGTTAACTTATTCATGTATTACCTCTGGCTACTTTTGTGCTATGACAAGAGGTGAGTAGTTGTAGTAGAGAACATATTGCCCAGGAGCCTGAAATATTTACCTTGCAGTTATTTAGGAAAAAGTTTGCCAATCCTTGCTCCATCTTATTCATTTTTGCTTTTATAATTTATTTTCTTATGATTTACTTTAGTTTAATTTTTGTTAGTTTTAAAGGTTTTGAGTTAGTAGTATTTTATTTTGTTCTCCCCCCCCCCCCCCCCCACTTATCATATGTAGTAGTATCAATTCTTCTCTGGTCATTACTTTAAATACATCCTATAGATTTAGATATCTAGTGTTTTCATTATAATAATATTTTAGAAATTTCAGGTTGTGTTTCTTCTTTTACCCAAAAATTGTTTAATAGAAAAATTAAAATGTTTGTAGTAAGACATTTTCATACTTGCTAAAAAGTGTCTAGTTGTAGTACATTGTGACCAGAGAGCATTTGTAATAGTTAATGGAACATAAAAGATATATTTGGCACCTAATGTATTTTTGGTGAGTAAATTTATTCTCTATTATCAGAGTATAAAATTTGATAAATATTAATATTTACTGTATTGATTATGTCATTTTGGTATTCTTCCTCCTTATTTTAGGCTCTGTTTCATAATAATCTTTTATAATAAGAACAGTGTGTTAAAACCTCCTATTATTAATGTTTATATCTCCTTGCATCTCATACAGACTTTTCTTCATAGAGGTGGTATCTGTATTATTTAGTGCATAAATATTCATAAGTGTTATATCTTTGTTACAAAATTTGCATTAAAAAGGCTTTTCTTTGTCACATTCTATGCTTCTAGCCCTGAATCTTATTCCCTCTGTAATCAGGATTGCTATGATTGGTTTTTTATTATTTTCATTTGGCTGGAATACCTTTTCCATCTCTTTATTTTTAGCATTTCTAAATCACTTTATTTCAGATGTATCTCCTATATAGTGTATACTGGCTCTCGCCTTGTGAACAAATTGAAAATCTTTTTCTTTGAATGGGTGAGGTAAGGCCATTTATATTAATTGATATCATAAATATGCTTGGTCTCAACTCTGTCTTAATATTTTATAATTATGTATATTTTGTTATATTTGCTGATTCTCTTTGAAGTTTGTTTTCTTTGTTATAATTTATTTTAAAAACGGTGATTAAAAAGGTATGTAGTTCTGTTCTGATGGTTACTTTTGTACTTACATCTTTTCCAATGCCCTGGGTCTTCTCTTAGTTAACCTTTTTTCAATCGGATGAATCCGTGTTTATAGGCATCCTTTAGCTCCCACCTATTGCTTATCCAACAATCAGTGAACTTATTCTACCCTTCTCTTTCACTCTCTGTTTCTCCGCTTTTTAAGTTGTATTATCTCTATTTAATCGCATCATACAGTATTTGTATAAGAGCCACCTATTTCCACCCCGTTTTTATCTTCTGTCTGTATTTATATGTATTAAAATGTAAGTTCTTTTGCTGAAGTTTCTCAGTCATCTTAGGGCTAGATGAAGTTCTTTTAGGACATTCCTCATACATACACAATTTTCTGTATTATTCGTGAGAGAGTGTGCATGCATGTGATGGGAAGGGGAGGGAAGGGACCTTGACAGAGTCTTCTCATGTGATCCCTTCCCACAGCCCTCCAGTTCGTCAGTATGTTGGGTGAGCATTCACCTGCCTATTTTCAGGTTGGCTTGTGATCTGAACCTGTGGTGGGGTCACATGGCCCACAGCACTGCAGTTCAGCATGCTACATATTACAGCACCAAGGCTGGCTGAAAATGCTTTTCCTTTTTCCTTGATATTTGAAGGAGACCTTGGATGAATTAAAATCCTTGGTTTACACTTTCGGTCATTGGGGTTTTCTTGTTTTTTTTTAGTTTACTATAGGGCACATGGGTTTGTTGGAGAGAGACGAGGAGAGAAAAAGAGAAAGTGAGAAAGCACTCCTTGAGGGGGGATGGCCATTCCACAGTCCCCTCTCTTCCACTCACCTCTAAGGTGAGTGGGCATGCATTCTCACATGCCCAGCATGTTCCTTAAGCCAGTGGGTCATGGACTCAAACCACGCAGTTGACCATGTGGGGACTCGGCCACCTCAACCACCATTACACCTGGCTGGCTCCAGTCAGGTAATTTTTTTTTTTTTTGCACATGCACACACATGCCTGGCATGTTTTCAAGGCTCTGGGTCAAGGACTCGAACCCGTGGGATCCAGCTGCTCTATCCCCCACACCACTGGCTGGCCAAATTTTTAATAATTGTAGCTCTGGAGCCAGCAGGTGGCATGGTGATTAAGTCACTGCACTCCCACACGACTGACTGATGTTCAAGTCCTGGATGTGGTGATTTGCTCTCTCACTTTCCCTCTCTCTCTCTTGCTCTCTAGTGAGTACATGTACCCTTTATAAATATTTTTAAAATAATTAATAAAATTATAAATAATTATTTAAAAAATAATTGTAACTCTGCTTTTTGCATACCTTATATTTTATTTTTGAAAAACCTAATGCAAGATAAATTCTTTTGTAAGTTATTTCATTGTTTTACCAGGAGGCCCTCAAGATTTTTTTAAAGGAGAGATTTTTGCTATAGGGTGTGTGTGCTCACGGGAAAGACAGAGATATAGAAAGCAAGAAATCACCCCTCAGGGGGGTTGGCCATGTCACAATACCTTCTCCTCCATTCTCCTCTTGGGATCCTGGGCACGCACGTACATGCTCTCAGTGTGAGTTTAGGCCACTGGGTCCGGGACTCAAACTGTGGTCAACTATATGAGAGTCCAGCGACATAGCCATTATGCCAACTGCTGGTCCCAATGTTGATATAATTTTTTCTCAGGGACCTAGAGTACATTCTAAATTGGCATATTGAAACATTTCCCTAGATTTTGGGTTTAAATATTAATTCTGTTACATTGTATTATTTTTATTCTTCTAGGAATCCAATTATACTAATACTGTTGCTTCTTTGCTTTCACTATGAATCTTTTACTTCACCTCATTTTCATTTTGATTTCTGCCATTTGAAAAAAATGAATTAATTCTTTTTTGATCACTTACATCATTTTTAAAAAATTTATTACTTCTATGAGTGAGAGAAACAGCGAAACACACTGAGACAGCACTCTCAATAGGGTCTTGATTCTGCAATCTAACCCCAGCTCTGGCTAGCCTGGATCATGAGTGCACATACATGGTATACTCAGGGAGCTCTCCAGAAGTGAACAAGCAACCTTCCAATGTGAGTGAGCACCACAGAGTGCTACACCACCATTTGTCCCCTTCAGTGCCTTTTCTACATTTTTAAAGTTTAATCTAATTAGTTACTTTACAATTCATTTTGTGTTTCAGAGATAATATTGTCTTACTTTTTTTTTTAGTTCAGTGAACTTTCATTTCTTTATGGTTTTCTTTCCTCTTCCTTGCTTCTTGTCCATAATTATTCTTAGTTTTTGTCTTTATAATCAGGGTGGGGTTTTCCAGTTGTTTGTCTGAGTATATTTACTTCTGCTTGGAGTGTTATCGCATAGTTTATTTTCTACTTCTTGGTTGTTTTTTCTCTTTTTTTTGAGGGGGAAATTTTCCCTCAATTGATGTGTTTTCCATTTTCTGTGTCTTTGAAGTAAGTCAGTGGAACTGTTGATCTTTTTATTTACTTTTGTGGTATTGGGATAAGTTTTGTGAGAGCCTAGTTTATTGGAGCCCTCAGTATAGTAATGTCTGGGCACTTGTTAAAAGGATAAACATTTGATTAATGGAACAAAATGGCAGATCCAGACATAAGCCCTTACACTTGTGGTCATCTGTTTTTGACAGAAGTGCAAAGACATTCAATTGGAGAAAGGAGCCTTTTCCACAAATGGTACTGGAAATTTGAATTTCCATGTACAAAATAATATGCTTAGATGATATCATTTGTAAAACTTAACTTAAAATGGACTGAAATGTAAGAGCTAAAACTACAAAACTTCTAGAGGAAAACATCAGAGGAAATCTTTGCATTCTCTGTCTAGAAATTTCTTCATTACAAAACAAAAAGCACTATCAATAAAAAAATTTTTTTTCTGTATTGGACATCACCAAAATTCGAAAACTGCACTTTAAAAGACAGTGTTTTAGGGCAAATCACAGACTGGGAAAAAACATTTGTAAATAAGATATTTGATAAAGGACTTGTATCTAGAAATACATAAAAAATTCAATAATTAGACTGCAACACACTAATTGTTGGAGATCTCAACACCGCATTATCCCCTCTGGACAGATCATCTAGGCAAAAAATAGGTAGAGAGATCAAGGATCTAAATGATACCATAAATCAATTGGACTTAACAGACATCTATAGAACTTTCCACCCAAAAACCACAAGATATAGTTTTTTCTCACCCCGACATGGAACTTTCTCGAAGATTGACCACATCATAGGACACAAAGCAAGCCTCTGCAGATTCAGAGGCATAGAAACTATTTCCAGCATCTTCTCTGACCATGATGGAATCAAACTCGAGTTTAATTTCAAGAGAAATCCTCAAAAATACCTAAAAACATGGAAACTAAATAACCTACTCCTGAATGACTCCACTATTACCGAAGAAATAAAGTCCGAAATCAAAAGATTCATGGAAGCCAATGACAATGAAGATACAAGTTTCCATAATCTTTGGGACACTGCCAAAGCAGTCATAAGAGGGAAGTTCATAGCAATTAGTGCACATAAGAGGAAGACAGAGAAAAGGCTAATGGATCACCTAACATCAAGCCTTAGAGAATTGGAAAAGCAACAGCAAAAAAATCCAAAAAATTACAGGAGAAAGGAAATAATAAAGATCCGAGCAGAAATAAATGAAATAGAAAATAAACGTACTATACAGAAAGTAAGTGAAAGCAAAAGCTGGTTCTTTGAAAGGATAAACAAAATTGATACCCCACTAGCGAGACTTATTAAGAAGAAGAGAGAAAGGAACCAGGTGAATCAAATCTGCAATGAGGCTGGTAACATAACAACAGACATAGTAGAAATTCAAAACATCATTAGAGGATACTTTGAACATCTATACGCTAAGAAACAAGATAATCTGGATGAGATGGACAAATTCCTGGACAAATATAATCTACCAAGAATGAGCCAGGAAGAAATAGAGAGTCTAAATAGGCCCATAACAAGCCAGGAAATTGAATCAGTAATAAGTAACCTCCCAACAAAGAAAAGCCCTGGCCCCGATGGATTCACCTCTGAATTCTACAAAACTTTCAAAGAAGAGTTAACTCCCATTCTGCTCAAATTATTTCTAAAGATCCAAAAGGGTGAATCTCTCCCTAATTCATTCTATGAAGCCTCTGTCACCCTCATCCTCAAAACAGATAAGGACAGGACAAGGAAGGAAAACTATAGACCAATATCTCTGATGAACATAGACTCAAAGATTCTCAACAAGATACTAGCAAATCGTATTCAACAACTTATACAGAAGATCATACACCATGATCAGGTAGGCTTTATTCCAGGAATGCAAGGTTGGTTCAACATACGCAAAACCATAAACATAATACACCATATTAATAGGAAGAAAGACAAAAACCATATGGTCATATCGATTGACGCAGAAAAAGCATTTGATAAGATACAACATCCCTTCATGATCAAGACTCTTAGCAAAATTGGCATAGAAGGGCCATTTCTCAATACAATAAAAGCCATCTATGAAAAACCCATAGCGAACATCATCCTGAATGGAGAAAAGCTGAAAGCTTTCCCACTAAACACAGGAACAAGACAAGGATGCCCACTTTCTCCTCTCCTTTTCAACATAGTTCTGGAAGTCCTCGCCAACGCAATCAGAAAAGAGGAAAAAATAAAGGGCATTCGAATAGGAAAAGAAGAGGTGAAACTCTCTCTATTTGCAGATGACATGATTGTATACATAGAAGACCCAATGGTCTCCATGGAAAAACTACTGGAGGTAATACATGATTACAGTAAAGTTGCAGGATATAAAATCAATATACAGAAATCGATAGCATTTCTGTATACGAATAACAGGCAGACTGAGATAGAACTGAAAAAACGTATTCCGTTTACCATAGCCACTAAAAGTATAAGATATTTAGGAATAAATCTAACCAAAGAAGTTAAAGACCTCCACAAGGAAAACTATGAGAAGGTAAAAAAAGAAATTGAAAATGACACAAAAAAATGGAAGGACATCCCATGTTCATGGATTGGAAGAGTTAATATAATCAAAATGGCAATTCTACCCAAATTAATCTACCTATTTAATGCAATGCCAATCAAAGTACCAGACACATTCTTCACAGATCTAGAAAAGACAATCTTAAAATTTGTCTGGAATCATAAAAGACCCCGTATTGCCAAAGCACTTCTACACAAGAAGAATGGAGTGGGTGGCATCTCAATCCCCGATCCAAAAATGTATTACAAAGCTGTGGTAATAAAGACAGCATGGTATTGGCACAGAAACAGACATGTGGACCAATGGAACAGAATAGAGTCCCCAGAAATAAGTGCCCAAACATACAGTCAACTGATCTTTGACAAGGGGTACCAGTCAATCCAGTGGGAAAATGAAAGCCTCTTCAGCAAGTGGTGCTGGAGAAACTGGACTTCCACTTGCAGAAAGATGAATCTGAACCCCTACCTCTCTCCTTTGACAAGAATCAAGTCAAGGTGGATCAAGGATCTAAATCTAAGACCTCAAACTATAAAGCTGCTCCTGGAGAATGCTGGGGAAACTCTGGGAGACATTGGTGTAGGGAAAGACTTCCTAAAGAAGACACTCAAAGCAGAGTCCATCGTCCACAAAATAGACAAGTGGGATTACATCAGACTAAGAAGTTTCTGCATGGCCAAAGACACAGTAGTTAGTGTGAATCGACAGCCCTCAGAATGGGAAAATATTTTTGTAAATGTTGCATCAGATAAGGGACTGATAACCAGAATACATAAGGAACTAAAAAAGGTGTTTGGAAAAAAGATGATCAACCCTATTAAAAGATGGGAGAAGGAGATGAAGAAAACACTCTCTAAAGATGACATACGAATGGCCAAAAGGCATATGAAAAAATGTTCAACCTCCCTCATCGTAAGGGAAATGCAGATAAAAACAACAATGAGGTACCACCTAACCCCAGTCAGATTGTCTAATATTAAAAAAACAAAAAATGATAAGTGTTGGCGGGGGTGTGGTGAAAGGGGAACTCTTTTACACTGCTGGTGGGAATGTAGATTGGTCCAACCACTGTGGAGAATAATTTGGAGATTCCTCAAAAATCTACAGATAGATCTGCCATATGATCCAGAGATCCCACTCCTCGGTATCTACCCAAAGGACAGAAGAATTCTTCATTGGAAAAGTGCTTGCACATCGATGTTTATTGCGGCACTATTCACAATTGCTAAGTCTTGGAACCAACCCAGATGTCCCCGTATGGAGGAATGGATTGAAAAACTGTGGCTCATATACTCTATGGAATACTACTCAGCCATAAAAACCAACAGAGCCCTGGCTTTTGACAGAAAGTGGAAGAATATGGAAGATGTACTGCTGAGTGAGGCAAGCCAGATTATGAAGGAGAGACATTGTATGTCCCCACTTAACATATACCGTTTGTCTGCTTTCTATGTCTGAAACTGATTGACTAACAGTTGAACAAACACAAGAGATGGGTGTGAATGTCAGATGAGGTGTATGTGGAGGAGTGGGGCCCAACGAAAGACATTTAGAGAAGGGATACAGAGGTAGAGCATTGACGGGATGGGGAGGTGTGGTGTTATCTGCTGAAGATATTTC
The DNA here is from genome assembly GCA_026018925.1 of Tupaia tana. Classification (NCBI taxonomy): domain Eukaryota; kingdom Metazoa; phylum Chordata; class Mammalia; order Scandentia; family Tupaiidae; genus Tupaia; species Tupaia tana. Next base: position 172,015,716 of record JAKSZU010000003.1, on the reverse strand, counting down.
GATCAACGGGTCTGGGGAGAAATGTTCACATATCAAAATGGTCTCATTGTAAGACAAACAATATGATTGAAAGTATATACAAAAATAAATAAAAAAAAATTCAATAATTAGGCAACCTTGCTAAAAAAATGGATAAAATTTTAAAATATTTATATTATTGAAGAATATATACTAGTGGCTAATAATTGAATTTTAAAATGTTCACCAATATTAGCCATTAGGGACATATCCCAAATTAAATCCACATTCTCCCTATAGCCACTGGAATGGTTATAATAAAGAAGACTGACAATACCAAGTGTAGGCAAAGATAAAGAGAATCTGGAATTCTCCTATACCAGTGATGGATATGCAAAAGGTTAGTCCTGCCCGAACCAGGAGAGCAGGACTGTTGGTAGTTACTTTTTTTTGGAGAGGTTTTTGCTATAGGGCGTGTGCGCTCACCAGACAGACAGAGAGAGACAGAGACAGAAAGCAGGAAATCATCCCCCGGGGGGATGGCCACGCCGCAACCCCTTCTCCTCCATTCTCCTCTCGGGATCTTGGGCACGCACGCACACGCGCCCAGCGTGAGTTTAAGCCACCGGGTCCGGGACACGAACCGCGGTCGACTACGTGGGAGTCCAGCAACATAGCCATTACACCAACTGCTGGTCCCTATTGGTAGTTTCTTAAAACTAGCAATTAAAATATAAACTTACAATATGACCTAGCAATTTGTTATCTACCTAAGGAACATATATGTACTCAAAGACTAAATGTTTATAGCAACATTATTCAATTATTCATAATAGCCAGAAACTGGAAATAATCCAGTTATATATCAGATATTAAGTGAATAATCAAAATATGCTATGCCCATTCAATGGAATACTATTCAGTAATGAAAAGGCATAAAACACACATTACACTAGATTCTTGCATAATCCTAAGCGTGAGAAGCCTGGCATAAAAGATGACATATTTTATGATTCCATTTATATAACATTTTCAGAAATATATTATTTCACTTATATAAATTTCTCTAGATGAGGAAAGCACAGCAATGTTTGCTCCATGCAAGGGTAGGAGAATGAAAATTGGACACAAAAGAACCATGCTTGGGGTGATGGAAATGTTCTATATTAAACTGTGGTATGGTCACAACTTTATAAATTTATCTAATGCCATTGACTTTTATGGGTAAAATTTATGATATATGTAATACTTCAGTAAAATTGTTTTATAAAATTTATTATTATTATTATTATTATTATTATTATTATTTTAAGAAATGATCTTGTGTTGTGATCCTATGCTTCATCCTCCCAGCCAGGACTAACGGTGAATGCTACTATGCTTGGTTCTTATTTAGACATGATCTCACTATGTTGCCCTGGTTAGTCTTGAGTTTATGATCCTCCTACCTGCAACAGCAGGAGTAAGTAGTTGTAAATTATTCATATGGCCTGCAAAGCCTAAAATATTTACTATCTGGCTCTTTACTCAAAAAGTTAGCAGATCTTCACTTGAGAGCATTATCATCTTAATTAACATTATAACTATCACTATAAATAACACTATTATTTTGTCTGTTTCTTTGAATTTTACTTTTATTTTATCATCTCAACTCCATGTGGCAAACTGGATAGATATTTAAATTATTATTTATCAGATTTTAAAAACTAATAGTAAGCTTGCATTTAAAAGTATGATCATAAACAAGACCAGCAGGTGGCGTGGTGGTTAAGGTGCTAGACACTCCCACATGGCAGACTGGTTTGAGTCCAGGACTTGGTGGCTTGCTTTCTCACTCTCTCTCTGGTCAAATCAAAATGAATGAATGAATAAATAAAATTAATAAACAATTCTAAAAATAAGGTATGATTGTATATATTATAATTAGAAATATATATTATAAAATTAATAACATTCATTCAAGGTAATCTAACAATCCTAGAATTTAGTAACAGAATACAGACAAAATTTCTATATTACAGCAATTTTATTTTGGCCTAGAATAAGACTCATTCTAAATTATTACTTTTACATTCACTTCTGCTCTATTATGCCTGCTTTTGTCTGACCAAACTACTGCAAAATCTTAGCTCTGAAAAAAATGTTCATTATTTTTTTAACTCAACATATTATTTTAAAATACTCTTCCTTAACTTCTAGTTTGCATTTAAACAGGAAATATTTAAACTGTTTAACAGTAAATACTCCCCTTTATGTAACAGTTTCCTCACTTCAGGGTATTTTATGGGTTAGAAGAACCATTCAGTATTCTTTGTGGAATAACATGTCTGTGGATTGCACCAAAGAGAGGGAGATTATCTGGAAATGAGACTTCCCCTTGAGGTGATAAAGACAGGCCAACAAAAGCTTCATTTAGCATATCACTTCTGTCCAAGGGCCCCAGGAGTTCTGTTAAAAAATAATTAAGATATGAGTCAAATACAAACACAATTTCTGTTAACTCCTTCATAAATGGATTACAGAAAAACTTTCACAGATACCAATGGAACATTTTTATTTTGTCACTTTACTATGTGGCACACAATGGAAATCTTGTAGTCCCAGCCTTCTATGATTTCTGTTATTCTCACACTTAACTTAGCTGGCGGAGTTTGATAATAGAATAGTGAATGTTTTCAAGTTCATATTTTTAAAAATCCATTCATACCTGTCTATTCATAATGGTTTTATTGGCATTTTATTAATTAATTGTTCTTCCTCTGTTGTTAGCCAGTTACCATAAATATTGTATTATTTTTGAATGTTGTAAAAAGTGAATCATTTTACTCTTCCCCACATAGGACACAATTTAAAAAAGAATAGGAAAGGAGACTATGTTCTCCAATATTTATTTTAAATTAGCATTTTAAAGTGTATAGGGAAATGTATTGGGTTGTCAGAAAAGTCATGATGAATTTTTGCATACAAAAACAAAGAAATTATGACATGACTTTTCTGACAACCCAGTATATCCCCACATCATACAAATAAATTAACAGAAAAACATCTTTGACAGGGAAACTTTGACAGAGCATTATTTAAAAAGATAATTTGAAGCTTAAGTTGTGGAAAAACATATTCGTTGTGAGAAACATAAACTTCCTTATTTATTTATTTAATTCTATTTATTATTATTATTATTTAAATTAGCTATAGGACACAGAGAGAAAGAATGAGAAAGAGAAAGTGAGAAAGCAAGCTGCCAGGTTTAGGACTTGAATTGCAGTTGGTCATGTGGAAGTCCAGGGAATTAACCACCATGCCACATGCTGGCTCTGAAACATAAACTCTCTTAGAAACAAACAAAAAGTTATTAGAACCACTGTGCATGTGTTTTTAAAAATGTTTGAGGCAGAGACCAGAAGATGGTGTTACACCGCTGGACTTCCACATGTCTAACCACAGTTCAAGTCCCAGATCCAGGGGTTCAAAACATGCCGGGCGCACATGTGTGCATGCCTAAAATTCCAAGAGGAGAGCAGAAGAAAAAGGATTGCAGTGTGGTCATCTACCCTGTGTGTGTGTGGGTGATTTCTCACTTTCTGTCTCTGCTTCTCTGGTGAGTGCACATGTCTGATAGCAAAAATATCTCTTAAAAAAAAAGTTTGAGGCAAAAAACAGAACTTACTTTTTTACCATCTTATCCATTTTCTTCCCATATTTTTGCCACAGGGCATATGCACTCACCAGAGATACACAGAGAGACTGAGAGGGAAAGTGAGAAATCACTCCCCAGATAGGATGGCCACATTGTATTCCCTTCTCTTTTATTCTACTCTTGGGATTTTGAGCACACATGCACATGCACTCAGTGTGCTTTTCAAGCCCCTGAGTTTGGGACTCAAACCAGAGTCGGTCATGTAGGATCCATCACCTTAACCACCATGCCACCTGCTGACTTCTCTATTAACCATTTCAAGTGTACAATTCGGTCGTGTTAAATCTATTCATATCGTTGTAAAACATGTCTTTAGAACTTATTCATTTCACAAAACTGAAATTATACGCAGTGAACAGTAATTTCCCACTTTTACCTCCCTCTAGTCCCTGACAACAATCATTTCATTTTCTGTTTTTGTGAATTTGATCACTTTAGATACCTTGTATAAATGGTATCATACAGTATATTTATCATACAGTATGTTTTTGTCATTTTTTTTTTTACTTAACACAGTGTCCTCAAGGTTTATCCACCTCATAGTATGTGATATGGCTGAATGATATTCGAATGTATGTACATAACACATTTTGTACATCTATTCCTCCACCTGTAAACATCGGGTAGCTTTGACCCCTGTCTATTGTGAATTATTCTATTATGAACATGGGTGGGCAAATATCTGATCTAGATCCTGCTTTTAATTCTTTTGGATATAGACGTAGGATTGCCAGATTATATGGTATTTCTAGCTTTAATTTTGTGAGGATACACCATATTGTTTCATTGCAGTTGTACCATTTTGCAATCCCACCAACATTGCACAAAGATCCTGATTTCTCTATATCCTTATCTATGCTTGTTTTATGTTTTTTAAAAGTAGCGGGACCAGCAGTTAGCATCATGGCTACGTCGCTGGACTCCCACATAGTTGACCGTGGTTTGAGTCCCAGACCCGGCAGCTTAAACTCACGCCAGGCACCTGTGTGTGCGTGCCCAAGATCCCGAGAGGAGAATGGAAGAGAAGGAATTGCGGTGTGGCCATCCCCCTGGGGGTGATTTCTCGCTTTCTGTCTCTCTGTCTCTCTCTGTCTTTCTGGCAAGTGCACGCGCCCTATAGAAAAAAAAAAAACCTCTCCAAAAAAAAAAAAAAAAAGAAAAGTAGCCATTCTAATGGGTGTGCCGAGATAGCTCACTGCATTTTGATTTGCAGTTATAGTCCTATTGTCTATTTTTGGTTTTGTAGTTTGTGCTTTAGGTGTCATATCCAAAAAATCACTGCTATATCCAATGGCATGAAAATTTTCTGCTACGTATCTTATACTTTTTTTTTTCACGTCACACTTTAATATCAAAAAAAGTTCTTAAAATCATGAAAATATGATAAAGGAACTATTAATACACAGAAAAAAATGGACATTTAGGTCATGTCATTCTTTCTCAATATTATATAGTAAAAACAAATGTACTTATAACTTCAGCCTACGAATACTATGATTCATGAGTATATTATTCATAAAATAGTACAAATGTTTACAGAGGACATTTAACTTAAATTTCACAGCTGCTTATCAAATAGTACTTGCAAGACTGACCTATATAAGGAACTGTGAGTCTTGTCAAAAGAGATGGTAAAATATATCACAGCGTTGAAAATCTCATCGTGTTCTACAGGGATATCAATAATGATAACTTAATCTTCCTGTGGGGAAGCAGTAGTCAACATTACAAATTTAAACTGTAAATTTATATGTGAATTCAATAAAGAATATATCTAAACCTTGCATTGCCATATAATCATCTATTTTGTGAAAGTAATAAAAATGATGTACTTTTTAAATAAGTATACATCAAAAACAAAAAAGTTAATTTTTACTTTTTTCTTTACTGACAACTTTTGATGCGCTTTTAGGCTTTGGTTTCCAGAGGGCATTTTTTACAAATCTTGAAGCTGCACCTCTATCCAGTGTGCCAGCCTTTTTCTTATCTGTTATCTCCTTGACTCTGTTCATGTATACTCTGATTCTTTCCAATTCCTGCTTTACTGGATGTTCCTTGGGATTAAATCCTTGAGTTGCCAAATAAACTTCTGTAACAACTTGTTTCTAGAAACAGACATCATGGTCTTCAGCATCTCATCCACAGCACCAATGGAATTGTGAAATGTTGATAAATATTCATGAATTTCTACTGGACAGTCTTCATTAATTTCTTCACTTGCCATTATGACCAACTGGGAGCCTTGAGTGCCTGTCTCCTGAAGGTGGTCACATGATGATCGGGATATTATACTTTTGGGTCTTACATTAAGAGATAGAACTGAATAAAGTTGTTCCATTTACCATAGCTACAAAAAGTATAAGATACTTAGGGATAAATCTAACCAAAGAAGTTAAAGACCTCCACAAGGAAAACTATGAGAAGATAAAAAAAGAAATTGAAAATGACACAAAAAAGTGGAAAGATATTCCATGTTCCTGGATTGGAAGAATTAATATAATCAAAATGGCAATTCTACCCAAATTAATCTACATATTTAATGCAATGCCAATCAAAGTACCAGACACATTCTTCACAGATCTAGGAAAGACAATTCTAAAGTTTGTCTGGAATCATAAAAGACCCCGTATTGCCAAAGCAATTCTGCACAAAAAGAGTGGAGTGGGTGGCATCTCACTCCCTGACCCCAAAATATACTACAAAGCTGTGGTAATCAAAACAGTATGGTACTGGCACAGAAACAGACATGTGGACCAACAGAATAGAGTGCCCAGAAATAAATTCCCAAACATACAGTCAACTGATTTTTGACAAGGGGTACCAGTCATTCCAGTGGGAAAAGGAAAACCTCTTCAGCAAATGGTGCTGGAAAAAACTGGATTTCCACTTGGAGAAAGATGAATCTGAACCCCTACCTCTCACCTTTGACAAAAATCAAATCAAGGTGGATCAAAGATCTAAATCTAAGACCTCAAACTATAAAACTGCTCCTGGAAAACACTGGGGAAACTCTTGGAGACAATTGGGGTAGGGAAAGACTTCTTAAATAAGACCCCCAAAGCACAACCAATAATCCTCAAAATAGACAAGTGGGATTACATCAGACTAAGAAGTTTCTGCATGGCAAAAGACACAGTAATTAGTGTGAATAGACAGCCCTCCGAATGGGAAAATATTTTTGTAAACTATGTGTCAGATAAGGGACTGATAACCAGAATTCACAAGGAACTCAAGTTGCTCTTTGGAAAAAAGATGATCAACCCTATTAAAAGATGGGAGATGGAGTTGAAAAAAAACACTCTCTAAAGATGGCATATGAATAGCCAAAAGGCATATGAAAGAATGTTCAACATCACTCATTGTAAGGGAAATGCAGATCAAAAAAAACAATGAGATACCACCTAACCCCAGTCAGAATGACTAAGATTAAAAAAGCAAAAAATAAGTGCTGGTGGGGGTGTGGTGAAAGGGGAACTCTCTTACACTGCTGGTGGGAATGTAAATTGGTCCAGCCACTGTGGAGAACAATTTGGAGATTCCTCAAAAATCTACAAATAGAGCTACCATATGATCCAGTAATCCCACTCCTTGGTATCTACCCAAAGAACAGAAGAATACTTAATTGGAAAAGTGCTTGCACATTGATGTTTATTGCAGCACTATTCACAATTGCTAAGTCATGGAAACAACCCAAATGCCCACGAACAGATGAATGGATAGAAAAACTGTGGCACATATACTCAATGGAATACTATTCAGCCATCAAAAACAACAAAACCCTGACTTTTGACAGGAAGTGGATAAATATGGAAGATTTACTGCTGAGTAAAGCAAGCCAGGCTATGAAGGAGAGGCATTGTATGTCCCCACTTAATATATACTGAGTGTCTGCACTCTATGACTGAAACTAATTGACTAAAGGATATAGAAACACATTATATAGATGTAAATACCAGATATAGGGTGTGTGAAAGAGGAGGGTCTGAGGAAGGACATTTAGAAGAAAAACAGGGAGGCAAAGCATTAATGGCAAAAAGAAATGTGATATTATCTGTTGAAGATATTTTGTAGTTTTATCAACTCTACTAGGGAGAAATGTTCGCCTGTTGAAATATCCATTTTGTAAGACAAATAATAATGTGATTGAATGTATAAAAGAAAATTAAATTAAAAAAGGAAAAAAAAGAAATATACATTTATGATAGTTACTTTACAAAATAAACACTATTCTAAATTCTTGGGGAAATAAAGCTTTCATTTTGAGTTTTTTAAATATGTTGTAAGATAACAGTTCAGTTTATTCTTGTGCATGTGGCTGTATAGTTTTCTAAGCACTATTTGTTGAAGAGGTAGTTCTCTCTATTGAGTGATAGTGGCACCCTTGTCAAAAATTTTTTGACTGAGACCAGCAGGTGTAATCGTTACATGGCTGGACTCCAATGCAGTCGACTGTGGTTCAAGTTCCAGACTCGGTGTCTTAAAACTCATGTCGGGCATGAGCGTGTGCATAACCAAAATCTCGAGAAGAGAATGGAGAGGAAGGCATATGGTGTGGCCATTTCCCCTGGGGGTGGGGGTTAATTTCATTCTTTCTGCTCTCTCTGTCTCTCTCTCTCTCCAGCAAGTGCACGTGCCCTATAGCAAAAATCTCTTTTTTCAAAAAAATTTTTTTTTGTCTATTTATTTGAGAGTTTATTCTTGGGCTCTGGATTCTGTTCTATCCCATTGGCCTATATATTTGTCTTTATGCCAGTAACACAGTTTTCATTACTGTAATGTTTTGAAATTGGGAAGTGTAAGACCTCTAAATTTGTTCTTATTTTCTTTTATTTATTTTTACATTTTCCCATGAACATTTACTTTACATATCAAAAAATTTTTGCTCATACTCCATAGTTCTTGACAGTTAATAAACAACTTTCAAAATTTCAAAATACTGAATTTTAAAGATAATGGTCAAAATATTTCTTATAATTTTGTATAATTTTGTTTGTGACTCTATAACAACAAAGACAGTATGCTTTTAAATATTTTTGAGAAAATATTTACATGTCAACTATTCAAATTATTGAAAAGCAAATGCCCAGCACACAAGTTACACATAATCTTTCTCAGTTAGGCCCTGCCTACCAAGTATTCTGTGATATACCATCTGCTAGCAAAGATCAGTCTCTTTTTCTTCCTTCAACATCTTTCTCAAGATAATCCTCTGGTGTGATTGTTCTTTTGCAATCTCTACTGATTACAATGCTGGGCTGGGAAAGTCCAGGTTATTGTATGTTATAAGTTCTTTCATATATCTTCTCTAATCCTCTCTGCCAGGCAGAACTATTTATGGTGCCAGACCACCTTTCTAAGAGCGTCTGTTGGCTTACTTAAGATCCACCTTAGTTCTATAGTTTCCTGATTAATCTTCAGATATGACATTCCAGTCAAAACCCTGTCCAATAATATTTCCAGTTTCTGATTCAGTGCAAAAAGCATTATTAAACTTATACAAATAACCCTTCTGCCACAAAATAAGAATACTCCCAAATATTTTCCAATTCCAGAGGGGTCAGGAAGGATGTTTCCATTTAAAGAAACAAACAAGAAAAATATTTTAACAAATTACTAAACCTATCAACAACTTAGAAGAAACTGAAATGCTTAAATTGGGAAAATAAAGCACAGTTAAAAAAATCAGTAATGTCTTACTCAAAAGTCAAGAAATTCTACTTCGCCAGTTCAGTCTTATGTTCAAACTCTCTTTTGTTGAATATGCAGTGTTACTGTGGTCCAATGTTTCCATTCAAATCCTGGAAGGTAACATTCATTGTTATTATTGATATTTCTTATCCTTAGCATTATATTGGTCATTTTCTTGGTTGCCTTTTGTTCTCTTATTTCTTTTTGTGTGTCTTTAGTTTTCCTGGTAGAGTACTCCTTTCAGAACTTCTTAAGGAGTGGGTTTGCTATTGGCAAATTCTTCCAGGTCTTGTTTATCTGAGAATGTTTTTATCCTTTCTTTCCATATGAAAGATAATCTTACCGTGTATAGTATTCTTGGTTGAAATTGTTTTTCCCATAAAACTTTGAATATATTTTCCCATTCTTTCCTTGCTTGCATTGTTTCTGATGAGAGGTCAGAGGTTAGCTTGATTGGATAACCTTTATAAGTAATCTGACGTTTCTCTCTTGCCAATTTTAGTACCTTGTCTTTGTAGATATGGCTAGTCTGGCTATGATGTGCCTTGAAAAAGATAATCTTGGGTTAATTCTATTAGGGGTCCTTTGTATTTCTTGGGTCTGGATATTTGAATGCCTCTCTAGATGTGGAAAGTTAACTTCCAAGAATTCATGGAATAGATTATCAATGTCCTTATTAGTTTCTTCACCTTCTGCAATACCGATTATCTAGATGTTTATAGGCGCTTAATGCTGTCTAATATTTCTCGTATAGTGTTCTCATTTTTTTGGGTTATTTCCTCAGTTTTTTTGGTTGTTTTTTCTAGATCAGAGGATTAGCCTCCAACATCCGAGATGCGATTTTCCGCATGGACTAATCTGCTTTTAATACTTTCGAGGGGGCTTTGATTTCTTGAATGGCAGCCTTCATCTCTATTTGATTCTTTTTTATGGTGTGTATTTCCTCTTTCAGATCATGGAAGAACTTCAACACCTCCTAGAACTCGTCTCTTTTCTCCTGCATCTTCTGGAGTTCATTATCTCTCAGCTCTTGCATCTCATTTAGAATATTCTCACTATGAATATTCTGAATTCTCTATCAGACATTCCAACCAGTTCAACTGTACCATCTGTGGATGATGAGGGATTGTTCCTTTCCCTTAGGGGAGAGATATTTTCTTGGTTTCTCATGTTTCTTTTGCCTCTGTGGAGGTTTCTGGTCATTCTGTGACAAAATCTCTCCTCCACTGTGCTTGTCTGAACATTTTGGGAGTCTAAAAGATGAAGTTTAGAGCGTAGCTTCCCTGAACAGGCCAAGACATACCTCAGCTTTAAAATCTCTAAATTTGTTCTTAAAGTGTGTGTATGTGTGTGAGCGTGTGTGTGTTTTGGTGGTTGTTAAGTGTCCTTTAAGATTTCATATGAATTTCAGGGTGGATTTTTCTATCTTTGAAAAAATGCTTGGGATTGAGATAGGGATTGAATCTACAGATTGCTTTTATTGAGGGCAGAAGTCTGACTGCTTTTTCCTATTTCTAAAATCCCTTCCAGAGGGCCTGGGGTGAGTCATGCCCGCAGACATTAACAGACCATTTTGGCTCATTTGTTAACAAAAATCTTCCTACATCCTATCCCTGGCATAGTATGTAATGAGTGAGCCACGCCCACGATCATTAACAGACCATTTTGATTCACAGATAACAGGACTCTTCCAACATCCTATTCTTGGGACAGTATCTTGTAATTGTATACAAGCCCCCTAATGTCTGTTACTAATTCCTTACCCAAATCTACAAGCCTGGCTTCCACGTGTCCTGCCTTTTTGGGCCAGGCCAATGGAAAGCTCTTCACTAGATTCTCTCTCTCAAAAATCAAATAAAAGGAACTTCTGTACCTGATCACTCTGAAAGAGAGGCAAATTCGTGCTTAAAAAAACCTGCATTGGGGCTGGCAAGTGGCATGGTGGTTAAAGGCGCTGGACTCCCACATGGCCGACCACAGTTCACGTCTCGGACCTGGTGGCTTGCTTTCTCACTTCCTCTCTCTCTCTCTCTCTGTCTCTCTGATCAAACTGGAAAATAATAATGATAATTATAATAAATAAAGTTAAATAAAATAATTCTTTTAAAAAAACCCTGCATTAATTTGTGCTTAAAAGAATCTGCATTAATTATTATTTTGGCAGAGTTGGTTATTTCTGTTGACATAGCAATATTGACATCCTAGCAATAGTAAGCAGTCTATGAACATGAATGTCTTTCTACTAATATATTTCAGCAATACTTTATAGTTTCCAGTTTACACGTTTCTCACTTATTTGGTTAGGTTTCTTCATACATATTTTATTTTTGATGCTATTATAAAGGAAATTTAGTTGCTAGATTATTCATTGTTAATGTACAGAAATGCAGCTGATTTTTGTGTGTTGATGTATATCTTACAACTTTTCTAAATTTAACAGTTTTTAGTGAAACTTTTAGGATTTTCTACATGCAGGATCATGTCATCAGAAAACAGATAATTTTATTTCTTCCTGATTTGGATGCATAATTATTTATTTTTTACTTATCTTGCATAATTACTCTGCCCAGGACATTCCAGTGCTAAGTTAAATAGCATTGGTAAGTTAGCATTCATCCAGTTTCTTTATTCCAGAGTAAGTATCCTTGTCTTGATTTTCATGCTAAAGGGAGGCTTTATGTATTTCACTATTGAGTATGATTTTTGCTGTGGGTTTTCCATGTATAACCTTCACTATGTGGAGGTAATTTCCTTCAGTCCTAGTTTATTGAATGTTTTGATCATGAAAGGGTGTTGAATTTTATAAAATAGTTTTTAGAGCATCAGCTGAGATTATCATGTAGTTTTTGTCTTTCATTCTGTTAACAGTGGTGTATTACATTGATTGATTTTCATGTGGTCAATCATCCTTGTCTTCTAGAAATAAATTCCCTTGATAATAGTACATAATCCTTTTAGAATGATGCTGAATTTGATTTGCTAGTATTCTGTTAAGGGTTTTTACATCAGTATTCATCTGGTATATTGGTCTGCAGTCTTCATGTAGTGTTTTTATCTGGCTTTGGTATTAGGGTAATACTGGCCTTATAGAATGCGTTTAGGATGTTCCCTCCTTTTCAGTTTTTTGAAAGAGTTTGGTGTTAGTTTTGCTTTAAGCGTTTGGTGGAATTCTCCAGTGAAGTCTTCAGAAGATTTTGGTTACTGATTCAGTTTCCTTACTAGTTGTACATCTGTTCATATTTTTTGTTTTATCCATATCTAGTCTTGGTAGGTTGTGTGTTTATAGGTTTTTTTTGTTTTTCATTTATCTAATTTCTTGGCATACAATTGTTTGTACTACTCTCACTTTTTTCAGACTCATTAGTGCGTGCGTGCACTTGCCAGAGAGAGAGAGAAAGAGAAGTAAAAGTGAGAAAACACCTTCCACTGAGGATGGTCACACCACAATCCCATCTCCATATCTCTTTTTGGGATTTTGGATGCACAGACGCACATGTATTTGGCATGATTTAAAGTTGCCGGGTCTACACTTAAACCATGCAATCAGCCATATGGGTTGCAGCCACCACAACCACCATGCCACCGACTGGCCCTGTAGTACTCTCTTATAATCCTTTTAATATATTAGTATCAGTTGTTATGTGTTCCTCCTTTAATTTCAAGTTTTAGCTGAATCTTCTCTTTTTTCAGTTAATGTAGCTAAGGTCACTTTTGATATCTTGTCCAAAAAATCTTAAGTGTTATTGATTTTTTTCTGTTGCTTTTCTATTCTCTACTTCTTTTATCTGTTTTAATCTTTTTAAAAGGCACTTTTAAAAGCTTATTACTTTGGGAACCAGCAGTTAGTGTAATGGCTGTGTCGCTGGACTCCCACGTAGTCGACCGCGGTTCACGTCCCAGACCCGGTGGCTTAAAACTCACGCCGGGCGTGTGTGCGTGCGTGCGTGCCCAAGATCCCGAGAGGAGAATGGAGGAGAAGGGATTGTGGCGTGGCCATCCCCCCTGAGGAGTGATTTCTCACTTTCTGTCTCTTTGTCTCTCTCTGTCTGTCTGGCGAGTGCACGTGCCCTGTAGCAAAAAAAAAAACAACTCTCCAAAAAAAAAAAAAAAAAGTTGCTGTAACACAATATATGCTTTAGGGTAAACTTTCTTTTTAAAATAAGTATAAAGAGTACACTCTAAAATAATGATAAAAGAATATTATAGTAAATACATAAACCAGTAAGGTAGTTGTTTATTGTCATTACCAATAATTATGTTCTGTATGTGTAATAACACCAGCAGTGCATCTGGTTTGTTTATACCAGCATCACCACAAATACCAGTAATGCGTTACACTACGATGTTACAATGACCATGATGTCACTGGATAGGAATTTTTCAGCTCTACTATAATTTTGCAGAACCACCATTGTATTATATGCGGTATGTCATTGACTAAAACATTGTTATGGAGTGCATGACTATATGTGCAGATAATCAGGTTTTCCTTGTTGATTTTCAATTTTATTCCATTATGATAAAAAATATTCTATTATTTCAGTCACATTCATGTTATTTTAGACTTGTTTTGTTGCCTTCAGGTTGCCTATCTTAGAGAATGTTCTGTAAGCACTTGATAAGAATGTGTGTGCTGCAGTTGTTGGGTGGATGCTCTACATATGTCCGTCATGTCCAACTAGTCTGCAGTGCTGAGGTCCTCTGTTTCTTTATTGATCTTCTGTCTAGGAGTTCTATCCATTATTGAAAGCAGACTGTGGATTTATACCTTTAATTTTGTCAGTATTTGCTTCATATATGTAAGGGCTCTGATGTCTGGTGCCTAAATATTTATAATTACTGTATCTTCTTGGAATTGACTTTTAACCATTAAAAAGTATCCTTCTTAGTCTCTTGTGACAGTTTTCAACAAAGTCTATTTTGCTTGGTATTTGTACGGGTATCCCTGTTCTCTTCTGGTTACTATTTGCATGGAATTATTTTTTTCATTCTTTACTTTCTGTCTATGTGTGTTGTTAAAGTGACTGTAGCATATTGTTAGATCCCGTGTGTGTGTGTGTGTGTGTGTGTGTGTGTGTGTGTGTGTATTTGGCTAATACTTTAAAAAGTTTATGTATTGGGTTGTCTGAGAAATCATGATGTATTTTCTCTTTTATTTTTGATGTAAAAATGTACCATGACTTCTGACAACCCACTGTTTCCTCTTAGATTGGGAGGTAGGGAGTACCTTCAGCTTCAGGCAGCCAAGAGCATAGGCATTCACACATGCACCCAGTTGCACATGGAGGCCTCAGGACAAAAATACAGGGCCTTTCCATATTGTCCTACCACCATAAAGCATGGCATTACTGCTATGCCACCATGGCTGGCCATGGATCCTGTTTTTTGTTTTTATTATTTATTTTTAGGTTTTTGTCATAGGGCATATGTTCTTGCCAGAGAGAGACAGTATGAAGGAAAGTGAGAAAGTACTCCCTGAGGGGATGGTCATGTCGCAATCCCTTCTCCTCCATTCTCCTGTTGGGATTCTGGGTATGCACACACATATGCCCAGAGTGACTTTCAAGCCACCAGATCTGGAACTCAAACCATGGTCAGCCATGTGGGAGTTCAGCATCTTAACCACCATATCACCTGCTGGCTCCATTTTTTTTTTGTTTTTAAATCCATTCAGCCAGTATATGTTGTTGGGAAATTTAATTGCTTACATTTAAAGTAATTACAGCTATGGAAGAATTCAGTACTGCCATTTTGTTGCCACTTTTCTGTATGTCTTGTGACTTTTTGGTCTTCCTCTTACTGCCTCTATGTTTCTTTCTTTTATTTTACTAGTGGCAGGCTTTGATTCCCTTCTCATTTTCTTTAGTGTGCATCATATAGACATTTTATTTGTACTTATAACTGCAACTATATAAAATATCTTAAAGTTATAACAGATTAAATTACACTTAAAACAATGTCAGTCACATATGAAAATTTTGTATTTGTCTATGTTTACCTTTACTAGAAAACTGTGTGTTCATATGACTTTGTGTTGTTGTCCAGCATCCTTTTATTTTGATTTGAAGGATTCACTCTAGCATTTCTTATATACCAGGTCTAGTGGTAATGAATTCCTTTAGCTTTTGTTTATCAGGGAAGGTTTTAATTTCTCCACCATTTTTGAAGAACAATTTTACCAGATAAAGTATTTTTCATTGATTTTTTTCCCCTCTCAGTCATTTGACTATATCATCTCATTCCTTTTTTGCTTAACAAGTTTTGACTGAGAAATACGCTGATAATATTCTTAGGCTCCCTTGTACATGATGAGCTGTTTTTGTCTTGATTTTAAGATTCTCTCTTTGTCTTTGACTCTCCACAGTTTTTTTTTTTTATATTGTTTCTCAGTGTGGGCACCTTTGGGTTTATCATAGTTGGAGTTTATTAAGCATAATGAGTTTATATGTCCATTTGTTTTCTCTGACTTGGGAAGTTCTTGGACATTGTTTCTCCCTCTCTCTCTTCTCCTTTAGGGAATCCCATTAATGCATATGTTGTCTCCTTGATGGTGTCTTATACGTCTCAGGTTCTATTTACTTTTCTTTATTTATTTTTTACTTTTTTCTCCTTAGATTCAATACTTTCCAATGCATTCTCCTCAAATCCACTAATTATTCTGCCTTTCCAAGTCTGCTGTTGAACTTCTCTAGCTACCCTCTGTACCTTAATTTTGTTCCTTTGGTCAGGCTATGTTTCCCTGTTTCTGTTTATGCCTTGTGCTTTTTTGTTGTTTTTTGAGCATTTGAAGAAATAGTCACATTCCATATTCATTATGGACTGATTTTTGTTCAGGGCGAGATTTTCACAGGAGTTTCTGGGACATATCAGACTTTTTCTGGAAATGGATCATCTTTGCAGTTGTGCATATGCTTTGACAGGAAAGTAAAATAGTCAAAAGTATCTAGATATGTTCAAAAGCATATGCACACTGAAAAGATGATCCATTTACAGAAAAAGTCTGTTGACTATTTTACTTCCTGTTATACAGGCTTTTTCTCCCCTTAACCTATTTCTCTGCCTCTACAGTTGCAGAGTCTGCTGTTCTAACATGTTCAGGCACCTCTTTTCATTGGCCTCCAACCTTATATCCAACCATGCCACTGCCATTCCCATTAGTGCCCTGAGCCAGGCAAGACAGACACCAATCCCATCAGGCAGCCCCAGACAAGCTAGAGTGCTGGAGTTAAGTTTCACTGTATTTTTTCTGTTCCAAGGAAAAAAGCCAGGAATTAGGTCATATTCTCCCTGTTGTGCAATGCTTTGCTAGGTGGGGGAGGAAGTAGGCAAACAAAATGTGATGAATTCTCTTACCTTCCCCGGTACCATCCTTTTCTTGTTTTTGCACTTGCCAAGATGCTACAGTCTATAACTAGCTTCTAGATCTCTCACAAAAGTATTTTGGTCCATATATTGCCATTAATTTGTTGTTTCTATGGGAAAACAGGGCCTGATGTTACTAAGCCTGCCATCTTGCCAATGCCACTAGGGCATATTGTTTCCACAGTGTGAATTTTAGAATTGTAGCAGGTAAGAATGAAACATTTCTTTTCTTTCTACTTTTTTTTTTTTTTTTTTAATAGAGATTTTTGCTACAGGACATGAGCACTAACCAGAGAACAGGGAGACAGAAAGCGAGACATCACCCCCAGGAGGATGGTCATGCCTCAGTCCCTTCTCCTCCAGTCTCCTTTCAGGATTTTGGGCATGCATGCACACATGCTCAGCATGAGTTCTAAGCCGCCAGGTCGAGGACTCAAACTGCAGTTGACTATGTAGGAGTCCAGAAATGCAACCATTACACCATCTGCTGGTGTTTTCTCCAGACTGACAAAAGATTATTGTGCTTATTCTCCTTTTGAGTCCTTTTCCAAATCCCTATTGTAACTGCCTTTTAATATTTCATTAGAAAAATACATATAGTATGTATTGTCTCCACCAAACAACTTTCTATAATAAATTCTGCTTGGATATATTAGTACTATTTTTAGGAAAGTATCTGTAGCAGATGTTTCTATGAACATATTTATTTTACAAAATACCAATACATGGGTCAATTGAACTCCATTATTTATGAAGCTAAAATGAAAAATATTATGAATCCTTATAGTGGTAATACAACTGGAACCACATGGAAAGTTCCTGAGTTCATCTGCTGGACCCTCCCTGGACATTCCAGGCTCACATGTGTGCTTGTGACCCAGGTCAGTTGACACTAGGGTGAATCATGGCATGAGGACCCTGTTGGAGTGTCCGTCTCTCTAATGGAATAAATAAATAAAAACTTAAAAAAGAAAGATGAAGGCATAATCCCTGTTCTTGATGCACTTATAATTTTTTGAATAATTTTTAATTTGTTATTATTTTAATTTGACTATAGAGAGGCAGGGAAAGCAAGAAAGCAAGCTACCAGGTCTGGGATTTAAATTGTGGTTGGCCATGTGGGAGTCCAGCACCTTAACCACCATGTCATCTGCCAGCTCCAATGAACTTAAAATTTGATTCCAGAGCAGGGAGAGAAGGTAAACAAATAAATAGTAATGACATAGATATAAAGAAAAAAAGTTCTTGAAAGACACTAAAGGACATATTTTGGGTTTTTATACCCAAATTTATGCTTAAATTATACTTCATAAGTGGAAATAAGATACAATAGTAGCAGCTATTTAATACAGTTGTAATTTTGGTAAATTTCAGCTGAAGGGAAGAAGAGTTTAAAAAATATATGTAAACTATTGTAATTCTGGTAGTCTTAGATTATAGCTATAAGACTGTGGTTTTATTAATTTTTTTGAGAGATTTTTTGCTGTAGGGTGTGTGCGCTTGCTGGAGAGACAGAGAGACAGAAAGTGTGAAATCACTCCCCCACCCAGGGGGATGGCCATGCCACAGTCCCTTCTCCTCCATTCTCCTCTCAGGATCTTGGGCATGCACACACATGTGCCTGGTGTGAGTTTTAAGTCACTGCTCTGGGACTCGAACTGTGATTGATTATGTGGGAGTTTAGCAACATAACCGTTACTCCATCCAGTGGTTCTATGGTTTTATTCTTTTAATATAATACTGAGTTTCTTGAATTCCTGGGAAGGTTCTGGACATAATTAGTACTTTGGTGCTACCTATGTGTCAAACTAAGAGGCTGAATTTTGGTAGGAGCGGACAGAAGATGGGATAGGGAGTGGTTATAACTTGAGTGACCTATTGTTTAATACCGATTGAACATTCTTAATCTGAAAATCCAAAATGCTCCAAAATTTGAAACTTTTTGAGTGCTAACATGTCACAAATGTAATATTTCACACTTGACCTTATGTGACAAGTTACAATGAAAACATGATACAAAAATATTGTGTAAAGTTAATTTCAGGCGATGTATATTTAAAACATAAATGAATTTTGTTATTTAGGTTTGGTTCTCATTCCCAAGATAGTTCATTATGTATATGACAATATTCCAAAATCTGAATAATGTGAAATCTGAAACACTTCTGGTCCAAAGCATTTTGGATACGGGGTACTCAAACTGTAATCACTTTTTGTGTTTTATTATTAGGTTGGGTAAGGGTTTGGACTAAAAGATACTGAAGTGAGTAAATTTAAGTGCTTGCCAGATGGCTATAAATTACCTAGAATTTTGCTTTGTTTTCCTAAAATAATTTAAAACTGGTAGTTCATGTGCTAAATTCAGTTTACAGTTGTCTAATCTATAGTATTTAAAATTTATTTGAGTTACTTTTCAACACTTAAAAATGGAGAGATTTAACATAAAAATCCAGAGTTTTGGCTTCTTTTAGAAAAGTGAGATGATTTGGTAACATTTGGCCTCCATTTCCTAAGATGCCATCTGTTGAACCAGAATGGTTACTGCCTATTTTGGTGTGTTAGGCACACTGCCCTTCATCCCAGGCCCTTCAAACCCTAACGTTTCCATGACACAAAGATTGCATTTAGTGCCATTTCTCTTCAGGCATACCTTTCTAAAGGCATTCAGATTCGCTCTAGAAACTGGGTCATCTAACTACAGCCCACAGCCTCCAATCTGGTTTTGTATGGTTCACAACCTAAGGATGGTTTTTACATTTTGAAATGGTTGAAGTAATCAAAAGAAATATATTTTCAGACTTGTAAATGATATGAAATTCAAATTTCAGCGTCCAAATAAAATTTTTTGAGGGGGTTAGTAGGTGGCATGATGGTTATGGCACTGGTGAGTACACATGCCCTATAGCAAATTAAAAAATATATATATATATATAAATAAGATAAAATAAATTATTAAAATTTTTTTACTAGAAGACAAACATGTTTGCTTATTTACATATTGTCTAAGGTTGCCCTATTAAATTCTACTTCTCTTCAGAAAGGAAAACTGAAAAACCTCAACTGACCAGGGTTCTGGTCTCTCTTCTTTTCTTAACATTCTGTGATCTTAGATAAGTTATTTAATCATTCTGAGCTGCTATTTCCTCATTTCTTCAAGAAAAGTGCTAAATTATTCAATAGATCATCTCAAACTATGTCTCACTTTGAAATCCATGAAGTAGAAAAAAAAGAAAGAAGAGATAAAACATAAAGACTGAAGAATGATTAGGAGACTTCTTGTTGCTGTGTAGGTAAAATAGAATATGTGCAGGTCAGTCCCTGGTGTGCTGGTTACGGCAGCTGGATCCAACATGGCTGATAGCACGGGTTGAGTCCCTGACCCACCGGCTTGAAAAACATGCATGTGTGCTAAAAATCCTCAAAGGAGGAGAAACGGAGGAGAATGGACTGAGGTGTGACCATCCGTCCTGAAGGGTGCTTTCTCACTTTCTCTTTCTCTGTCTCTCAGCCTTCATTGAGGTAGGATATTTACATATATAATCTGTAATTCTTATAATGAGACTATAAGGTAGGTATCATTAACCTATCTGAAGATAACAGAAACTGAAGGTTATAGAGATTAATTGTCTTGCTCTAAACCAGTATCTGTTAAGTGGCAAAACCATCAAGGTTCAAACTGAGTCAAAAGAAAAGTAAGCTAAGAGAATGTATTGCTGTTACACGTTTGTCTTCTGAAATAAGTGGTACTATTGCTCTACAATCTTGTACATTATTCTTTAAATCTATCTATTCTTTTGTTGGCTCTCTGCCTTCAAAGGAGATGTCCTTTCCAGTCTAAAATCTCTGAAAGATTTTCAGGGAAAAACACGTTTCAAGATGTGCAATCACATGGAAGAATGAAAATCTTCTGTAATATTGTTTGTTAAACTGACAGCTCTACTTAACAGAAACCATTAAAATATTTACAAAGTAGCAGCTGCTCTTGTAAAAAAAAATACAGCTTTTTGGAGGCATAAAAATAAACAAGTTGATAAGTACAAGATAAGCCATTTGACGGCTGCTTTATGTACATTGCACAATATATATAACATTCTGATATTTACAGAGCAATTATACTATAAAGCTTTTTAAGTTGAAAGGACACAGACCCAGTAAGAACTGAACTGTTCACAAGAATTTTTTTTCTGATGTTTTCAACAATTTAGGAAGCTCCCAAATATAATCCTTTAAGATGTGTGAGGTTTTGGGGGCTTTTTTTTTTTTTTTTGGTTTGGTTTTAAAATAAGCTTTGCTTTGAGGTAATAGTTATATATGAATAAATCTCTTTTGAACTCAGTTAAATTCTATACTGTGCTAGAATTTTAGCCAGGACTCTTATAAAAATAATTACAAGCTGTGGGAAATAGATTAAGAGAAAAGCAAACACGTGTCAACAAAATGTAACTGAATATTTAAACATTTTTTAAAGAATTATTTATTTGATTTTATTTATCATTATTAATATTTTAAAAATAATTATTTATTTTATTTAATTTATTATTCAGTTTGACCAGAGAGAGACAAACTGTGAGAGAGGGAGAGTAAGAAAGCAAACTGCGAGGTCCAGGACTTGAACTATGGTCAGCCATGTGGAATTCCAGCACTTCAGCCACCATGCCACCTGCCAGCACCATTATTAGTATTTTTTAAAAATTTGCTACAGGGCATGTGTGCTCACCAGGGACACACACACACAAAATGAGAAAACCACAAGGGCCATGACTTGAACTGTGATTGGCCATGTGGGAGTCCAGCACCTTAACTACCATGCCACCAGATGGCCCCCATTTTAAACATGTTTAAAAGTAACTGAACATTTGCATGTTATGCCTATTCTAATCTAAAATTTTAGATATAAGCAGAATGATCAATTTTGTCTTTTTAAACACAAACTTTTTGGGGGCAAGTAGGTGGCATGGTGGCTAAGGTGCTGGACTTCCACATGGCCAGCTGTGGTTTGAGTCCTGAGCCTGGCAGTTTGGCAGTTTGCTTTCTCGTTTTCCCTTTCTGTCTCTCTCTGGTGAGTACACATGCCCTGTAACAAGCTCAAAAATAATAATACATGAAATTAAATAAATAATTCTTTAACCTCCCGCCCCCCCCCCCAAAAAAAATAAACCTTTAAAAAAAGTAAACATTAATATTAAAAATCTGAATTTTGGGGTAGTTTTTTATTAATGGAAGAAAACAGTGATGTTAAACTTTTGCAATCCTTGATTATTTATGAAGACAGAAAAAAAATATATGAGAGTTGTTTTTTGACAAAATCTTGACAGCTACATAGAAGAATGTCAGTGGTCATGTTCTTGTGACAAAATGAGCTTTCTATTTAATGACTAATACTTAACTGGTAACATCAGACTGACAGGAAAATCTGTTAGTGATTTATATACAAGTAATTTGAGAAAACCACAACTTTATTAAATAGTCATGTTATAAAATTATTCCAAATTTTAAAAAGAGATGTAATTACTCTTTTCCTACCTTCCAGATTCATTTAGTTTACATTTTATTATCCCTCCAAATACAGTTATTTTCCATGCCTTTTTCTTTGGGGGTGGGGCAGGAAGAGATTTTTGCTGCAGGGTGTATGTGTTCACCAGACAGACAGAGAGAGACAGAGAGACAGAAAGCGAGAAATCACCCCCCAGGGGGGATGGCCACGCTCAATCCCTTCTCCATTCTCCTCTTGAGATCTTGGGCACACATGCACATGCGCCCGGTGTGAGTTTAAGCCACCATTTCTGGGACTCGAACCGCGTTCGACTACGTGGGAGTCCAGCAACATAGCCATTACGCCAACTGCTGGTCCCACATTTTTTCATATTTTAAAAAGAAGTTTACTTACTTATTTCTCCTATGAGATAGAGACAGAGAGAAAGGGAGAAGAACAGATAGGCACCTCCAAGAGAGTCTCCGTGCCATGATCCATCTCTAGTTTCAGCTGGCTTGGATCATCAGTACATGTGCACGTGCCCAGCATACCTGGGAAGTCCCTTGATGTGAACACAGAACTATTCCATGTGGATCCATCTGTGCCACCTCTGCACTACCACCTGACTCTTACTGTGCAGTTCTCAAAGAAAATAATATTTTCCCATCTTTTAGAGCTAGGAAAAGGTAGAAACTAAGATGATGAAGGGGGAAGTGTTAGATGCTCAGTAAGTATCAACAGTTCGTCAGAAGAAACAGAAAGACGAGTGTTACCTTAACTCAAAGAACACAGGCAGCTTATCTTTTAGTAATTTTAAGAGGATACATCTGTTGGTTTCAGCTACTTCATTTTGTTTCTTTTTTAATTTGCTAAGGGCATAGTGTGCTCGCCAGAGAGATGGCAAGTGAGAAAGCACCCCCCTACACACCCCCAAGAGGAAAGGCCACACTGAAATCCTGTCTCCAACAGTTTCCTCTCAGGTTCTTGGGCATGCACGCACATGTGCCTGGCATGTTTTTCCAGCTGTTAGGTCCAGGACTTGCACTGCACAGTTGGCCGTGTGGGATCTAGCTGCCTTAACCCCTGCATCACCTGCTGGCACCTAGGAAATTTTTAGTGGGTCTTGTAGTGGTCTGTCCTTGGTGTTTTGTCCCTACCTCTTATATTTGGGGGTTTATATAAGAATATGTTGTCATCAAGTTTTATTACATTGGGTCATCTGCAACATCGTGATGCATTTTTGCATAGAAAAACATACAGAAATATGTCATGACTTTTCCAACAACCCAATAGATGTTATCCAGGGACTGGGGGGTTTACTATCCTAGTTGCTCTTTCAATTATGAGTGGTTTCAGGAAGACTCAAATATGACAGTGATACCATCTTCAGAACCTTCATCAACACTGTATTAGTAAAAACAGAGAATAACCCAAACTTTCCACCAAAAGTATATTAGGTAAACAAATTTTAATGTATTCATACAAATGAGTAATATAGTTATAGAAAAAAGAGTAGGAGAGTCAATCTACATATACTGACATAGAGCTTTCCAAAATATTTTGTTAAATTTTTAAAAAGGCAGTTTGCAAAAGAGGAAATAAGTAATTATATTTCGTTAAAATATGTGAAAATTATAAGAAAAGCTACCAAATTATGTAACATGCTAATATTCCTTTTCTGGTGGGTGGTATCATACAGAACTCATATTTTCTATATTAAGCATTTCAGCAATGTTTGAATTTTATTTAATGCATATGTATTAACTTGTCATCAGAAAGAATATATTTTTAAAACAATGGTTATGGGCTGGCATGGTGGTTAAGGTGCTGGATTCCCACACAGCCGACCATGGTTCAAGTCCCAGATCTGGCAGCTTGAAAATCACATTGAGTGCATGCCCAAAATCTCACGAGGAGGATGGAAGAGATGGAATTGTGGTGTGGCCACTCCCTGTGGGGGATTTTTTACTTTTTCTCTCTCTCTTTCTGGCAAGTACATGGGCCTAATGGCAAAAACCTAAAATAAAATCAAAACCAAAAAATAGTTATACTATAAAATTATATAACTTGTAATATGTATATATAATTGTAAATGTTTTTCGTAAAGTATACATATGTGATTGTAAATTGAAAATATATATTCATAGAACTTGGTGACATTACTTGGCTCTGAAGAGGAAATTGGTGTCTACAGAACAGGCTTGGAAGTAGAACTTTTTGCTAGGAATATTTTGTACCTTTGGAATTCTGAGCCATGTATATATTCATTATTTTTAAAAATGTAATTTAAAATTTCATAATTTACACAAATTAAAACTACTTTTGTGTAAAATTAATTTACGCAAATTAAAACAAAATGTGTAAAACTAATTTTACAATAATTAAAAACCTATTTAAACTAGGTAAAATTTTTTTTGAGAGTTTTTTGCTATAGGGCACGTGTGCTCGCCAGAAAGACAGAGACAGACAGAAAGCGAAAAATCACCCCCCAGGGGGGATGGCCATGCCGCAATTCTTTCTCCTCCATTTTCCTCTCAGGATTCTTGGGCATGCATGCACACGTGCCCGGCGTGAGTTTAAGCCACTGGGTCCAGGACTTGAACCACGGTCGACTAAATGGGAGTCCAGCGACATAGCCATTATGCTAACTGCTGGTCCTATAAACTAGGTAAATTTTTTTTTTTTAAAGAATTATTTTATTGGGGACCAGCAGTTAGCGTAATGGCTATGTCGCTGGACTCCCACATAGTTGACTGCGGTTTGCGTCCTGGACCTGGTGGCTTAAAACTCACGGCGGGTGCGTGTGTGTGCGTGCCCAAGATCCTGAGAGGAGAATGGAGGAGAAGGGATTGCAGCGTGACCATCCACCCTGGGGGGTGATTTCTCGCTTTCTGTCTCTATGTCTCTCTCTGTCTGTCTGCCGAGCGCATGCGCCCTATAGCGAAAACCTCTCAAAAAAAAAGAATTATTTTATTTAACTTTATTTATTCATTCATTTATTTCATTTTTTAAATTTGACCAGAGAGGGACAGAGTGAGAGAGAAAGAGAGAGAGGGAAAGTGAGAGAGCAAGCCTCCAGGTCCAGGACTTGAACTGTAGTCAGCCATGTGGGAGTCCAGGGTCCTTAACCACCATGCCACCTGCCGGCCCCCTAAACTAGGTAAATTTTTTAAAAGTCAAACTTAATTGCTTTTTATCTCAAAACTTAGTAGCATAGGAACAATTTTTAAAAAATTATTCTTGCTAGCAGGCATATGTGGTCACTGGAGACAGAGAGAGAGGTAAGAAATCACCCCCCCGCCCCCATCCCAGGAGGAACAACCGTGCCAAAATTCCTTTAGGAATTTGGGCAGGCATGTACACACAACTGGTATGGTTTTTTAAGTGGCGAGGTTTAGGACTAGAACTGCTCAATTGGTCATGTGGGATATAGCTACCTTAACCTCCATGCCATCTGTTGACCCAGGAATAATTCCTTAATAGAGTAAATGAAACCAAAGATTTTATGTCGGAAACTGATGTTTTCTACTAACAACTATTGTAGCAATAATGTGGTCTAAGACATTAAATTGGATTCACCTAGAAGAAATATTTAAAGTTTTATTTATTTATTTCTTCCTCGAGTGAAAGAGAAAGAGAGACAGTATCCCCAGCAAAGTCTTGATACTACAATCTACTCCCATCTTTAGCCAGCACCAGATTGTGGGTATATGTGTGCCCAGCATAGTCAGGGATGTTTCTGGACACTAACCAAGAACGTTCCTATGAGGGTCAACCTTGCAGGACTTTATATTTTGCTACTGAGCCAGAGTCTGGCCCTCCTACTAGGAGAAATATTTTAAATGGTAGGTTTAATTTGTTCCATATGTTCTTCCTTTGAGGCATAGGTATAGTCCATAAAACAAGAACCAAAATAATCTTTTCTTTGAACAGAGCTTGCCAAACTATGGTCGGGCCAAATCTGATCTTATGCCTATTCTCCCATAACATGTGTGGAAGAATGGCTTCTTACATTTTTAATGGTTCAGAAAATGTCTAAGGAAGACTATTTTATGACATATAAACCACATGGGAGGCCTGGGATTGACTCTTAGTTCAACATAAAAGTCAGGCATAGTAGGACATGCCTGTAGTCCCAGTGACTAAGGGAAGCTGAGGCAGGAGGATCAGGACAGTGAGACCCTGTCTAAAAAATAAATAAGTAAAAATTTAAAAATAAAAACATTTGTATTTGTGCCTTTAAATAATGTTTTATTGAAACTCAGCCTTGATTATCCACCTATATACTGTCTGATGGCTGCTTCTGCACTATAACAGCAAAGTTTAGTAGTTGTGACAGAAACTGTATGTCTTCCAAAGCCTAAAATTGCTACTATTTGGCCCTTTACAGAAAAACATTTACCAACCTCTGCTTTAGAATAGTTTATTAACTTAGAAAAGTTTAATAACTTAGTTTATTAACTTAGAAAAGTTTGTAGAATCATAGGTTTTAAATCCTCTCCCTCAGTCATATTTTGGTTCTAACAGAGTGATAAAAGAAATACTTGGTTTGATACTCAATTAGTAAAGTTTTCCATTGTCATCACGACTTGGGTAAATTCTTGAGACCAACAAATAAAGTATTTGAAATAGCTTTCTTTCCCCTGAACTAAAAAAATCTTACCTCACAGCTGTCATCTTAGAGTAAAAGGGAAGACTAACATATCATTTTGTGCTGGGCCACATAATTAATGGACCAGTGCACACATTGATGGGTTTAGATGAAAAGTGACTGAAATTTGAACTATTAGCTTTCCCTTTCTTGTTACTTCAAAACTAGTTTGGGCTTTTAGACATCAACTTACAGGTGTTTATCTTTTCTTACTTGTCAGATAAATAGGCTTCCTGAGACATAGTTTTCAGATGGTTTGATCCACCTCAAAAAGAAAAACCCAAGAATCTCACAGTTAAACCCACAGATAAAGACTAGACAACCTAACATCCCTTGACGTTACCTCTGTGGACATACCGTTTAGAAAAGAAAAAATTATAAGTGTCACTATTGAGTACCAAGTTTCTGAGCAATTATACAGAATAGTCTTTATCTGAAAGCTTGAGCACTGACCAGGATTCAATATAATAATTCATGGTAAAGGTTTAAACCCTTTAATAATGATCTAAAAGATAGATATCTGAATCATTACCATATTGAAATTCAGATCAGAAAATTATTTTGTTGTAAGTAAGGTTTTGAGTTAGGAAAGAAGAAGGGGTGAAGGGGGTAACCTCATTTACTATCTTGTTCTTTTCTGTACAGTTTGAATTTTTTTGATGAGTTCATATTTTTTTTTTGTTTTTTGGAGAGGTTTTTTTTGTTTGTTTGTTTGTTTTTCTATAGGGCGTGTGCGCTCGCCAGACAGACAGAGACAGACAGAGAGATAGAAAGCGAGAAATCACCCCCCAGGGGGGATGGCCATGCCGCAATCCCTTCTCCTCCATTCTCCTCTGGGAACTTGGGCACGCACGCACACACGCCCGGCGTGAGTTTAAGCCACCAGGTCCGGGACTCGAACCGTGGTTGACTACGTGGGAGTCCAGCGACATAGCCATTACGCTAACTGCTGGTCCCATGAGTTCATATTAAGAACAGTTAGGATCAAATTATCTTTTATTTGGGCAAGAATATTTAAATACCAGTAAGAAGTCAATAAGTATAATATTTATTTTCATCCTGTATGATACTTGTCAGAAAAGTTTGATGTGAGGATATGTATATATGTGTGTGTGTGTGTGTGTGTGTGTGTGTGTGTATATATATATATATATATATATATATTTATATTCATTTCTGAATTTAATATTTTAAAGTAAAATTGGGCATTTCTCAAAACAGAGCATGTTTTAAAGCACAGATTGTTCTATAGTATTTTATAGAGATAGTAAGGATCTTCAGTGAAATTTTTGGTATTGATAGGAATCTTAATTCAGTAATATTGTTAATAGTATGTTTTAAAATAACTGACTTAGAACCTGCCACAAAAAAATTAAAAGAGCGATTTTATTTGTCCTCAGTTTGAAACAGTTACTGAATTATAATTAAGGCTGAATTACTTGTGATGTTTAAATATACAATTTACGTGTAGGCATTGGGTCATAAATCTTTGTTTGCATTGTCCTTTATTATTGGACTTTGCTCTTGAGTTTCTTCCAGATAGATGCTCTTATAAGCCAAAACATAGGAGCATTTTTTGAATTTACCTCTAGGCATTAAGTCAAAAGAAGTAGGGGTATTATAACCTTGCTTGTTTAAAACATCACTATGCAACTTTGAATGACAGTTTACAATTTACAAGTAGGATGTGGCTAATAAAGTCACTGAAGCAGACATAAGCATAGGTTTTCCCTTATACACACTCCTGGTCTGTCAATCATACTTCCCAAATGCTTTGTTGCACAGGCATGCCAATAGCTAAAACCGCATTTTATCAGTTTTGCACCCAAAGGCTTTTAAAAGGCCATGCAACTATATCAGTGTTTGAAAACCTCAGATTAAAGTTCTTCAGAGACTTTTATTTAATCTGAAAGTTAAATATCCTTGTATTTTCTTAAATTGATACAAGAATAATAAATATAATTTAACAAAATTGTTAAAATTTTGGTTTTTAAGTACTACTTTTGCCTTGTTTCTAACATTTTCTCCATAGTAACTTTTACATGTCTAGAAAATGCTAATATGAATTATTTAAAATACATATTTCAGTAATTTTATGCATATCTATTCATATTAATGTACACTAAAACCAGAACAAAGAACTGGAATCTATGATATGCTGACTGACTACACCCATGTCCCCAGCAGTCCTAGATATGGCATCCTTAGTAATTTTTCTATTTATGTATTATCTTACTGTATTCTGTCTTGTGTCTGGCACATAGTTTTAGGTTAAAGACATAGATTTGTGTGGTAGAAGTAGGGTTTAAACCAATAAAAACTTATACATGCGTTTTAGCACTTTTTGAAAACTTATTCCTGTTACTACATATTTCAAAGCTGGACATGGAACTTTTAAGAGTTTGTTACTTCTTGCACACCTTCTAGGAGTGGAGTACAGGGTAGGAAAGTAATGAGAGAAGTAGGGAACAGCAAAGGGGGTAAATCTGACTGAACCTATATGAAGTGTCTTCAGAAAGCTCATAGAGAATAGGTATTATGAAAAACTAGGCATTGATCTAAAAACTTTTTGGCACCAAAATAAACTCTACTATTTTATCTTGCCAGAGGGTGATTGTGCTCACCAGAAACAGAGAGAGAGAAAAAGAGAGGGTAAGCAGGAAAGTACTGCCAACACCCTGCCCCAGGGAATGGCCATGCCCCAATCCCTTCCTCTCCATCTCCCTCCTTTTGGAATTTTGGGCATGCATGAACACACACATGGTGTGTTTTTCAAGCGTTTGAGTCTCAGACTTGAACTGCACAGGCAGCCATGTGAGATCCAGCCCCCTTAACCACCACACCACGGGCTGGCCCATAAACTCATACCTTAATTACATTTTTTTTTTCCTATGAACTATCTGAAGTATCCTCATTCAATTCCAGCCTGAACATGAGGTGGTTATATCTATGACTCTGAATGGCTTTAGGAAAGTTTTAGCTAAAATGGATAGTATAAATATATTCTGGAAGCAATTGGTGTGTACAGCTTGGTGTATGTCTTCTGATGACTCTTGTTTGGTGCCTGACACATTAGAAGGTCTTTCTTAAGGGATGTTTGTAGTCCTTCCTAACTATTGATTGGTGAAGGTTTGTGAAATTACCCAGTGGGGCTGAGGAAAAGTAGGTGTGGAAGTCAAATTTACTATGCAGTGATCATCTCTGTAAATGAATGTAGTAAGTTCTTATATGTGTATCTTTTAATGATGAGATAAGGGAACCAGGAATATCATCTTTATCATATGAAGTTGTAGATATTTTTAGGGTTCAGTTAATGCTTGTTTTTTCTTTCTTTCATTTGAATGGTAGAGATTGAGAATTCGTTTTCTAGCTGAAAGAAGCCTTTCAGCAGTACTTTCCACAATAGTGAATATGAACTCTCGAGTAGGGATAAGGTTATGGGTAAGTTAATAGTGGTAGATAATAGTACGTAGGGGTCAGTAGGCCAGTGATGGAACCATTTTGGTAAGCATATGTACCATATCAGGATTAAATGTCATCCTTGAGGAATGGGTTTACTATACAATTTATAATGAGGGTTTCTTAAAGGTATTGAGGTATTTAAGAGGCAGTTCACATGTAGCAGTCTTTTGGACTTTCTGAGTCTTTGCCAGAGGTTCATGTATTACAAGTATCATACGTTGAATGACAAGCCAGAATTTCAGGCTAGGAACTCTCCAGTGTAGGACTTATACTTGAACTTTTTCTTTTAGATACACAGAATGAAGTATAGTAGCAGATGTTTTTCCCATTGCCTGGCCTGTATCCTTTATCTTTAGGGGTTTGTGCCCAAAGTTTCTTGATTAGGTTAGCCTTTACTGTGTGTTGGTTCCCACTGGCTTCCTCTCAATTTTCTCAGTTAATTTTAAAAATGCAGAGGATTTATGACCAGAGCTCAAACAAAACTTTATACTGTTTTAAAAGGTTATTAAGCAGGGCAATAAGGTTAGAAAAATGAAGAATGAAATACTTGTGAGTCCCAGGAATGTTTAAATATCTTTGAGGAGAGATGTGGGCTGTCTTATTCTGGGTTGGAATATTTCCCATAGTTTGAGAGAACATTTCTTAGGACAATCACCTCCAAGCTCTCAAAGATTCATTCTTAAAACTGGCCAGCTGTGATACTTTTGCAGGTAATTCAGCTTTGCCTCAATAGGGATGTGAGACTGAAAGTCAAAGAGAATCAAAGTTCAATCCATATGATTACTCCTAATATGAAGGGTCAGCTTTTGGAATATGACTGAAGCATCTCACAGGCTTATGAGTATCCCTAGTTATTTTTAGTGTAAGTTTTTGAAGGCTATTCCACTTATAATTCTGCCATATAAGTAGAGCTTCCTTAAGACTCAGAGCATCAGAGATGTGAAGTGTTGGCACAATAAGAGTTCCTTGTTTTTTAAAACAAAATAATGGGGGAAAAAAAACCAGATGATCTCATGTACTGTGGGCATAGATCAGGATTGTGGGAGCAAGGGCCTGTCTAGATAGATACACCATTGATCATGGCAAGCCCCAAGTCTTTCACTAGCAGTTCTAGTGATCAGGTAACTCCTTTGTCTCTGGTCTGAGAAAACCTGACAGGATGTAGTACATTTGGTCAGAAGGCTAAGAGCTGATAGAGCAATAGCTCACCTCACTAGCTGGTTTGCCAATTATACTTAAGGCGATGCCTAGAGGGGAAGCTTAACTTATATAAGTCAGCAGTCAACATAGTTTTATCAGCCTGCATTTGTACCTGACTCTATGGACTGGAATAGGCAACCAAAGAATTATTTTAGTATAGAAATGTCAAAGGGATCTGCACTTTAAAATTGTATTTGTTTTCTGTTTATTCTCTGAAGTTAGGACATTACATTATCTTAGTAATATTATGTATATGTGTATAATATTGGATTATTAGAAAAGCCATGACATAATTTTTCTGTTTTTCTGTGTAAAAATGCATCATGACTTTTCTGACAACCCAGTATGTATGTGTTCATCATCTATGAGTTTGATTTGAAGAAAGTAAAATTGATGTCATATTAGATATTTATTTTTAAAAGAGGAAAAGGAAACATTTAAGGGACACAAAAAATGGAAAATTATCTGTTGGTGATAATATGTATGGTAATATCTTTGACTGAACTAATATGCAGTGTAATCATGAAGGGAAAATTCATTTAGTGTGCTGTAATGATACACAGTTAATGAATATAAATAAATAAATAAATAAATAAATAAATAAATAAAAATAGTCCTAAAAAAAAAAAACAGGAAGAAAAGGTCAATAGGGTTAAGAACAGCTGAGTAACCCTAGAAAGCATTAGAAAAAAATGGGGAAGTAACTCCTACCAAACCAGTCGTCTGTATCAAGACAAGATAAAATGGATACAAAAAAAAAGACTTAAAAAGCTCATTCAGGGCCAGCAGGCTGTTTTGTGGTTAAGACACTGGATCCCTCGAAAGGCCCAAGGCAGCCTGTTGGTGCTGCCCCACCGACCTGAGACCAGAAAAGACGAGGATTGCTTGGAGGGCTTAGTGCCACCTTGACAACCTGAACCAGAAGAGATTTATTTTAGAAGAAGATCCCTCATGGCTCCTGTGAACTAATTATTTCAGGGTACAAGAGAAATGAAGATTTTCTACTGATAATTCAGCCTCCAGCAAACAAACTAGTGTGGTAGGGAGCTCCTCTGGCCTTCTATCTCTGTCTCTGTGTCTCTGTCTCTATCTCTCCCTGCCTCTGTTTTTTTCTTTTTTTTTGGTAATTTTTCCTTTTTATGATTTTTTAAACGTAAAGTTTTTCTCTTGCTCTCAGCTCCACCTTTTGTTTTGTTAATAATCCCCTCTGATCCTCCCACCTAGGCAGGAGAGGCAAGGCCTTCAGAAGAAGATCCCTCATGGCTCCTGTGAACTAGTTATTTTATGTGACACATAAGTGCATCGCACGGTTTTCTATTTTATGCTATTTTTTTAAAAGAAAAAAAAAATTACAATTTTTTTGTCTTTTTTTTCCTGTTTCTTTGTTGTTGTTTCTCTCTCTCTTTTTCATTTTCTTTTTTCTTGTCTCTCCACTCTTCAATATCCATTTAACGTGTTTCTAGATGGATCTAAGGGCACTGTAGCTAAACATCCAAATACTATTAGGGTTAACATATTCCTCAATATCTACTGAATCTGCTGCACAGAGCGATCACAACAGAACGGCAAAGAGATTCCAGATCACCTCTTTCTGCTTGCTCCTGAACATTCAGATTGAAATTCAAGAATTAGAAAGAAACACACCATTCATCAGATGACTAGAAATCACCGCAGGACCACAAGAAATACGGGAAAGCAAGAAAATACCTCTCCTCCAAGGGAAAAGAATAACTCCTTTTCATCCACAAGCAGTTCAATGGAAATCATGGAAATGTCTGATAAAGAATTTAGAAATTCGGAACCAGCAGTTAGCGTAATGGCTATGTCGCTGGACTCCCACGTAGTCGACCGCGGTTTGCGTCCCAGACCCGGTGGCTTAAAACTCACGCCGGGCGTGTGTGCATGCGTGCCCAAGATCCCGAGAGGAGAATGGAGGAGAAGGGATTGCGGCGTGGCCATCCCCTCTGGGGGGTGATTTCTCGCTTTCTGTCTCTCTGTCTCTCTCCATCTGTCTGGCAAGCGCACGCGCCCTATAGCGAAAACCTCTAAAAAAAAAAAAAGAATTTAGAAATTCATAATGGCAAAGCTAACAGAGATGGAAGAGAAGAGAGACAATGAACTGCTAAAGAGAAAGGAGACAGAAGTTGAGGAGCTCCAAGAGGTGAAGAAATTCTTGCAAGATCTAAAAGAGGAATTATACACTTTAAAAAAGAATCAAACAGAACTGTTAGACAAGTCAAAATCTCCCTTGAAAGTATTAAAAGCAGATTAGATCATACAGAAAATAGAATCTCAGACGTAGAAGAGAAAATTGCTGGCCTAGAAAAATCCACCACAAAGACTGAGAAAATGGCTCAAAAATTTGAGAATAATGTACAAGAGGTACTAGATACCATCAAACGTCCAAACATCCGGATAATTGGCATTCCAGAAGGCGAAGAGACCCACAGGGCATTGATAATCTATTCCATGAAATCCTGCAAAAAATCTTTCCAAACCTAGAGAGACATTCAAAGATCCAGTCGCAAGAAATACAAAGGAACCCAAATAGAATCAACCCAAGAAGATCTTCTCCAAGACACATTATAGCCAGGTTGACCAAAACCACAGACAAAGACAAGATACTAAGATTGGCAAGAGAAAAACATCAAGTTACCTACAAAGGGTATCCCATCAGGCTAACAGCAGATCTCTCATCAGAAACAATGCAAGCGAGGAAAGAATGGGAAAATATATTAAAAGTGTTAAGAAAAAAGCAATTTCAGCCAAGAATATGGTACCCGGCAAGATTATCTTTCATGTGGGAAGAAAAGATAAGAACGTTCTCAGATAAACAAAACCTGAAGGAATTTACCAGCACCACACCAGATCTCCAAGAAGTTCTCAAGGTGTGCTATATCAGGAAAATTAAATACAGACACACAGAAATAAGAGTTCAAAAACTAAAAAAGTGGCCAACTTAATCGTAGGGACAAGTCTGGAGTTGAATTTTTATCCCAGAATTTAATCATGAAATTTGAACCACAACAGAAGATAAAGCACATGAGAGTGATAGGTTCATGCACCTACCATTTGAACAGAATCCTAACCTGTTTCCTGGCTTTAAGCAAAGTTCCTTAGCATTTCTTTGATTTAAGTTAAAACTGGTTTTCTTAATAGTACCAAGTGAACTTACTATTGAAAGTAGTTAGATTATTTAAGAAATTGTGTGATCAATACAATGTGGGAGGGAAAGGAATGGAAGACAATTGTAGACACCAGAGATAGCGTGAGAAGAGGGTGGGAAAGGACAGAGGGTCAGAAAGAGGGGTAAAGAAAAATTCTAGAAGCTAGAAATGGAAAATATTTGATAATAATATGCATGATTAAGTCTCTATGCAGTATATTCTGGATGGGAAATCACATTTTTGTATGCTGTGATGATGCTTAGGGAAAGAATGTAAATTAAGTTAAAAAAAAGTTTCAGAAAAATATCTATTCGATGACTGCAGTAAGATATATAGCCCCAGCTAGGTGCTACTTTATAGGATGCTTAAAGTTAGACTTGTGTTCATGGAAATGTATATATCAGCTGTGTTTGCTATGAAAATATTTAGATTAATTAAGATCTTTAGTAATTCAATAAAATGTGGGGGAAAAAACAGTACAGAAAGCAAACATAGATACCAGAGACAGTGTGGGAGGAGAGTGGGAGATGGCAGAGGGTAAGAGATAGGGAATTAAGGATGGGGGAAAAAAGCAAAACATACAGGAAACATGAAATGGAAAATTATTTGTTGACAATAACATGTATGTTGATGTGCTTGATTGAGAAAATATACAGTGTACTCTGGATGGAAAAATCTCTTTTTGTATGCTGTAATGTTGTACAGTGAATGAATGTAAATAAATAAATTTAAATAAAAAAAAAAAGATGCTGGATCCCTCATACAAGTATCTGGTTAGAGTCCTGGACCCAGGGCCTTGAAAAACATGCTGGTGTGTTTGTGTGCCTAAAATCCTAGGGGAAGAAGGGATTGTGGAATGCCCATCCCCTCTGGGGGATGATTTCTTACTTTCCTTCTCTCTCTTCTCTCCAGTGATGAGCACATGTGCTCCATAGCAAAAACAAAAACAAAACCAAAAAACTTTAAAAAAAAAAAAAAAAAGGAAAGGTCATGGAAAAATGGAATTTAAGTATGAGATTATTTTTGTGCAAAAAAAAGTTGTATGTATAATTTTTCCACAATATACATTTCTCATGAACTTTCTGAAGGTCCCTCCCTCATATTTTTTAATTCTTTTAGCTCCCAGTTAAAAACAAGTAATGACTAGGTACCAGCAGATGGCTTAATGGTTATGTCACTGGATCCTACATAGTCATCTGCAGTTCGAGGCCTGGACCTGGTGGTGTGAAATACACCAGGTGTGTGTGTGTGTGTGTGCATACCCAAAAACCTGAGAGG
Organism: Tupaia tana; assembly: GCA_026018925.1. Classification (NCBI taxonomy): domain Eukaryota; kingdom Metazoa; phylum Chordata; class Mammalia; order Scandentia; family Tupaiidae; genus Tupaia; species Tupaia tana. Next base: position 171,979,780 of record JAKSZU010000003.1, on the reverse strand, counting down.
AGAATGAAGGAGAGGGATTGCTGCACGGCCATCCCCCCAGAGGGTGATTTCTTGCACTCTGTCTCTCTGGCAAGCGGATGTGTCCTGTAGTGAAAATTTCTCTAAAGGAAAAAAAAAAGTAATGACTGTATCAGCACAAATAAATAATAATATGTTTAAACATAGAAGACCTTAATTTATTATTTTCCTAATTTGCCAGAGGGAACATGCACTTGCTGGAGAGAGACAGAGAAAGGGAGAGAGAGGAGAAACCCCCACATCCACCTCATTTCCTTCACAAGGAATGGTCATGTTGCAATCCCTTCTCCTCCATCCATTTTTCCTTTTCGGATTTTAGGGCATGCATTCACAGATGTCCAGCTTGTTTCTCAAGCCACTGGGTCTAGGACTTGAACAGTGCAAACAACCATGTGGGATCTTGTTGCCTTAACACCAGGCCATGGAACTTGACCTCATTTAAATCTTCTAATGGCTCTCAAAGCAAAAATCCTTATACAAGCCTACAAGGTCCTACGTGATCTGGTTTTTCCAATACTTAACCAACTTTCCAATACTTAACCAACTTGTCACCTTTCTTTCTTTCTTTTTTTTTTTTTTTTTTTTTTTTTTTTTTAGGTTTTGGCATAGAGCCTGTGCACTAGCCGGAGAAACAGAGATGGTGAGAAGAAAAGTGAGAAATCACCCCTCCCCCACAAGGGGGATGGTCATGCCACAATCCCTTCTCTATTCTCCTCTGGAATTTCGGGCACGCATGCACATGTATCCAGTGCAATTTTCAGACTGCCAGGTCTGGAACTCAAACCGTGGTGGGTCATGTGGGAGTCCAGTGCCTTAACCATCATGCCATCTCCTAACCTTTCTTACTCTTGGTCATTCCAGCCATATTGGCCCCTTATTTTCATGAAAACATCAAGTTTTCACATTAGAACCTTTTCTTTTACTGTAAATCCTTTTACTTTAGGCTCCTTTCAAATGTCACCTTATAAAGAAGGTTTCACAAAATGTTTATGAAAAAATAACCTCTCGCCTCCTTTCCAAGTACTCATGTTCTTGTTTCGTTGTTTTCTCTAGTGTTTACTCTTCATATGATATAATATGTTTTGCTGTCTTATTTCCTTTCTTCCTAATGTAACTTCCATGTTCTCTTTCTTGCTGTTTCTGTGGTGCTTAGAACAGTGCTTGCTACAAGTAGAACTCAGTAAGTATTTGTTGAATAAACAAATGAATTAATGAAGGTCACTGTGGGATTAGGCAGAATAACAACGGCACCCACCTAAAGCATCTACACTGAGCCAAGTATTATCTTAAACATTTTAAATATATTAATACAATTAATCTACACAACTACCCTATGAGATATTTTCTATTTTTTTAAATTTTAAAATTTTTAAATAATTAATTTGCATTCATTCACTGAGCATTGTCACAGCATACTAAATATGATTTCCCATCCAGAATATACTGCATAGTGGCTTAATCATGCATGTTATCACTGATAATTTTCCATTTTTAGTTTCATGTATATTTACCCCCCTATTTTGCACCCTCTGCCATTTTCCACCCTCCTCCCACACTATCTCTGGTGTCCACGGTTGTTTTCCATTCCTTTCCCTCCCACATTTTATTGAATCATAAAGTTTCTTTTTTTTTGGAAAGGTTTTTGCTATAGGGCATGTGTGCTCGCCAGAGAGACAGAGAGAGACAGGGAGACAGAAAGTGAGAAATCACCCCCCACCGGGGATGGCCATGCCGCAATCCCTTCTCCTCCATTCTCCTCTTGGGATCTTGGGCACGCACGCACACGCGCCAGGTGTGAGTTTAAGCCACCGGATCCAGGACTCAAACCACAGTCAACTACATGGGAGTCCAGTGACATAGCAATTACGCTAACTGCTGGTCCCCAAATCATAAAGTTTCTTAAATAATTTAACTACTTTCAATAGCAAGTTCAGCTGATATTTACATTTCTGTGAATACGTGTCTGACTTTAGGCGTGAAACTCTTAGTAGAATGAATATCCTATAAAGTATCACTTCACTGATGCTATATAGCTTACTACGGTCATTAGGTATTTTTTAATACATTTTTTAATTTCAAGAAAAGCAGTTTTAGCTTTAATAAATCAATGAAATGCTGAGAAACTTTGCTTAAAACTTAGACAGGAAACAAGTTAGAATTCTGTTCAAATAGTAGGTACATGCTCTTATTGGCAGCTCAAGACAGGACAAAAATCCTTAAAACTGGAAAACTAAGCCTAGAAGAAAATCAGCAATGTTTTAGTCAAAAGTCATAAAATTCTATTTCACCAGTTCAGTCTCATGTACTTAATCTATCTTCTGTTTGGGTCCTATCTTCCCAGTTAAATTCTGTGATATAATATTCAACTCCAGACTTGTCCCTACAATTAAGTTGGATATCTTCTTAGTTTCTGAAATCTTACTTCTATGTGTCTGTATTTAATTTTCCTGGTATAGCACTCCCTTGAAAACTTCTTGGAGATCTGGTCTGGTGTTGGTAAATTCTTTCAGGTTTTGTTGATCTGAGAATGTTCTTGTCTTTTCTTCCCATATGAAAAATAATCTTGCCAATAATCTTGCCAGGTACAGTATTCTCGGTTGAAATTGTTTTTCCCTTTGAAAATACTTTGAATATATTTTCCCATTCTTTCCTCACTCACATTGTTTCTGATGAGAGGTCTGCTGTTAGCCTGATGGGGTATCCTTTGTAGGTAACTTGACATTTATTTCTTGCCAGTCTTAGTATCTTGTCTTTATCTGTGGTTTTGTTCAATTTGGCTATAACGTATCTTGAAGAAGATCTTCCTGAGTTGATTCTATTTGGGTTCCTTTGTATTTCTTGGTGCTGGATCTTTGAATGCCTCTCAAGATTTGGAAAGTTTTCTTTCAGGATTTCATGGAATAGATTATCAATGCCCCTATTAGTCACTTCACTTTCTGAGATACCAATTATCTGAATGTTTGGACGTTTGATAGTTTCTAGTATTTCTTGTATATTTTTCTCACTTTTGGGGCAATTTTCTCAGTCTTCATGGTGGATTTTTCTAGCCTAGCAATTCTATCTTCTACATCTGAGATTTGGTTTTCTGTATGATATAGTCTGCTTTTAATATTTTCAAGGGAGGTTTTGACTTTTTTTTTTTTTTTTTTGAGATGTTTTTGCTACAGGGTGCATGCACTCGCCAGAAAGACAGAGAGAGACAAGAGAGACAATGAGACAAAAAGCGGGAAATCACCCCCCAGGAGGGATGGCCACACTGCAATCCCTTTCTCCATTCTCTTCTTGGGATCGTGGGCATGCATGCACACATGCCTGGCATGAGTTTAAGCCACTGGGTCCAGGACTCGAACCAGTCTTCTACATGGGAGTCCAGTGACATAGCCATTACGCCACATGCTGGCCCCTTGACCTTGACTTCCTATATTATAGCCTTCATTTTTGACAGGTCCATTTGATTCTTTTCTATGGTGTGTATTTCCTCTTTTAGATCTTGCAAGAATTTCCTCACTTCCTGGAAATCATCCGCTCCTTTCCCCTGCCTCTTCTGCAGTTCATTGTCTCTATTCTCTTCTATCTCTGTTAGCTTTGTCATTATGAATATTCTAAATTCTTTATTTGACATTTCCATGAGCTTCATTGTACTGTCTGAGGATGAAGAGGAGTTATTCTTTCCTCTTGGAGGAGACACATTTTCTTGCTTTTCCATATTTCTTGTGACCCTGTGGTGATTTCTGGTTATCTGATGGGTTATACATTTCTTCCTAATTTCTAGAAGTTCAATCTGAGCATTCAGAGGCATGCAGGAGGAGGTGTTTTTGTGAGGATGTAAGTTTTTAGCTTCTTTAGGTAAATATCCAGAAGTGCAAGTGTTGGATCATATAGTATGAGTATATATAATTTTGTAAGAAACCACCAAACTATTCTCCAGAATAACTTTACTCTTTTGCATCTCCAATGAATGAAAGTTCCTGTTGTTCCACACCCTCACCACCATTTGGTATCATCAGTGTTCTAGATTTGGGGTATTCTTTTTTTATATAAAGAATTATTTATTTATGGACAGGCAGGTGGAGTAATGGCTATGTCACTGGACTCCCACGTAGTCGACTGTGGTTCAAGTCCTGGACCCGGTGGCTTAAAAGTCACGCCAGGCGCATGTGCGTGCATGCTTACGATCCCGAGAGGAGAATGGAGAAGGGATTGTGGTGTGGCCATCCCCCCTGGGGGGTAACTTCTCACTTTCTGTCTTTCTGTCTCTTTCTGTCTTTCTGGTGAGTGCACGTACCCTATAGCAAAAACCTCTCCAAAAAAAAAAAAAAAAAAAAAAGAAAAAGAAAAGAATTATTTATTTAATTAATTCCATTTGTCATTATTATCTTTTTTTAGTTTGACCTGAGAGAGACAGACAGAGAGAGAAAGGGAAAGCAAGAAAGCAAGCTGCCAGGTCCAGGACTAGAATCGCCATCAGCCATGTGGGAATCCAACTCCTTTAACCACCACGCCACCTGCCAGCCCCAGATTTTGGGTATTCTAATAGATGTATAGTGATACCTCATTTTAATTTGCATTTCTCCCATGATATGATATTGAGCTCATCCTTATTTGTCATCTGAATATCTTCTTTGGTAAGGTATCTGTTTAGCTCTATAACAGCATTTTTTTGGTGTGTAGATTGACAACTGATTGCAAAATGGAACTGGAAGGGACTGAGAATAGCTAAGGTAAAGTGTACAGTGAGAACCTAGGAAATAAATCTGGTCCTTAGCCTGCATTGTGGAGAATTATATTACTGCTATACCACTGTGGTGACCCCAAAGGATTTTTATAAGGAATATAAACTCCTCCAAAGCATTAAAAAAAGGATGATGTGTCAGCAGGTAGCATGAAGGTTAAGGTAGCTGGATCCCACGAAGTCAACTTCATAATTTAGTCTTGGACCTGGGAGCCTGAAAATCCTGCCAAGTGGGGCCAGCAGATGGTGTAATGGTTATGTTGCTGGATTCCCACATAGTTGACTACCGTTTGAAGTCCAGACCCATCAGTATTGGCAAGGATGTGGTGATGAGACTATAGATGGTAGTGAGAATATAAGTTACTAGAGTTGCTCAGGAAAAAGTATTGAAAGTATCTACCAAAGCTGAATGTGGGAACCAGCAGATGGCATAATGGTTATGTGGCTGGACTCCCACGTAGTTGACCGCAGTTTGAGTCCCAGACCCATTGGCTTAAAACTCATGCTGGGCATGTGTGCATGCCCAAGATCCAGAGAGGAGAATGGAGAAGGAATTGCAGCGTGGCCATCCCCCTGGGGGGTGATTTCTTGCTTTCTGTCTCTCTTTTGCTGGCGAGTGCATGTGCCCTATAGAAAAAATTTTCTTAAACAAACAAAAGCTGAATATAGGCATGCCCTAAGACCCAGCAATTCAAGTTCTAGATATTATACTTAAAAGAATTAGTCACATACATTCACAAAATACATAAAGAAAAATATTTAGCACATATTTAATCCAAATGTCCATCAATGATAGAATGAATACATAAACTGGTGTATAGTGGAACAATATACACAATAATAAGGGTGTATTTACAAACAATATTAAGTGAAATAAGTCAGACTCTCTATACATAAGAATCAAATAATCATCTCTACATAGTACATGCTATATAGGAATTTAGGATGACAGCTGAATGTATTGTACTGGCTTAGGGAAAGGAAAAAAACATGAAAAGAAAATGTAGGTAAAGAAAACATAATAATCACTTAAATTGTTTCATCAACAAATAATGAGGGTCTTCTGAAAAGTTTGTGGAAAAATCAAATTACATATATTTTCTGCAAAGAAAATTTGAAATCCACGCATAGTTTTTCAATTGTACACATTGCCCCCACACTTTTCAAAATCCCCTTCACAGCTGTATTTGCTGAAAGGGAGTACAATCCAGAGGAAACCAGAGACTTCTCCTTCACCCAATTGCTAGCTCTTTATTTCTGAGGAAAAGACTCTCCTAAGCTTCTGAACTCAGTTCTTTGATAGATAACAGGAAATAAGGACTGTATATGCTATAAATCTTTGAAATATGATTTATTTAAATCCTTTACAAAGGTATTGTTTTTAAGAAGATTTCTTGAAATTCCTGACCTGAGTCATCTTTGTGATATGGCATACCCTGTCACATCAAGTTATTTTACATTCAATAAACAGAAGAAAGGTTATAAAAACTTAGCAGGCATACCTCCTGACATAAAAATGTTTGCCAGCTATTTCTTCTGCTTAAATTAATGTGTTCCAAAATATCTAGGTTATTAGTTTTGAAAACCTATAAAGTATTAGAAAATAATGAGTCATTTCTGTGTATTGCTATATTACATGCATTTATGAGTATACCTAATTCTAGATAAAGACTTTTACTAGAAACTGTGTTTCTCCTAAAAATGTTATCATTTTCTCATTCTGGTATGTGAATATATGTGTACAAACTTGTTTTACTTCCTTCTCAGAAGCAGTCTTATGCAGAACATGGAAATATCTAGTACAAGTGAGATTTAGCTAGAAAATAAATAAATAAATAAATAAACCGATCGAGAGTTTACCCAGGACATATTATGGAACATAAGATATCTATTTGTTATTCAAAAGCTTTCGAAGATCTAATGACCTAGAATAGCTCTAAACACTTTCATTTCTGATTACTAAGGCAACATGAAGTGAAGAATTCAAGTAAGTATGCAAAAATAATTTTTCTGAGGAAAAGTATTCACTCTATACATGCAATCAACTGTGTACATTAACGAAATTATCTACTACAGTAGGCAAATTTACAAAGCAATACTTAATCTTCCATCATTATCATAAATACATGTTGAAATTGAAATACCCACTGAATGACAGTTCGATTCCTTTAGGTCTATGGGAATGGCAGAAGTTTCCCATTTTATACATGAAGGGACTGAAAGCCTAAAATAAAAACATTCAGCTCATAGCCTTCCTTCCCCTCCTGCAACGCTCTGCCCAGGATCTTCCCGGCTTGCTTGCCCGCCTTGGCCCACAAGGAAGCACCCTTTGACCATGGAGTGGAAGAACGTGTGATCGATGAGGAGTACAAAATATGGAAAAAGAACACTCCTTTTCTTTATGATTTGGTGATGACCCATGTTCTGGAGTGGCCCAGCCTAACTGCACAATGGCTTCCAGATGTAACCATACCCAAAGGGAAAGATTTCAGCATTCATCGACTTGTTCTGGGGACACACACCTCAGATGAGTAAAACCACCTGGTGATAGATGGCATGCAGCTCCCTAACAATTATGCTCAGTTTGATGCGTCACACTCTGACACTGAGAAAGGAGAATTTGGAGGTTTTGGTTCATTTAGTGGAAAAACTGAAATAGAAATCAAGATCAACCCTGAAGGAGAAGTAAAGCTGGTTATATGCTCCAGAACCCTTGCATCGTTGCAACAGAGACTCCATCCAGCGACGTGCTTGTTTTGGACTATACAAAACATCCTTCTAAGCCAGGGCATACAGCAGTGGTAGAAGATGTTTCCTGGCATCTGCTCCATGAATCTCCCTTTGGATCAGTTGCTGATGATCAGAAACTTATGATTTGGGATAGTCGTTCAAACAATACTTCCGAACCAAGCCACTCATTTGATGCTCACACTGCTGAAGTGAACTGCCTCTCTTTCAATCCTTATAGTGAATTCATCCTTGCCACAGGATCGGCTGACAAGACTGTTGTCCCTGGGATCTGAGAAATCTGAAACTCAAGTTGCATTCCTTTGAATCGCATAAGGATGAAATATTCCAGGTTCAGTGGTCACCTCACAATGAGACTATTTTGGCTTCCAGCAGTACTGATCGCAGACTGAATGTCTGGGATTAAGTAAAATTGGAGAGGAGCAATCCCCAGAAGATGCAGAGGACGGGTCACCAGAGTTGTTATTTATTCATGGTGATCACACTGCCAAGATATCTGATTTCTTGTGGAATCCCAATGAACCTTGGATGGTTTGTTCTTTATCAGAAGACAAAATCATGCAGGTGTCACAGATGGCTGAGGACATTTATAATGATGAGGACCCTGAAGGAAGCGTGGGTACAAAAGGACAAGGGTTCTAGATATGTCTGCACTTCTTGTGATTTTAGACTCCCTCTTTTTCCTCTCAGCCCTGCAATTGGCTTAACACTGGTTTTGAGACATGTTAGACTATCCCTCTATGATAGGTATCACCAATACTCTTACCCCAAACAGTGGACATGTTTTCTAAATATGAACTGAGGGGCTTAATTTAGCAAAGCCACAGATGTACATTTAAATTTTCTTCAGGAATTTTCTATTAACAAATCCAGGTCTAAAGTAGCCACAGACAGGAGGATATTATGTGTGATTATTTTTCTTCTGATGCTGTATCCCCAAATTTTCAAACTCATTTGAGTAAATGCTAGAGTGAGTAAGGAATAGAGCCAAGTGAGGTAGGTGTCTGAGCCATGAAGTGTAAATACTGCAAGATGCCATTTTTATTCAGGACATAGGGGATATTCAAGTCATAGATTCCTACTCTAAAAACCTTCACACCCTGCTTTTTGGGTGCACATTTCCTGGTAGCCCAGGCCCCTCGAATTCTTCAGTTAAGAAAACTACATGTTCTTCTTTGCCCATATATTTTTGCTTTTTAGTGTATCTCTTGAGTTGTTTTCATGTTATTTCTTTCCTTTCTGTGAAATGTTTTTTTTTGTTTTGTTTTGTTTTTGTTTTTAAACTTGGGAGCATCAAGTTGTAAAGATGTATGTTTTTACCTGACAGCTATCCCACAGGTAGACTGTCAAGGTGAAAAGAATGAGTCAATGGATTGGAAAAGTGTGGTATATATACTCTACGGAATACTACTCAGCCATAAAAAATAACAAGACCCTGGAATTTGATAGAAAGTGGTCAGATACGGAGGATATATTGCTGAGTGAAGTAAGCCAGGCTATGAAAGAAAGATATTGTATGTATCCACTCAATATATACCGACTATCAGCACTCTATAATAGAGAGCAAAAAATTGGAGGACATAAAAGCAGTGAAGGTACTTAATGAGAATAGGACAGTGTGGAATGGAGGAAGTGAAGAGAAGAGGATAGAGAAAGATAACAAGTGAACAATAGAGAGGCAGGACGTTAGTGAGAAACAGATATGGCTTATTAACTGTTGATGTTGACATGTATAGTATTCTCAACTGGATTTGTCTGAGAAGTATTTCATGATGGGCAAAGTATTTGTACAAGCAAAATGAGAAATAGCAAATGACTGTTTTAAAAAATAATTAGAATAATAATAATAATGATTGGGGAAAACATAGAAAAGATATTGAATGTTGAAGTGGGGAGATTAATGTCTCTGTACTGACTGACATGCATGGCATTCCCTTTTGAAAAAGCAATGTAATACACTGTAAAGTTATATGTAATTCAATGTAATATAAAGAAGAATATGATGATAATAAAAAATATATATATAAAAAGCAATGTAATACACTGTAAAGTTATATGTAATTCAATGTAATATAAAGAAGAATATGATGATAATAAAAAATTTAAAAAAAAAGAATGAGTCAATAGCTTGTATTTGTTTTTGAAATGAAATTAATCCTTGAAAAGAGTTGCTTTCTTGCTTTCTCTCTTCCTTTTTTTTTTTTTTTTTTTTTTTTTTGGAGTTAGTCCTTGACCATTGGTTTGACACATCTCCATTGGGGCGACCTGTCTCACCAGCAGGCCTGTTACTCTCCATGACTAACTATGTAAGTGCTTATAATGGAATAAATTGCTTTTCTACATAAGAAAAAAGTAAAAACATTCTACTTCACATTAGCATTATATCCTGTCAGCTTACCATGCCAAGGTATTAGATCAATTTTAGGAGACAGTGCTTAAGCTACTGTATGATCCTGCACGGTGCTGTGCAAGCAGTGTAAGCACTCACTTTGGCTCTGTGAGTATCATATGGTAAACGAAGAAGACAAATAAAACCTTGATATCTTTGGCATGTCAAATTAAAAAGAGAGATAGCAGGTGGCATAATGGTTATGTCTCTGGACTCCCATGTGGTTGACTGTGGTTCAAGTCCTGGATCTGGCGACTCAAAACTCATGGTGGGTGCATGTGTGTACATGCCCAAAATCCCAAGAGGAGAATGAAGGAGAAGGGATTGCAGCATGGCCATCCCCCTTAGGGGGTGATTTCTCACTTTCTGTCTCTGTCTGGTAAACATATGTGCCCTATAGCAAAAATCTCTCTCGAAAAAAAATTAAAAAGAGAAAACAGCCAACTCCAATATACCAGTAACAAGTAATGCTGTGGCAGCCAGGAATATGGGAAATAGTGGACTTGAAATAAGAAAGCAAAATGGCACAATGATTCAGAATATGATTTGTAGTCACACAGGCAGGGTTTTAAATTCTGCCTCTGACACTCTGAATCTCTGTGTCCTCATTTGTAAATGAGAAAATTAATTCTTGTGGTTGCTGCAAATATTAAACATGACAGTATTTGCAGAGCTCAGCACTGGAAAATAACAATAGTAGTTATTCTAAATGAACATTGGTTCCTTTCTTCTCCTACCCTGATATATTCTATTTTGAGATTCAGCATAGTATAAAAGGTAAGAACATAGGCACTGAGGTAAAATGGATCTATATGTAACAGTCTTTCTGTATTATTCTGTTCCTTCACCTGTGAAATAGATAAGTACTGAGGTTGTGACCATTGAATGAGGGTCATGCATGTACGGTGTACAATGTATTGTCCAACATATAGTAAGCACTGAGTAAATGGTGGTTAAAATCACAAGCCCTGGATTCTGATGATAGTTTTTGAACTAATCTCTATGTTAACCTCGAGCAAGTCACTCAGGCTTTCTGAGTTTTATCTGAAAAGTTGGATAGAGAAGCCCTCGTTTCATTTAATCTCTGGGTGTTGTTAGAATAATAAAATAAAATGATGCAGGAAAGCACTTCGAAAATTGGAAAGCGGGGACCAGCAGGTGACGTGGTGGTTAAGGCACTGGGTGCTCCCACATGGCTGACCACGGTTCGAGTCCTGGACCTGGTGGCTTGCTCTCTCACCTTCTCTCTCTCTTTCTCTGTGTATCTCTCTAGTCAAATTTAAAAAAAAAATGAATGAATGAATAAGTAAAGTTAAATAAATAATTAAAAAAAGAAAATTGGAAAGCTTATAAAAATGGATGATATTACTATGATTCTGGTGGCATTTTAAAATCTGTTTTATAGGGACCAGTAGGTGGTGTGGTAGTTAAAACACTGGATTCCCACATGGCCAACCACGGTTCAACCCCAGACCTGGTGACTTGAAAATCATGCCAGATGCATATAGATGCGTGCCCAAAATCCCAAGCGGAGAACGAAGGAGAAGGAATTGCGGTGTGACCATCGCCTCTGGGGGTGATTTCTCACTTTCTCTCTCTCTGTGTCTCCAGTGAGTACATGTGCCCTTTGGGAAAAAACAGAAACCTAAAAAGAAAAATAAATAAATAATAATATAATATGTATTATAGATTAATGTAACATAAAACAATATGATATAAAAATATAACATCAATATAAAATATAATATAAATATAAATAAATTTTTATAATATAAAAATAATATATATATGTATTTTCTATAATCAAAAAAGCTGTGCTTGATTTTTGTTAGTTATGTATACAACACACAAGTGATAAACATTAAAGGAGCACCATTTTTCTATGTTGAGATTACTTTATGATACTTAGAAAAGTTAGTTATGAATATCTTGTTCATCATTCAGGAATAAGGTGTATAAAGTGTACTATGCAGTATAAAGTGTATGACAAATATGTTGAAGGTTGTTGTTGAGCAAGAAGGCCCTTTTTGGCCACAGAATTCATTTCTAACAGGAAATGATATATTATTGTTATCAGATTAATTACTATTTGTAAAGTCCTTTAAAGATGAAAGCACTATATAAGTACTTAGCATTTACTGCTCCTAATATCTAACATGATTAAGCTCTTCAAAGTGCAGCCTCTGCTTGATGAGTTACTTTAATATGACATGCCCAAATGGTAGCTGCTGTAACATCATGCAAATCATTTCATGATTATAGCAATAATTAGAATTTCTATTAAGTAGTTTTAACTATTAATCCATTGTTTTGTTTTGTTTTGTTTTCTTTTTTTTTTTTTTTTTTTGAGAGGTTTTTGCTATAGGGCGTGTGTGCTCACCAGACAGAGAGAGACAGAGAGACAGAAAGCAAGAAATCACCCCCCAGGGGGGATGACCACGCCGCAATCCCTTCTCCTCTGTTCTCCTCTCGGGATCTTGGGCACGCACGCACATGTGCCCGGCGTGAGTTTAAGCCACTGGGTCCGGGACTCAAACCGCGGTCGGCTACATTGGAGTCCAGCGACATAGCCAATACGCTAACTACTGGTCCCATTAATTCATTGTTTTCTTTTTTATTTGTCAGAGGGCACATATGCTTGTCAGAGACAGAAAGGAGAGAGAGAAAGTAAAAAAGTACCTCCCACGGGGAATGGGCACACTGCAATGCCTTCTTCATCTCTCCTCGTTTTGGGATTCTGGACATGCATGCACATGTGTCCAATGTGTTTCAAGTTGCCATGTTCAAAATTCAAGCCTCCAGTTCATCATGTGGGATTCAGCTGCCTTAACCACCATGACAATGGCCGGCCCAATCCACTGTTCTTTAAAGGTCATTTATTATCTCACAAAATAATAGAAAGTAATATAATTCATTTGATTCCTCTCTTAAAGCTGCCAGATAAGGCCTAGACTTCTGGGAAATTCCTGAATTACTGCTCTGGTAGAGTTGCACTGTCCAGTATGGTATCCACTATTGCATGTGGCTATTGAATCTTAAAATGTGGCTAGTACAACTGGGGGGAAAAATTTATTTTTTTTCCTATTGTCTTTAGAATTATTAATTTATTTTGTTATTATTATTATTTTAAAATCTGCTATAGGGCATGTGTGCTTACTACAGAGAGACAGAGAGAGAGAGAGGGTAAGTGAGAAAGCAGGTCTTCAGGTCTCGAACTCAAATCATTGTTGGCTGTCTGGGAGTCCAGTGCCTTAACCACCATAGGATCATTCCTATTTTTAAAGTGCATTTCTTCTATGAGTGAGAGAGACAGAAACAGCATCCCAAACTGGGTCCTGATTCCACAATCCACCCTTAGCCTCAGCCAGTCCCAGATCATGGGCACATTCAAACACAGCGAGGTACTCAGGGTGGGCTTGAAATGAACCTGGAGCCTTGTCATGTGGATCAGCCTCGCAGTGCATTGCATTTTAACACTGTGCTACCATCTAGCCCTGAATTTAAAATTTGTATTTAATTAAATTTAAAAACTGATAATTTAGTAATTGTAAATTTTTAAATAAAATTCTTAATTAATTAATTAATTAATTTTAATTTTGACTAGAGGGAGGCAGAGAGAGAGAGAGAATAAAAGTGAGAGCAAGTCACTATGTCTGGAACTTGAACCACAGTTGACCATATGGGAGTCCCACACCTTAACTACCACACCATCAGCCAGCCCCAAATTTATTTTTTTTAGGGCATGTATGCTCATTGGAGAGAAGGAGAAACAGTGAGAGGGAAAGTGAGAAATCACCCCCCAGGAGGGTAGCAATCCCTTTTCCTCCATTTTCCCCCTGGGATTTTGGATATGCATGCACATGTGCCTGGCATGAGTTTCAAGCTGCTGGATCCGGGACCCAAACTATGGTCAGCCACATGGGAAACCAAGGATGTAACAGCTATACCATTTGCTGGCCACAGTAGTTGTAAAATTTTTAAGAATGTGTGGAACAACTTGGTACTTGAAACTGTATGTTTTATTAAGTCTAAATACAGATAAGGTATTGCCAATGAAAATTTAACATCTGAGTTGAGATGTACTCTGAGGTGTAGTAATTTAAAGTACTGTATGTGATTTGGATAACATTTCTATTGAGCAATAGTGCTTTACAGGTTTAAAGACATATAATAAATTATATATGTTATGTGCTCTACTTCCTCCTTTATTCTTTTCATTAAACCTTAGGAAGTTGGTGAAGGACATGCAAATGTTCAAAATTTCTATTTTGGGGGCATTAAACAGTAGTGCAATGCAGTGCTCTGAGAGGCTAACTCACATGGGAAGATTCCAGATTCACATCCAGAGACATCCCTAACATACTGGGTACGCACATGGCCATAATCTGAGGCTGTCTGAGGCTGGGGGGTGTATTGTGGTCTGGAGACCCTATTGGGAGTGCCTGTCTATCTTTCTGTCACTCTCTGGCTCATGGAATGAATGAACGAATGAATAAATAAATACACAAACAATAAAAAAAATCTAGTAGCTGTAGAATCAAGAGGAATTATATAGCTATTTTCTTTGATATGCAAAGACTTGGTGTCGTGAACCGTGATCTGGGATTAGCTCAGTGATATGCTAAATGAACATTAAATCATTAACAAGTAGCTCTCCAAAAACCAAACCAAAAATCTGACCAGTATTTAGAGTATGCCAACTACCATGATATAAATACTCCTACCATGAACAATTTCAAGCCACCAAAGTGACATCACTGAACTTGGAATTGGGAAAAGATATGGATAAATGGCATAATTATGACATTAAAACTATTTAATAGATCAGTGCAAGGCCATAGGAGCCAGTTTCAATGCATCACTAGACTATTCTGAGTTCCTGCCATCTTTATTTCTTGAAAGATATGTATATATGTGGTAGAGGATGAAATAGGTCAGTTTTACACTCAATTCTGTTCTAAAGGAAAATGCACTATAGGATAAGTAGATCTAGGAAAGTACAGCATTTTATTTTAAACCTGTGGAACCTAAGTGACTAAAAAACTCTTAATTTTGTGGCTGGTCCCATGGCCTGCTAGTTAAGGAAGCTGTATCCTATGTGGCTGACTGCTCAGTTCCAGGCCTGGCCTCCATGTCTTAAAAACACACACTGAACATATGTGCATGTGTGCCACAAATCCTAACAAGATGGAGAAATGGAGAAGGGATTGCGGCGTGACCACATCTCACTGGGGAGGATGCTTTCTTACTCTCCCTTTTGTTCCCTCTGGCAAGTGCATGTGCCCTCTGGTTTATAAACAAACAAAAAATTCTGATTTTTTTTTTGGAGAGTATTTATTTATTTATTTATTTGCTATAGGACCCATACGCTCGCCAGACAGACAGACAGAGACAGAGAGACAGAAAGCAAGAAATCACCCCCCAGTGGGGATGGTCATGCCGCAATCCCTTCTCCTCCATTCTCCTCTCAGGATCTTGGGCACTCACGCACACACACCCGGAATGAGATTTAAGCCACTGGGTCCAGGACGTGAACCATGGTCGACTACATGGGGGTCCAGCGACATAGCCATTACACTAACTGCTGATCCCGAAAAACACTGATTTTTTTTATCTATACTCTTAAAGTATAGATTTATAGTTATATGAATCCATTTTTTAAATTGTAAAATGGTAAAAATAGGAGGGCCAGCACGTTGAGTGGTGGTTAAGGCAGTAGACTCCCACATGTTTGAATGTGGTTTGAGTCCTGGACTCAATGGCTTAAAAGTCATGCCAGGCATGTGTGAGGGGGTTCCCCAAATCCCAGGAGGAAACTGGAAGAGAAGGGACTGTGGTGTGGTCATCCCATCTCGGGGGTGATTTCTCATTTTCCCTCTCACTATCTCTCTGTCAAGTGTATGCACCCTATGGAAAAAACAAAACAAAACAAAAAACTTTAAAAATGGTAACAATAGTTAAAGATATAGTTTGTTTTAATAAACAGGTGTATTCCTAAAAGTATAAGATATTTAGGAATTATTCTAACCAAAGAAGTTAAAGACCTCCACCAGGAAAACTATGAGAAGCTAAAAAAGAAATTGAAAATGACACAAAAAAAGTGGAAGGACATCCCATGTTCCTGGATTGGAAGAATTAATATAATCAAAATGGCAATTCTACCCAAATTAATCTATATATTTAATACAATGCCAATCAAAGTACCAGACACATTCTTCACAGATCTAGAAAAGACAATTGTAAAATTCATCTGGAATCATAAAAGACCCCCGTATTGCCAAAGCAATTCTACATGAGAGGAGTGGAGTAAGTGGCATCTCACTCCCTGACCCCAAAAATATATTACAAAGCTGTGGTAATCAAAACAGCACAGTACTGGCACAGAAACAGACATGTGGACCAATGGAACAGAATAGACTCCCCAGAAATAAATTCCCAAACATACAGTCAACTGATTTTTGACAAAGGGTACCAGTCAATCCAGTGGGAAAAGGAAAACCTCTTCAGCAAATGGTGCTGGAAAAACTGGATTTCCACCTGCAGAAAGGTGAATCTGCACCCCTACCTCTCACCTTTGACAAAAATCAAGTCAAGGTGGATCAAAAATCTAAATCTAAGACCTCAAACTATAAAACTGCTCCTGGAAAACACTGGGGAAACTCTGGGAGACATTGGTGTAGGGAGAGACTTCTTAAATAAGACCCCCAAAGCACAGTCAATAATCCCCAAAATAGACAAGTGGGATTACATCAGACTAAGAAGTTTCTGCATGGCAAAGGACACAGTAATTAGTGTGAATCAACAGCCCTCAGGATGGGAAAATATTTTTGTAAATTATGTGTCAGCTAAGGGACTGATAACCAGAATACACAAGGAGCTCAAGCCGCTGTTCGGAAAAAAGATGATCAACCCTATTAAAAGATGGGAGATGGAGTTGAAAAAAACACTCTCTAAAGATGACATACGAATAGCCAAAAGGCATATGAAAAAATGCTCAACATCTATCATCATAAGGGAAATGCAGATCAAAACAACAATGAGATACCACCTAACCCCATTCAGAATGTCTAAGATTAAAAAAACAAAAAAATGATAAGTGTTGGCGGGGGGGGGTGTGGTGAAAGGGGAACTCTTTTTCACTGCTGGTGGGAATGTAAATTGGTCCAGCCACTGTGGAGAACAATTTGGAGATTCCTCAAAAATCTACAAATATAACTACCATTATGATCCAGCAATCCCACTCCTCGGTATCTACCAAAAAGACAGAAGAATACTTAATCGGAAAAGTGCTTGCACATTGATGTTTATTGTGGCTCTATTCACGATTGCTAAGACATGGAACCAACCCAAATGCCCCCATACGGATGAATGGATTGAAAAACTGTGGCACATAAACTCTATGGAATACTATGCAGCCATAAAAAAATAAAAACAACAAAACCCTGGCTTTTGACAGAAAGTGGAAGAATATGGAAGATTTACTGCTCAGTGAAGCAAGCCAGACTATGAAGGAGAGGCATTGTATGTCCCCACCTAATATATACCAAGTGTCTGCATTCTATGACTGAAACTGATTGACCTAAGGTTGTACAAACACAAGAGATGGGGGTTGTGCCAGATGTGGTGTGTTTGGAGAAGTGGAGCCTAAGGAAGGACATTTGGAGGAGGGATACAGAGACAGAGCACTGACGGGATGGGGAGGTGTGGTGTTATCGATTGAAGATATTTTGATCAACTGAACTGGGGAGAAATGTTCACATATTGAAATGTTCACTTTGTAAGCTAAATAATGTGATTGAATGTATATTAAAAAATTTAAAAAATTAAGTAAAAAAAACCCAGATGTATGATTTTCACTTAGAAACACTGTAGATCAAATATATGATAAAGATATGTGAATAGGGATTTCATCGGGACATCGTAACTGCATAGGAAAATCACCTGCATATGCAAATCCTGATATAGTGAGAATTTTATAAATATAAAATATCTGTAAGAGATACAAACTAGACTTCAAAGTTCAATAATTTTAGGATTTTTGTTAGCTAATATATGTGAGACCATTCTGTTCATTTAGAAATTCTAGTTTCTATGCTAGTTTCTCTGCTTGGGCACCTTGATGTAGCTTTTTGCTACACTTTTAACTTCAATATAAATTTTTTTTTTTTAATTTTAGGGTTTTGTCATAGGGTATGTGCATTCACCAGAGAGAAACAGAGAGGGAAAGTGAGATATCATCCCCCCAGGATTAATGGCCACATTGCAGTCTCTTCTTTTCTCATTTCAGGATTTTGGTATGCACGCACATGTACCCGACATGATTTTCAAGCCACTAGGTCCAAGACTAGAACTGTGGTCAGCCATGTGGGAGTCTAGCACCTTAACCACTATGGCACCTGCTGGTACTGTATAAAGTAAACCTTGTAAAGGCAATATTTAAAAAGAATTAATTCAAAGGTATCTTTTGAATAAAGCAATTTCTCTTATAAGGACCCACTAAGAATATTCTGATTTATTTTTTTCAGTATGGGCTTCTACTATATTATATCAGATGGATGTGAATAAATGATTTGTCCCCACAGAATTGTTGGTTAGAATTTTATAGTGTCTTAGTTTGAATTCTATTCTGTCATATCAAATCACATGTATAAAATTTTAGTGCTAGAGAGGCCAGTAGGTGGCTCGAAAATCACACTGAGCATGTGTGCATGCATATCCAATATCCCAGGAGGAGCAAGGAGGAGAAGAGACTGCAGCCTGGGATTTCTCATTTTCCCTCTCACTGTCTGTCTCTGCCTCTCTCTGTTGAGCATAAGTGTCCTATGGCAAAAACCTAAAAATACCCCCCAAAAATAAAAAATTAGTGCTAGAAACACTCTTCTAATTTTATCTCATTTTATAATTGAGCAAAGTGAATCCAAAAAAGGTCACATTTTAAGAGTCATATGGCTAGTCCTGACCAGTGCCCAAGATTAAAACTCAGCTTTCCTGACTGCTAGGGTATTAGGTGGTAATCTTAGTATTCTCAAAGCTTGTACCACATTTCAGGTGGGTCTATTTGTCCATATATTTTGGGATCATTGACAGAAGATAATTTTATTATACACTACCCTGGCCATAATGACACATGTTCTATTTATTTGGTCATCAGAAAAGTCATGACGTATTTTTCCATGTTTTTCTATGCAAAAATGCATCATGACTTTTCTGATGACTCAATATATTTAAACTTCACTAGATACTCTTTTTTTTTTTAATTTGCTAGAGAGTCCATGCATGTACTCCTGAGAGAGAGAGAGAGACAGACAAAAAAGACAGAAAGTGAGAAAGCAACTCCCAGAGGGGGTGACCATGCAGCAAATCTTTGTCCTCCATTCTCTTCTTGAGATTCTGGCATGATTTTCAAGCCACTGAGTACAGAACTCAGACCCCAGTTGGGAATCCACCATGTCACCTACTGGCACACTCATTAGTTTACTTTTATTTTGCCTTCTTATTTTAATAAGCAAAATTCCTTCATTATTTACCTGCAGAAAAATTAAGTGTTGGTTATTCTTTCTTGGATTGGTATAAATTACTAATCTCACAAATAAGTAAAGCAAAGATTTGCAGTAGTTGACTCCTTTCTCAGAAGGAGAAAAAAATGACGTTAAGACCAGTCTTAGCCTTTTATTGGATTGCTAATAGAATTATTTGAGACTGGGTGATTTACAAATGAACAGAGGTTTATTGACACAATTCTAGCAATGTGGAAGGTTCAGAGATATCACAAATAGTGGAAGGCAGAATTTTGGGCACAGTGGAGTAAGGTCGGTATCTGTGTGGCCTCTACCTGTCTCATTTCCTTTCCATATAAACACACTAGGACCCAATCATAGGGGCCCCACCCTAACCACCAATCACTAATCTCTTCCCAAAAGGCCCCACCTTTCAACACCATAATTGGATCATGTTTTTACTCTCTTAATCCTATTACTATGGCTCAACACATGAATTTTCAGGAGACATATTCAAACTATCGCAAAGCCCAAATGGTTTAATGATCACACCTTTCTCCACAGGAAAAGATTGTTACCTTTTACTTAGAAACTGTCAATTTATGATTAGGTGAGTTCTGAAAAGTTGACAGCTTGTTTCAGAATATAGTGATCTAGTATTTCAGAATTCCAAAATAAGTTGAATATTTAAATGATGAAAAAGCTGCACTGAAAATAAATGCATAATTGAAAGAGAATTTATACTTATGGTAATTAAGTATTGGTATTATTGGATATATTACTTTCTGTGACTGAAATTATGTCACCACAAAGGACCAAGGTTTGATAATCATGGCATTCTTAGGAACTTTACTTAAAACTGTGCATCTTTTAAGTTACACAGAAATATCCTTGTATAGATCTCTGTAGCCATGAGTTAAGTCTTCGATGTGCTTATGATTATGAGAGGTTTAGGATTATGTCTTTAGGCAAAGATGCCTAGAGGTACATATCAAAACTGACATCATGGCATAATACAGGAAGGTAGGTGGGGTGAAGTGGAGCTAAAGGGAGGCTGGTGTGAATGTAACTCCCAAATCAAACATGTCATACACCATACGCCACCTCTCAAGCACAGCATAGGAAATCAAACAGCCTGTTTGTAGAATTAAAAACTTCCCTAGCTTAATTTTAGAATAGTTTTATAATAAGTTTTAAGTAAGAGCAAATCTTTACTTCATCAGCATGTCATCTACTAGATACGCATTTACGTACGTTTACAATGGGACCATGACTTTATAGTAAAACTAAAAAGGCATAATTTTAGTAAGGTAACTTATTAAAAAGCTTTTGATGATTTTTTAAAATGACATGATAGCAAAAAGGAAGATTAATTACGATTAGAAAAAAAGAATAACGCTAGTATTGTCAGTTACCTCTAGGTGTGATATAATGAGTGATCTTCATCTTTCTAATTTAGTCTTTACATCACATTATCACGTTTTCTGAAGTTCTTCATTAAGTACAAATAAGCTTTTATATCGGATTTAAAAAATACATTTAAAAAGGAGATGGCAGCTTATAAACTTATAAAGCTACAGCTTTTTTATAGCATAGTATCTGAAAGCTTATATATGATAAATGCATTTAGAAATATAATATATTTGGAAGAATTTCATAATATGCAAATGTCTAGACAGCTACAGTAAGTACAGCTGGGATGTCTTTGAACAGGGTTTCTTTTATATTTTTACTCATTGCATACAGGATAATATAAAAGTTGCTTCCCATTTTTTCTTTCTCTTAGTTTTTTCTAATTGCCAGAGGGCATGTGTGCCCACCAGAGAGACCAAGAAAGACTGAAAGAGGGACACAGAGCAAGCATCCAGCACAGGGAGTGGTCACACCGTAATCCCTCCTCCTCTATTTCTCCAACCTGCTGGGATTTGGGGCATACATGCATACGTGCCTGGTGTGTTTCTACTAGGGCCAGATTTTGAACCATGGTCAGCCATATAGGGTCTCACTCCCAATTTATCCACCAGGCCATGGGGCTGGCCTCCCATTTTTCTTTTCCTAAATGCTATTTTTTAAAAAACATTTATTTATCTACTTATTTGTTGTGATTTTCAAGCCCAGGACTTGAACTCTGGTCGGACATGTGTGAATCTAACATCTTAACCACCATGTCACCTGCTGGCCCCTAAAGGCTATTTTTTGAATCTCATTGTATCAGGTGAACTGGTAGCTGTTTCCCCAAATGGCTTTTGTATGCGTGCATGGATACATTTATTTATCCATTATTTATTTATTTATTTTAGTTTTTTTAGCCACAGGGCATGAGTGCTAACCAGAGAGAGACAGAGAGAGGGAAAGTGAGAAATCACCCCTCAAGGGGGAGCCACACCACAATCCCTTCTCCATTTTCTTCTTGAGATTTTGAGCATGCATGTACATGTAGCAGGGGTGATTTTCAAGCCACCAGGTTCAAGTTTTGAATAGTGGTCGACCATGTAGGAGTCCAACTCCTGAACCAACATGCCACCTGCTGGCCCCTGGCTTTTGCTTTTACAGTAACAGTTTTTTTTTCCCCCCCTAGGTGCTTGATCACTCTAAAGCTATTTCCCAGATTTTCTTACACTTAGTGTAATCTTATAACCAGGTTTTATCCCATAGGATATGAGTAGAAGTGATGTTTGACAACTCCTGTGTTATATCTTGAATAATAATACAAAAATTATGCCCTTCTAGATATTTTCCTTTCTGTAGGCAGGGGTGGGAGAAGGCAAATCTTCAATGATGTAGATGAAAACTGTCCCCTAGAGATGACAAAGGAACAGGACTGAAAGAGCCTGGTAATCTGATGCCATCATCCTTACCAGTCTTGGAACATGTTCCTGGATTGTTATTTAAGAGGAAATAAAATTCTGTAGGTTATTGTATTTCTTATTTTATTTATAGAAGCCTAGACTATTTCATACCTAATACATTATTGGCATTATGCCACCCCTAATGCACCACCAATGAAGCTCATTTAACCCTGGTCAAGGATGAAAGTGTGGGGAACTTGCAGATGGTGTAATGGTTACATCACTGGACTCCCACGTAGTTGATCATGGTTCGAGTGCCAGACCTGGCGCCTTAAAACCCACGCTGGGCACGTGTGCGTGCATGCCCAAGATCCCAAGGGGAGAATAGAGGAAAAGGAATTGCAGAGTGGTCA
Source organism: Tupaia tana (assembly GCA_026018925.1). Taxonomy (NCBI): domain Eukaryota; kingdom Metazoa; phylum Chordata; class Mammalia; order Scandentia; family Tupaiidae; genus Tupaia; species Tupaia tana. The sequence continues at coordinate 171,957,194 of JAKSZU010000003.1, read as the reverse complement.
CCCCACTTGGGAGGTGATTTCTTGCTTTCTGTCTCTCCGGCGAGTGGACATGCCCTATAGTAAAAATCTCTCTCTCTCTCTCTCTCTTTTTTTAAGGGATGAAAATGCAAGTGAAAACATCTGACTTTACAGTTTGTACTAGACTACAGATGGATGTCAATCTGACTTTTCAAGCTTACACCGGAAATGACACAATTATAAAATACAGTCTTATTTGGGCCAGCTAATGGGATGGTGATTAAGATGACTGGATGTCCAACTGTCCAATTTGACTCTGAGACCTGTGGCTTGAGTAACATATCAGGTATGTGTGCCCAAAATCCTGACAAGAAAGAGAAAGGGAAAAGAAGGGATTGCTGCGTGACCATTCTCCACAGGGGGAGGCGTAGTGGTAGTGGTGTGTGCTTTCTCACTTTCTGTCTTTCTCTCCCTCTCGTTCTCTCTCCAAAAAGCTCATGTGCCTTCTGTCAAAAACTTAACAATATATATAAATAAAATTTAATAAAATACAGCATTTTTTAAAGGAAAATCTTATTTGATACCCATTTCTACTATTTTTCTGACCCAAATGACTTACTAGATTCCATATTTAATTAAGAATGCTAAAACTTAAACAGGTAGAAATTAAATTAAGTTATCACCAAAAAGGACCAATAAAAGTTCATATTTTATAAGTATTACATCTTACTCATCAAAATGTTTACTACTACAAGTATATATTATGTTTTGATTTTTTTTATTTTGTTTTCTTTCTTTCTTCAGAGATAGGCATTCCTGATAGGACCTTCATGGCCCAATCTACCCTCAGCTTCAGCCAACCCCAGGTGATGAGCAGGAGTGCACCCTGTGAGTTGCGGGAGGTCTCCAGATGCGCACCTGGAACCTTCCCATGTAAGTGAGTCTGGTAGAACATTACATTACCACTGAGCCACTGTCTAGCCCCACTATATTTTTTTACAGGCACTATTTTTTTTTTTTTTTTGAGAGAAATTTTGCTATTAGGGCATGTGTGCTTGCTGGAGAGACAGAGACAGAGAGACAGAAAGTGATTAATCACCCCCTAGGGAGGATGGCCATGCTGTAATCCCTTCTCCAGTTTCCTCTTGGGATTCTGGGCACACACGTACATGTGCCTGGTGTGAGTTTCAAGCCACTAGGTCTGGGACTCGAACCGTGGTCAACTACGTGAGAGTCCAGCATCCCAACCACTATGCCACCTGGTGTTCCCTTTTCAGGCACTATTAATAGCTAACCTTTACCAAGCTTTTAGTCTTTGCCAGACTAACTTAATCCACAATAATTCATAACTGAAGACTACTTTTACTGTATCCTTTTAAGGTGCAGAGAAAGTAAGTTACTTGCCAAACCCAAGCAGTCTTATGCCAGAGATCATACAAAAAATGTTATCATACAGCATTTTGTAAACTCTTACCCAAGTAATTTTTGTAAACTTTCTTTAAAAGTTTATTTCTGACATTAAACACAACATAGCATAAAAATTACTTACCATAAATGATTAAGGAATAGGAATACAGTGAAGTATGTCATAACTTTTTTTTTTTTTTGAGAGAGAGAGATTTTTGCTATACGGCATGTGTGCTCACTAGAGAGACAGAGACAAAAAGCAAGAAATCAGCCCCTGGGGGGGGATGGCCATGCTGCAGTCCCTTCTCCTCCTTTCTCCTCTCAGTATCTTGGACATGCACACACATGTGCCCAGAGTAAGTTTTAAGTCACTGGGCCCAGGACTTGAACCATGGCTGACTATGTGGGAGTCCAGTGACATAACCATTATGCCATCTGCTCATCCTGCTGCATAACATTTTGGTCAATAACCAACTACATATAAAAAGGTAGTGCTGTAAGGTTATAATGGACCTGAAATATTCCTATCGCCTACTGATGTTCATAGTCATTACGATTTTCAGTCCTACGAGCTCCATTCATGACAGGTGCCCTACATAGGTGCACCATTTTCTATCTTTTATACGTATTTTACTGTATCTTTTCTTTGTTGAGATATGTTTAGATACATAAATACTACATTGTAATACAGTATTCAGCATGGTATCATGCAGTAAGGTTTGCAGTCTAGGAGCAATAGGCTGTACCACACAACCTGGCTATGTAGTAAGATTGTATAAGTACACTCTCTGATGTTCACACAACAAAATCACCTGACTCATTTCTCAGAACATGTCCCTGTCATTAAGCAATGCATGACTGTACTTGAAATAATCGAGCACTCAATTTAGGTCAATGAAATTTATACTGTCTTAATTTACATTATGATTATACTATTTACAGCAATGCCAGTTTTCAGTTTATAGTATTTGTATCTTTTTCAAAATAATTTCATATCCATAATCTCATTCTTTGCATTTCTTTATCTTAGCTCTCATCATCTCTCTTTTGTCATATTACTAGAAAGATAATACAGCTTTGCATATAGCACTGAAAAGTAAGCAAAGAAGTAGAAGGAACAGAAAAATTTAAAGTGTCCTACTAATGGCAAGTTAAGTTTAATTTTATTTATTTATTTATTTATTTATTTATTTATTTATTTTTGAGAGGTTTTTGCTATAGGGCGTGTTCACTTGCCAGAAAGACAGAGAGAGACAGAGAAACAGAAAGCAAAAAATCACCGCCCAGGGGGGATGGTCACGCTGCAATCCCTTCTCCTCCTTTATCCTCTTGGGATCTTGGGCATACACACACATGCGCCAGGTGTGAGTTTAAGCCACCAGGTCCTGGGACTTGAACTGTGGTGGACTACATGGGAGTCCAGTGACATAGCTATTATGCCAATTGCTGGTCCCTAATTTTATGTTTTATACACATCAAGCATTGGATATGTTATATCAAAGTTGATTATAGCTCTTCCCTTTAGCAAGCTGTGCAGAAGTTAGGATTTATGTTGGTATGCACTTCATATAATTCAGCCTGTAAAAATGAGCATAAGCCATATATCAAACATGGTTGCCTCAAGGAAGCGAGAGGTTAAAAAAACTTTAAAAGCTTGAAACTAAATATTTTAAGTTTATATTTTGTATACACAATGGTATATGTAGTTTATTTCACATAATACATTTAAAAACAGAAATTACTTGAAAAGTATTATAAATGGGTGTGCTTATTGGTTAGAAATAATTTTTAGGATTTTTTCATGTCTGATTCTCCTAGTGCATAGCAATAAGAATTCTCTTCTTTGAACATAATTTTTTGAAGGCTTATTTATTTAATGAGTGAAAAAGATAGATACCCTCAACAGGGTTTCATGCCACAATCTTCCCTACACTCTTCCTAGTCAGCCAAGATCTTGGATATGCATGCCTATATGCATTTTATACATGCACTTTATACATGTTGACCTGGAAAAAACTCTGACCTTCATTATGGCTTCTTCACTGTGGAATGGTGCACTACCACTGTGCCACTGTGACTGGGCCTGCACATCATTTTTGGATTTCCATGTTCTTTAATGCATCACAGTGGTTTTCAAGGGTCCTCAAATAAATTAAAACATAACTTTAAGACTCCTGTGTGCTTAACTACACTAACCCTGCTGAACCCTGTGTTAGGGGCGGAATTGTGTCTCCCTCAAATTCATATGTTGAAGTCCTAACCCCCAGTACCTCAGAATGTGACTGTATTTGGAGACACCATCTTTGAAGAGGTAATTAAGTTAAAGTGAAGGATCAAAGTGGGGAATAATCTAATAAAGACTGGTGTCCTTATAAGAAGAGGAAATTAGGAATGATGCTAATGATAATCCCTGAATTTCCAGTATCTGCAGTTGTATGAATGATGGTCATTCACTGAGAAGAGAAACTTGGAGAAAGAGTAGGTTAGGGGTCAGTTTTATTTTTCTGTTAGAGCATGTATGCATGAATGTGAGAGTGAGTGAATGAAAGGGAGAGGAAAAAAGAGAGCAGAGTATCCACTATAAGGTCTGGTCACAATGTGATCTTCCTCCAGTCCTCTACCCTGTTGGATCTTGGACACTGTGCATGGGTCCAGCTGTTTTCAGGCTAACTGGGTCAGTCACCATGTAGGATCCAGCTTCTCAGCAGTGGATTACCACTGTGCCACAGAGGCAGCCGAAGGATCAGTTTAGAAGTACTGATTTTAAGACCCCTTTGGGATAACAAGTAGAAATGTCAAGTAGGAGCTGAATATATGGGTCAGATGTTCAAAGAGAAATTAGAACTGTATATTAAATTTGGTATATATTAGCATATATGTGGGCTAGGTTGAGATTACCCAAGGAGAGAATATACAGTATGAAGTAGAGGGATTGAGGGCCAATTTTGGAGGAACATTTAGAGGCCTAATAGAGAAATGAGATATATACTAGTATCAGAGGGTAGGAATGTAATTATAGTTCAGAAGTATCTAGAACCAGAAACCTGAAAACTGTTTGGACTTACTTCAATATTTTCTTTCTCTAAGGACAACTTTTCTCTCTTCAGGTTTTTAATGCTAGAAACATGTCTACCTGCAGAACCCAACTTTATATCTTTCTGCTTAGACATGTGGGAGGCAGAGTGGGGGAATTATTCTTTCTCCATTCTAGTTACAAAATTTCCAGAGAAGGACTTTGGGCCAGGGCGACTTCCTGATCCAAGCTGAATAAAGGAACCTGAGAGAGAATGGCTATGAAAGTAGGAAGGAAATCATGAAAGAACAATGTCACACAAATCAAGATAAGTCAATTTCAACAAGGGAGTAGTTTATGATATTTAACCACTGTTGAAAAAGTCAAGAATTGAGGACTTAAAAATGCCTATTGATGGGGTTGGCAGGTGGTTAAAGGAGCTAGATTCCCATGGTTGACTACGGTTTGTGTCCCAGACCAGGAGGCTTGCTTTCTTGCTTTCCCTTTTTCTCTCTCTCTGTCTCTGTCTGGTCAAATTAAAAAATAATATAACAAATAGATTAAATAAATAATTCTTTTAAAGAAAATGCCTATTGAGAGTCTGGCAGGTGCTCACCAGAGACAGAGAGAGAAAAAGCGAGAAATCACTCCCAGGGTGATGGCCATGCCACAATCCCTTCTCCTCCATTTTTCTCGGTGGATTTTGGGCATGCATGCCAGGTGTGAGTTTAAAGCCACTGGGTCCAGGACTCAAACCGTGGTCTGCCATGTGGAAGTCCAGGTGATGTAGTGGTTGAGGTGCTGGACTCTCACACGGTTGACTGTGGTTTGAGTCCTGGACCTGGTGGCTTGAAACTCAAGCTGGGCACATGCGTGTGCATGCCTGCCCAAAATTCTGAGAGGAAAATGGAGCAAAAAGGAGTGTGGCATGGCCATCCCCACTGGGGTGTGATTTGTTACTTTCTCTGTCTCTCCGGTCAACACATGCGCCCTATAGCAAAAATCTCTTTTAAAAAAAAATGCCTGTGGAATTTTAATATCATTCAGGGAGAAGGAAGTCACTGTATCTTAGTGAAACTACTTTGAGAAGAGACTGCGGTGTGGTCATCCCCCTGGGTGATGGTTTCTTGCTTTCTGTCTCTGTCTCTCTGGCAAGTGTATGCTTCCTACAGAAAAAAATTTTCTTTAAAAAAATTTGTGTAAAAGTCTTTTAAAAAATATTAATTTTATTTTATTATTTAATTTGACCAGAGAGAGACAGAGAGAGAGAGAGAGAGAAAGGGAAGGTGAAAATGCAAGTTGCCAGGTCTGAGACTTGAACCACAGTTGGCCATGTGGGAGTCCAGTGCCCCAACCACCATGCCACCTGCCAGCCCCATGTTAAAGTTTTGGTCTAAAAGTATGTGTCCACACTTTCTCAGGGATGGTTTCCCTCAGTTCACTTTGTTGCTTTGAATGGGCCATATTATTCTGACCTTTGTATACCTATGATTAAGGTATGTGTATGCAACTGTGCATTTGAAAGGGTCATCTCTTCCATTTTTTGCAGAATGAGTCTCTGCTAGGATAGTCCCATAGATTAGCTGGGCTTGCCCTGAGTGTAGATTGGCCAGAAGTAAAAATTTCGTTTTCTCAGGTCTTTTCTGAACATGTGTCTTTCCTGGGCCTGTGTGTAGCCTTTCCAATTCCCCTACATACATGGTTACCTTTGAATGTATTAATTTTTCAAGGAGTCTCACCCCCAGCTTCTTTTCAGCACTTCAGATGGTCAATTATATGCCTCCTCTTATAATGTTTTGTCTCAGGAATCTGCAAGTTTATGGACTACCCGTACTCCCAGGAGCACTGCCTGCTTCCTTTCTTCATCTGAGATCCAAGTTAGATGAAACAGACCAGTTCCTATGGCAGCACCTGGACAAGTTAGATTATTGAGAACAATGTTTTCAATGTTTTCTGCTCTCTCTAGTTTGAGGGAGAGAACTGGAAGCTCATCCACCTCCACCAGATTGCACCATCTCAGAGAGGGTAGGAAGAGGGCAAGTAAAAAACATCATGAAAGTTCCTCCTTTTTTTTTAAAAGACATGGTCTTGTTATGATCATTGTGGCCCAACTTCTCAGCTGGGCATACACACAAATGCTACCATCCCTGGCTTTTTTTTTTTTTTGGACAGGGTCTTGCTATGTTGCTCAAACCAGTCTGAAACTCATAGGCCTCCTCTCCTACCCTTCAAGTTGCTGGGATACCACTGTACCCAGCCTGTAGGTTGGACTAGGAATCAAATCTGGGCCTCTGATGTGGCCCCTGTGGAGCACAGTGTCAGCATCACAAGCCACCAAGACTGTGCCAATTTCCTGTTTTTAAGGTGACTTTTTATTAAGTGTCTCCTTGGTTGCTGTAGACCTTTGACTTATTTCAAGAGCTTCAAAAAGTTAGGTTAGTAAGTTTCTACTTTTTAAAAAAAATCATGATTTCTGGATTACAGAAATTTGTCATACATTTTTGTGGACTATACTATGGTTTTTGAAATCATGTATAGAGTGTAATAATCAAATCAAGGTCCTAGACAAATTAATCTTATACAACACTGACCATTACATTATGTTGTGCACATTTGATAATAGTTTTACTAGGTGTTTTTGTCTTGGACGTGTATATTGAATTGTCACTGATGTTTATTTACTCAGTTGTGGAATACCATTCCATGACTTACTCCACATATTTACATACATTCTTGTGTCTTTTAATAGTTTTATTAATAGCTTGCACCCTCCCCCTGTTCTCCATAGAGTTTCTAATATCTACCCTTACTCTAATTCTATGCCTTCAAATCTTTCAGTTTCTGTCATAGCGTGAACACTTAGTATATGTTAAATGGGGACAAATAGTATGTATCTTTGATAGTCTGGCTTGTTTCATTTAGCATTATATCTTCTAGAGTCTTCCATGTAGTGTCAAATGACAGAATATTGTTTCTCTTTATGACTGAGTAGTAATTCATTTTGTGTATGTGCCACATTTTCTTAATTTATTCATTGGTTTTTGGACACTTAGACTTATTCCACGTCTTAACTATTGGGAATAATGGTACAATAAATATGGATGTGCAAATGTCTGACTTTGATTTGTCCTTTAGGTAAATATCCAAGAGTAGAATTACTAGGTAATATGTTAGTTCAATTTTTAGATTTTTGAGGACACTCCATACTGTTTTCCAGTGTTTGTAGTCCCACCAGCAGTGAACAAGTTCTCTTCTTATCCACCACCTTCCCAGCACTTGTTATTCTTTGTTTTATTTGGATGAGAGTCATTATGACTGGGGTTACATGATACCTCATTGTGATTTTGATTTTCATTTCACTTATAACAAGAGATGTTTAGTATTTTTCAATATGCTTTTTTGCCATTCTCATATCTTCTTTTGAGAGTTATCTGTTCATTCTGATTGTGCATTTGTTGACTGGATTATTAGGTTTTTGTTTATTTCTTTTGCAGGTAAGCTGCTTGAATTCCTTATGTGTTCTGGTTATCATTCCTTTATATGAGGTATTGCAAATATTTTCTCCCATTTTATAAGTTGTCTCTTTGTATATTGTTTCCTTTGCTGTGTAGAGCCATTCTAACCTTATGTCTTCCTACATGGATATTTTTGGTGGTATTAACGATTTATTGAACAAATTGTGTGTCCCACCCACCCCCCCACTGGATTGTTATCTTGTCAAATATCAGTTGGCTGTATGTTGTTGAGTTTATTGGTGTTCTCTATTTTGTTCCATTGGTCTGTGTGTCTGTTTTTGTGCCATACCATGCTGATTTGCTTACAACAGCTTTGTAATATTTTTAAAAGTAGTGAGATGCCTGCAGTATTACTCTTTTTGTACAGTATTGCTTTGGTGACATGGGATCTTTGACAAATATTAAGAATTTTTTTTTTTTTTTTCAATTTCTACTAAGAATAGTGCTGGGACCAGCAGATGGCATAGTGGTGACATCACTGGACTCCCACATGACTGACCATAGTTTGAATCTTGGATTCATTTGCTTGAAAATCACATCAGGCACTGTGCATGTTTGTCCAAGATCCTGGGAGGAGAATGGAGGAGAAGGGATTGTGGCATAGCCATCCCCCCATGGGGGTGATTTCTCACTTTCCCTCTCACTGTCTCTGTCTCTGGCTGGAGAGCATACATGCCCTAAGGCAAAAGCCTATAAAAAAAATAAAAGAAAGAAATGTATCCCCTGCACTTATGTTGCTGAGATTTTTAATCATAAAGGGATGTTTTATTTTATCAAATGCTTCTTTGGGATCAGCAGATAGCATAATGATTATGTCGCTGAACTCCTATGTAGTCTACTGCAGTACAGGTCTCAGACCCAGCAGCTTAAAACTTATGCCAAGCACATATGCGTGTGTGCCCAAAATCCTGAGAAGTGACTGGAGAAGGGATTGTGGTGTGGCCATCTCTCCCCTGGGGTGGGTGACTTTTCACTTTCTGTCTCTCTCTCCGTTCTCTGGTGAGTGCATGCACCCTATAGCAAAATTCTTTCTAGAAAAATCTTTCTAGAAAAAGTGCTTTTTCTGCCTCAATTGATATGAACATGAGTTTTGTTTTTCCTTCTGTTAATGTGATATATTACATTTTCTGTTTTGTATATGTTAAGCTATCTTTACATCTATGGGATGTAATTTTAATGTATTATTGGATTTGACTTGTTAGTATTTTATTGAGGATTTTTGCATCTATATTAATCAGAGATATTGGTCTGTAATTTTATCTTTGTTTGATTTGGTATCAATGATGGTGGCTCCTTGAATGACTTTGGGAGTTTTCTCCATTTAGATATTTTGGAATAGTTTGAGGAGAATGGTTTGGATTTTTTTTTTTAGAATTATTTCCTTTATTTTATTTATCATTATCATTATTTTAAAAATTTGACCAGAGCGAGACACACAGAGAGAGAGAGAGAGAAAGCAAGAAAGCAAGTAGCGAGGTCTAGGACTTGAACCATGGTCAGATATGTGGAAGTCCAGCACCACTTATCACCACACCACCTGCTGACCTCAAGAATGGTTTGAATTTTTTTTTTTTTTTTTTGAGAGGTTTTTTGGCTATAGGGCGCAGGCGCTCGCCAGAAAGACAGCGAGAGACAGAGAGACAGAAAGCAAGAAATTACCCACCAGGGGGGTTGGCTGCAGTCCCTTCTCCTCCATTCTCTTCTTGGGATTCTGGGCATGCACGCACATGCACCCGGCAAGAGTTTAAGCTGCCGGGTCCGGGACTCGAACTGCGGTTGACTACATGGGAGTCCAGCAACATAGCCATTACGCTAACTGCTGGTCCCAAGAATGGTTTGAATTTTTAAAGAGGATTTTTAGAATTAAGCAGTGAAGCCATGTAGACTTGGGCTCTTCCTTGTTGAGAGATTATTACTGATTCAATCTCATTGCTTGTTACTGGTCTATCCAGGATATCTGCATCTTCCTGAAACAGTGTAGGAATAGTACATGTATCCAGAAACTTGTCCATCTTTTCTGGATTTCCCAGTATGTTGGTGAATACTCATTCATAATGCCTAATGATCTTTTGTGTTTATGTGATATCTGTTGTAATGTGCCCTTTTTCATTTTTGATTTTATTAATCTGGATCTTTCTTCAATCTAGCTAATGGTTTATTGATTTTGTTTATCCTCCCCCAAAATCAGCTTGTTTCACTTTTTAAAAAATATCACTTCTTTTCCTTTATTTTGTTTATTTCCACTCTAATCTCTACTATTTCTTTTCATCAATTACTTTCAGTTTCACTTGTCTGACTTTTCCAGTTCCTTGAGATTCCCTGTTAGGTTATTTGTCATCTTTTTTTTTTTCCCCTTGTGAGTATCCTTTGCTATAAACTTCTCTCTTGGTACTGTTTTTGCTATATCCCAAAGGTTTTCTTTTTTGTTTTTTTTTTTTTTTTTTTTTGTAGAGGTTTTTGCTATAGGGCGCGTGCGCTTGCCTGAAAGACAGAGAGAGACAGAGAGACAGAAAGCGAGAAATCACCCCCCAGGGGGCATGGCCATGCCGCAATCCCTTCTCCTCCATTCTCCTCTCGGGATCTTGGGCATGCATGCACACACGCCTGGCGTGAGTTTAAGCCACCGGGTCCGGGACTCAAACCGCGGTCGACTACATGGGAATCCAGCGACATAGCCATTACGCTAACTGCTGGTCCCTATCCCAAAGGTTTGTGAAGTGTCATAGTTTCATTATCATTTGTTTCAATAAAATTAAAATTTTATTAAAAAGAATTTGCTAGAAGGTGTGTGCGCTCACGAGAGAGAGAGAGAGGCGAGAGAAGGAGAGAGGAGAGAGAGAGAACATGAAAAAGGACCCCTCTCAGGGATGGTCAAGCTGCAGTCCCTTCTGTCTTTCTCCTTTTGGGGTTTTGGGCATGCACACACATGTGCTCAGCATAATTTTCTAGTCACCAGGGCCAGGACTCAAACCATGCAATCAGCCATGTGGGAATCTAGCCACTTACCACCACTGACTGGCCCTCATTCTTTTCCTGTCCATTTTCAAATGTTTAGTGTTTCACATACACTTTGAAATTATTTTTCAAAAAATTTGACAGAGAGCCCATGTACTTGCCAGAGAAAAAGAAATAGGAAAAGGAAAAAACATCCCCTCACCTTCAAGGGCTACAATTATACCATAATCCCTTTTCTACATTTCTCCATGGTGTCAGGATTTGAGCATGCATGTACATACACCTGGCCTCTGTATTTGTCCTGTCGCTCTTTAAATTTGCTTGAGAATATGTGTGCTAGCTGGGCCCAGGACTTGAGTGATAGTATCAGCCATGTGGGATGTGGTAGCTTTAATCACAGGCTATAAAGCTGGCCCCCAAATTCATTATTAATTGCTTTAGTATTTTATACATCATTTAGGAATGCATTTAGTTCTCATAAATTCATATATTTTCATTTCTTTTTAAGTTTAATTCCATCATAGAAAAGATGGTAGATATTATTTCTATTCTTTTAAACTTGAAGACACTTGTTTTGTATCCTATTATGTGACTAATCTTATATTTAGAATGTTCCATGTGTCACTGAAAAAAATGTGTATTCTGTTTTTGGGTGAAATGTTTTATAAATGTCAGGTCCATGAAGTTTATGGGATCAATGACTCTTTAATTTTTGTCCAGATAATCTATTCAATGATGAGAGTGGAATTACTGAAATCCCTAACGATTAATGTGTTAGAGTCTATCTCCTTTTAGGTCTAAGTCTTCGTTTTATATATTTGGTACTCCAAGTATGGGTGCATAAATACTTATAATTGTTATAATTGTTCTACCTTCTTGGTGAATTGATCCCTTTAATATTACATAATGACCTTATTTGTCTCTCTCTCTTTTTAAATTTGCTGCAGTGCATGTGTGCTAGCCAGAGAGAGACAGAAAGACAGAGAAGGAAAGTGAGAATGCATCCCACCCCCATGGGGAATAGTGATGCTGCAATCCATTCTCCTTTGCCTCTCTTTCCTTTCAGGATTTTATGCATGCACACACATGCCCCTAGTGTGTTTCTCAAGCTGCCACGTCCAGGACCTGAATTGAATGGTCAGCCATGTAAGAATTCAGTTCATTAACCACCATGCCATGAGTTGGCCCTCTTTGCATTTTTTTTTTTTCTTGAGAAATTTTTCCTATAGGGTGCGTGCACTCACCTGAGAAACAGAAAGAGACAGAAAGAAAGCGAGAAATCAACCCCCAGGGGATGGCCATGCCACAATCCTTTCTCTTCCATCCTCTTCCCTGGATTGCGGGCACACATGCACACATACCCAGCATGAGTTTCAAGCCTTGGGGTCCAGGACTCAAACCGCAGTTGGCCATGTGGAAGTCCAGTGACATAACCATTATGTCATCTGCTAGTCCTGCCTCTTCACCTCTTTTTACAGATTTTATCTTGAGGTCTATTATGTGTGATATAAAGACATTAGTGATTTTTCTACTAGTGTATTTTCTTTCTTTTCTTTCTTTCTTTCTTTCTTTCTTTCTTTCTTTCTTTCTTCTTTCTTTCTTTCTTTTTTCTTTCCTTCTTTCTTTCTTTCTTTCTTTTTTCTTTTTTTTTTTGAGATGTTTTTGCTATAGGGTGTGTGTGCTCACCAGACAGACAGAGAAAGTGAGAAATCACCCCTAAGGGGGGATGGTCACGCCACAATCCCTTCTCCATTCTCCTCTCAGGATCTTGGTCACACACGCACATGCGCCCAGCGTGAGTTTCAAGCCACCGTGTCCGGGACTTGAACGGTGGTCGACTACATGGGAGTCCAACTACATAACCATTACACCAACTGCTAGTCCCCTAGTGTATTTTGAATCTTCATCTGCTTTCATGGTGGTATTTACCTTCCTTTCATTTCCAGATGTAGTACTCCTTTAAGTATTTTTTGAATAGCCAGTTGAGTACTGGTGATGTCCTTCAGTTTTTGTTTGTCTGAGAATAATTTTATTTCTCTTTTCAATCTGAAGGATAATTTTGCTGGGTATAGTATTCTTGGGTGAAACTATTTTGCATTCAGAATTTTGAATGTTATCTCATTCCCTTCTGGCCTGTAACATTTCTGCTTAGAGGTCTGAGGTTAGTCTAATGTGGTAGCCTTTCTAAGTAACATGGTGACTATCTCTAGCCATTTTTAGAATTTTATGTTTATCCTTGACTTTTGACATTTTGACTATTATGTGTCTTGGGAAGGTCTTTTTAGGTTAAATCTAGTTGGCATCTTTTGCATTTTTTGGATCTGGATGTCTTTATCTGTTTAGATTTGGGAAATTTTCAATTAATATTGGATTATTGGGAAAGTAATGATTCATTTTGCACAGAAAAATACATCATAACTTTTTACACAGCCCAATATTTTATGAAATAGATTTCTTATGCCTTTTCCCTTGTTTTGACTTCTGGTATATCCATTATGCAGATATTTTGCCACTTATTGGAGTCCCAAATTTTCCATGTTATCTTTGTTTTCTAATTTTCCCCCATTTCTTTCTGGTGATTTGGACTGTTTCAAAAGGTTGTGTCTTCAAGTTCAGAGATTCTTGTACTTATATGATCTAACCTGATTTTTTTTTCCCAACTGCCAGAAGGCACATACACTTAAGAGAAACAGAGAACTCACAAATGGGGCGTGGTCATACCACAATCCCTTCTCCTTCTTCTCTCCATCCTGTTGGAATTTTGGGCCCACATACACACATGCCTGGTAAGCTTCTGAAGTCACCAGGGTGGGGACTCAATCACAGTCATAGGGCTCTGGCTGCCTTAATCACCAGGCTATGGATTGGGCCCTGTATAATCTGTAGTTGGTGCTTCCTAGAGAATTTTTTATTTCTTGTATTGAATTCTTCATCTCCAGGAGTTCTTCCTCATGATTTAAAAAATGTCTGTTTCTCTACTTAATCTCTTTTTGTTGTTGTTGAAATAGCTAAAAATTTGGCATCTTTACTGATCTCAAGACATATACTTAGCTTCAAAAAAACATAAATAGTTGCAATTAAGAGTTAGACAAATGAAATTGTTCTTCTAGATCTCTAAATGCTCATGGGGGGCCACCTTGCACGGTCACTGGGCACACATGAAGCCCTGGGAATCAGCCCCATGGAAATAATTTGTGTAAGCAAAATCAGAGAGATGCCATTTGTTTCTCATTACATAAACATCACCTGACCTCAATTAATCAAGCTACTGTGACTGGAAACACTTATATTGCTTAGGTGTTGCTGTCACTCTGCTCAATCTGAGAAGCCAAGAAAAACTCAGAATTAGAAGCAGCCTAAGTGCTAAGGCTGCCTAGGCCTCTTACTACAAAATGGTTGCCAATCTAATTTGAAGGTCTCGAAAGCATGACAGGAATTAAAGGGTTTTGCTTGAGTTCAGGAGAACTTTCCAGAAGGAGGTGGTGGGTCAAGAAATCCACCTGCCTGCTTGGTGGCAGCACGTGAAAGGGCGAGGCTGAGAATCTTCTGGACATTCTGTCGGATCAACATGGTACAGAGAATATACAGGAAGATGAAGGTGTAGTCTGTCATGTCACTCCTCCCCCCCCCCCCCCCCCCCCAGCAGGTTTCGGTGAGACAGTCCTTGGATGTAGGAAAGGGGTGTGAAAGGGAGCTTGGCCACCACTCTACAGTCAAATATGGAATTAAACATTCCCATCAGAGCAGTAAAACAAAAGCCAACTGCAAACATGAATTTCATTCCAACCATTGACAGATCCTTGTTATTCTTCAGTTTCTCTTCTTGCCTATTTTTTTGTTGTTGTTGTTGACCAGCTGACTCTGTTATTGTTTCCTTCTTCTTTTCCAGTTTTTTTTTCACTCTGTTTTTCCACTTCTGCTTTCAGTCTCTTGAACTTGTCTGTCCTGTAAACCAGGACCCAGTTATACCCTCGGCCAGCAGGGCCGTGGACACGGAGATGAAGACAATGAGGAGCGTGTCTGCGAACATGGTGCTCATCCTGCACCTCGGCCCCGCACCCCTACCTGCTGGGCCCTACTTAATCTCTCACTGATGTCATGCATTGTTTTTCTCAAAATGGAATTGTTTGTGTATCCCCTTGCATATTATTGAGTTTTGTTATAATCAATATTAAAGAATCCATTTCTGATATTTCTGTGACTTCTTGTAGGTCTTCCATTGCTAGTAAAGAGTCAATGTATTCCTTGGGAAGAGACTTACTCCTCCCCTCACCTTCCCCCATGTTTCTTGCATCCATGTATTGATTTTTTTTTTTTTGGCATCTGGTAGAATACTGACTTATTTCTGATTTATGGATTAGGTTTCAGAGTGATGGTATTTATTTACTTTGGGGGTCATTTATTTTCCCATGGCAGTGTCCTTTTGTATTAGTTCACTGAATTGTACTGGCTTTGATTCTAGTTAGGCTTGGTATAGAATGCTTGTTTTCAGAAACACCAGAAGGGGTCACCAAACCTGTGTTTTCACAGGTTAGTGCTGTGTACTGGTGTTCCACTTGTAGAAGGTGTAGATCCCTTCAATCCAATGACAACTGCAGTCTTGGAAGGAGTGATTTCCTGAGTTCTCAGACCTTATGTAGGGAGCAGGATTCTCTTCCAGGGGAGGAAGCTGAGTAAAAATATCAGCTGAAGTTGGGTCATATCCTTTTTTTTTTTTTTTTTTTTTTTTTCCACAGGTTACACACAAGAAGGATGTACATCCTGGATGAGGAGCTGTGGCTCAGGAGATGGCTAGTTGGTTAATTTGATATTTGTGTGCAACATGTGGAGATAAAGAAAGCTGTCCACTCCAATTCTTGATTATCCCCACAGGTGTGGCACTATACTGTAGATGGTTCAGTGAAGGTGGGTTGGGTGGAGGTTGCTGGTGTTGGAGGGGGCTGTTGGTGCCCAGGAAAGAGCTGTGTGCCCATCTACAGGGCTGGAAGATAAGGGGAGTGGTGCCTCTGTCTGCTTTTCTGCCCAAGAGGGGTGATTCCTGGCACTATCCTTTTCATCAGCTGCCCCTCTTCACATCTTTAATCACATCCACAATTCTAGAAGTTCAAGAGATGAGGGATGGCGAGGGAGAGTGGGAGTATAGTCCTGCCACTCAAGGGGGAATGTCCAGATTCAGCTCCTAAGATGGTACCCTGTACCTAGGGATTGGTAGGGTGAGTTCAGCTTTCTTTCTGAGGTGTTAGATCCATGCAGCTTCCCAAGATGAGCCCAAAGTCTATGTCCATCAAGGTGCTCTCCTGCACCTGGGTCTGAGGGGAGCAGGAAGCTTAAAGCTTCAGAGAGGAGTCCCACTCATCTCTTCTTAGGGAAAGGCTTTGTTGGGCTCTGGTTTGTTGTGTTCCACTGGAGACCTGACACTCCAAAAGCTTCCTACTATCCTGCTCTTGTATTCCATTGGTCTTATCTCACCACTGAAGGTGCAGCCATCTGTACAACTTTTTTGGGCTCTCCTCCCAAAGAGGCCATGATGAATGTACCTTCACAGCTATCGTGTGTTGGTTCCTCCACAATTAGTATTTTTTTTCCTTAAAGTTTATTTAATTCATGAGAGAGAGTACCTATCCAAGAGAGAAAAATCACTACCCTTGCAAGGTCTCATCACACTGTGATCCCCTTTCCCAGTCCTTAAGTTTGATAGGATCTTGGGCACATACGTGTGCATCTGGTATATTTTCAAGCTGATCTAGCAATCCAGTTCTGCAGTTGTCCATGTGGCTCCCAGCACTGCAGTTCAGTTCATTACTGATTGTTCCACCAGGCTGGGCCAATTTCTGAGGTGTTTTTTCCTTTTTGGTTTGTTTTTAAACATAACAGTTGGAAATAAAGACTTAGTGTTTACTATTCTGTGGTTCTGCTTGTCACTTACAAGAATCAAATAGCAGAAAATGGTATCTGTTATACCTTCTATACAACATTATACTCAAGCTTCAAGTCAGTGCAGTAAGTAAATAAAAACAAATAAAGGCAGATTTGGAAATGAAGAAGTTAAACTGTTTTTATTTGCAGATAACATAACTGGGATATAGAAAATTAAAATGAATCACAAGGTATTAGCATTAATAAGTATATTTAGCACAGCTGTTTGATACATGGTTATATAAAATAGTAATTATATATTATAAAATAGTAATTCTAATATATATATCTATATATTAGGTCATTTGAAAAGTTATGACCTGTTTTTCTATGCAAAATCATGTCATGTCTTTTCTGATGACCCAATATATGTATATACACATGTATGTATGTATTAGAAAGACAAAGTGAAGTAAAACATAATGTTACTACAATATAAAGCATACAAAGCAAATAGATGTGATGTGGAAGACCACAGCAATGAAAATCACAAAACATTTTTAATAAAAAATAAGGAAGACCTAAATAAATAGAGGGATATACATCATATTATGGCTTGGAAAACTTAAGATTATAAAGAAATCAATTCAGCCCAAATTTTTCTATGGATTAAATGCAATACTATTTAATCCTCCCCTCCTTATATTCTTGGGAGGTACGGTTTAAAGCTTATTTTAAAATTTATATATAAATGTATAGAACCAGGAATAACTAAGACCATATTTAGATGGACAACTTGCACTACCAGATAACATTTCAAGCCATAGTTGCTTGAAACAGTAAGGTACTTGTACGAGAACAGAGTAATGAAATACAACAATAATAAAACAGTCTATACAAATATGGTCACATACATAAATTACAATGTCTTCTCCACCAGAATGGCTAAAATGAAAAAAATCAATACCAAGAAGCAGGATAGACAAAACTGGAACTCTTATGCAATGCTGGTGAGAGATAAATTGTTATAACTACTTTCAAAAACTGGGTGTAGGAAGTGAGGCTGAACAAATGCATATCCTATATGACAGGAATTTCACTTCTAAGCACAAACCCAACAAATCTGTGTACCTATGCTCATTAAAAGACATATAAGAGAACTCAAAGAGTTTGTGGAAAGTGGAATTTATTTTGATAAGCTTTTTTTCAAACTCGGTTTTTTCATAATACACATTTCCATGAACTTTTTAGACTCTCTAATGCACAAGAATGTTCATAGTAACACTTTTCACAGTAGTCCCAAACTTGAAAAAACCCAAATAATCCATCAAAAGTAGAATGAATATAGTATACAGTTACAGTTACATATACAGTATACTATTATACGGTAATAGGAATGAAAGAATTACAACTATGTGCAGTAAGATGATTCTCACACTCATAATGTTGAGTAAAAGGAGCCAAATGTAAAAAGAATATATGTATGATTCTATTTATTTAAAGTTTGACAAAAGGCAAAACTATAGTGTTTTAAATCTGGATGATTGGGCCGGGGGTTTAGTTTTTTGAAAGTAGTATGAGAGGGCTTCTGGGATTCTGGTAATTTATGTACTTAATCTCACTGGTTACGAAGATGTGTTTACTTTGTGATAGTCCACTGGGTCATACACTTAAGATTTATGTACTTTTCTGTATTTATGTTATACTTCAATAAAATGCTTAAATAAAAATTACCAAATTTTTCAGATTTTCATCATTCAACTTTTCCTTTGGTACTAGGTATGGTACTTTTTCAGACTTGTGGACTGAAGTACTTAAGTACTCTTTTCATACCTTAAATAAGGTGGCCTTGTGTTTATATCAAAGAACCACCTTGAAAGCCAAAATTTTTTAAAAACAGAACTGTTCAATTATCTGTATTACTGTTATCATTTTAATTTTTCTATAGGGCATGTGCACTGAAGAGAGAGACAGAGAAAGAACAAGAGTGAGAGAGAGAAAGTGAGAAAGCAAGTCACCAGGTCCAGGACTCAAACCATGGTTAGCCATGTGGGAGTCCAGCACGTAAACCACCACGCCACATGCTGGCCCCAGAAAGTCAAAATTTAATCATTTTCTATTTGGGAATAGTTTGAGAGAATAGTTAAAAATAAATGGAGGAAATCTGAGGAAAAAATTAGTTTTCCAGGATGATGTGGGTTGTAATGAAGAGATGGGCAGAAACAGTGATGAGGAAACTAGAGATTCTTTCCTAATTCCAATGATAATTTTAAGTGAGAATCGTCCAGTTTTCTGGAATAAAAGTATAATAGAACAGTCATCTAAGAGGTTAATTTCTTCAGTTACTTACATTATTGAATGATATCTTTGACATGGCATAGAAACAAGGTCAAAGACTAAGGCCTAAAACAAGACTGAGAAAAGTGGAATCATAGTGCTTTAGGAAAAAGGTATTTGCTAGAAATGAGGCAAGGTTCAAAGGGGGAACACCAAGCCCTCTGGCTAAGAATTAATAGCTGGCCACAGGAACTTGATCAGAGAAGACATAGGACACAAGATATATGTATATATATGTTTTTTTTTTTTTTTGAGAGGTTTTCGCTATAGGGCGCGTGCGCTCGCCAGACAGAGAGAGACATAGAGACAGAAAGCGAGAAATCACCCCCCATGGGGATGGTCACGCCACAATCCCTTCTCCTTCATTCTCCTCTCGGGATCTTGGGCACGCATGCACACGCGCCCGGCATGAGTTTTAAGCCACCGGGTCCGGGACGCGAACCGCGGTCGACTACGTGGGAGTCCAGCAACATAGCCATTACGCTAACTGCTGGTTCTCGATATATTTTGATGAATAGTGGGTTTTCTTAATTTTTCTGAAACTTTGTGGTAATCTCTCTTCCTCCTTAGTAACTTTAAATAGCTTTAAAATGCAAAGATGACTTTCATTTCCCTGGTGAAAAAGAAGGATAGAGGAAAACTAACAAAAATTCCCAGAAAACTAGCTATGAATTAGCCTCCTGCTTTGTTTTCCTAAATGGCTAGAGAGAGAGGAATGCAGGATGCTTATAGCTCCATCATAAAATATTACAATTCCTATCAGCATGGTATGCTTTCAGCATTTAATTGAAAGTGACTTCTCATAATAAATATAAATTGTACCTACCTCACAAAGTTGTGGTGAGGTTTAAATTAGTATCTATGATTCAAAATAGTGTTTGGCTGATTTTGAGTATTCAACACATACTAGCTATTATTATTAAGCAGGCATATGAATGTCCTTAGCAAGAAACAAGATCTAGTGATAGGTCAACTAAAGATAATATCTAATGTAGTAATAGTACAGGTCAAGTATTTCTTATGTATAATAAAACACAGTAAGTATTTCAGATTTTTTCAAATTTTGGAATATTTACACATACGGAATGAAATCTCTCAGGGACAGACTCTAAGTCTAAATATGAAATTAATTTATGTTTCATATATACCTTAAATACATAATCTAAAGGTAATTTTACATAATATTTTTGTATTGCAGCATTTTGACTATGACCCATCATTACATGAAGCCGGCTGTATAATTTTCCACTTGGGATGTCATGTTCTTGCTCAAAAAGCTTCGGATTTTTGGATTAGGGATACCCAACCTGTATTACTTACCCATTAGAAGTGCAAGTTTGAAAGTGGCATATGCACATTTTAAGTTCAATCACGTTGAAACTCTCTCAGGGTGAGAGAAGGAGAATGAATTATCTTACTGAGAAGTAATTGTCAGCTTTGATATTCAGGTTTAGAGCTACCCCAGTAGCAGGCTTTGAGTCCTTCAGTATCACCTTAAAGGCTGAGATCTATGGCAGTGAAGTCAGAGAGCAGCTGACAATTGATCCCTTAGGCTACAAATACAGTATAACAAAAACAAAACACAAAGCTCAGTGGAGAAGCTCTCTGTAATATTTTCAAGCATTTATTTATTAAAACTTCTTTGTTTCATAGGAGTTCTGCAGAGAAATTAATTCTATTACAGTTATGACGGTTCTTTGAATGCTCTAGGAATAAAAAATACCAGGAAATTCAAATAAGAATAGATGAAGTTTAGAAAAGTAAAAGATGGGAAATTCAAATATTAGAATTTAGTGACATCGGATGAACTGAGTTTAGAAAAGTAAAAGATCATGCTGATACTATTGTATTATACTTTTTTAAAAGTTTCATTTTTCTATATTGTGAAGTTTAAATGAAACTTTAGATTCAGTCCAAGCTTCTGATTTGTCTTCTTTGGGATATTATACTATAGATGAGTCTAGTAGCTTCTAAATGGAAACAAATTACTCATCAAACTTGAAATCTCATGTGAAATACTGTCTGATATAGGAGAAAATTAGTTTGAAATATATGGCTATGTGTATAAATAAAGGGTTGTACTTTTTGATAAATGATGACTATGTATTTTCATATTAACACAATTCCAACTTGTATTTTGATATTGTATTATCTGTCAAGGCTTCTTTCCTTTTTTTTTTTTTTTAAAAAAAAGACACCATCTTTACAAAGAAAGTAATTCAAATTAACCAGCCATGCCCTACAAACATAAATAGAAATGATACTGAGTAAGTATTGATTAAAACAAAAAGCACTTTAAAAAAAAAAAGCACTAATTCTTACCAATTCCAGAGGTTATTGATTCTGCATCAATGTCACTAGCTCTTTTTCTTGCTACTTCAGCTAGCGCCAATTCACCCTTATCTCTTGCAAGGTAATGGATATCCTTTGGAAATAAAGCAAAATAAAAGATTAATCCAAAATTAATCTTGGTCAAGTTACAAAGGAGATTTTGAAAGAAAGTTATTGTTTAGGTTACAAAATAGACACAGCTGATAAAATTTTTTTTTGCATTTTAAAATTTCTCAGTTTTCTATTGTAAGCAAAATTTTTTTTCTTACAGCTCTAACTAAAAGCACTTCTTTAAATAGGTTTTATTAGGCCTAAGAGAAAAATATTGTTTTTTGTTGTTGTTTTGATAAAATATTTGACATTCTTAGTTTTTGTTTTCCTTTTTTTTTTTTTTTTTTTTTTTTTTGCCTTAGGGTGTGTGCACTTGCCAGAGAGAGAAGGGGGGGGGGGTGAGAAATCACCCCCAGGTGGGATGGCCACACTGTAATCCCCTCTCCTCCATTCTCCTCTCAGGGTCTTGGACACAGGCACATCTGACAGGCTTATGTTTCAGGCCACTGGGTCTGAGACTCGAACCATGGTTGGCCATGTGGGAGTCTAGCAACTTAACTGCTACACCATCTGCTGGCCCTGACATACCTAGTTTTATCAGGGAATAAAAACCTTAATTGTTACTGTCTTTTACAGACTATAATATCTGAAGAGCAACTTAAAAAATTAATTGCATATTATGTTAAGCACTATATCAGGTATACTGTGCAGATTTCTTTCTGATTTTTATGTGTATGGCATCTATTCTTTTTAAAAGGTAAATACTGTCATTCTTTTAAACTCATTCACTCAACAAATAATTAGTACTCACTAAGTGCCAGGCAGTGTTCTGGAGCATAGTGATCGATTACAATATCATGTGTTGAGAAGCTTTGAGCCTCATGAGAAGAAAGACTACTATTAACAAATATTTAATTACGTGAAATTGTAGATTTTATGATAGATATTTGCAAGAGTGCTGTGGAGCCAAAAAGGAGGAACTAATCTTTGATGTGAGTCTTGAAGGATGAATAAGAAGTACACTAAGAGGAAAAACAAGGGGAAGGTGACAGGAAATGAATGCCATCTGATACATATAAGCAGAAAAACTTGAAAAGAAAAAAAAATGCTCTGTTAGGCGATGGCAGGTCTTGTAATATGAAAAGACTATTGGATGTGTGGGACGAAGCAGTGGCAAACAATATGAGCCACTAAAAATGACTTTTCACTCTTTTTGGTGTGCAAAATGACTGTTGGAATGAAAATTTTATTGTAAAAAAATGGAAAAAGAATAAGGTCAGTTTTATATTTATAAAGAAATTAATATGAATAGCCTGAAAACAGACACACTGAAAATGAAACTGGACAGAAAGCCTAGGGATAAACCCAAATATTTAGAGTCAATTGATGTCAACTAAGATCCCAGGAACACACAATGGTTAAAGGATAGTTTCTTTAATAAATGGTGTTGGTAAAACTAGGTATCTGTATGCAGAAGAATGAAACTGAACCCTTATCTTACAATATATATAAAAATAAACTCAAAATCGATAAAACATTTTAAAATAAAGTCTAAAACTACAAAGGTCCGAGGAGAGAATGCCCATGACATTGGTCTGGGCAATGATTTCTGAAAAGATCTCTGAAGATATGGGCAATAAAATCAAAACAGACAAATGAGTATGCACCAAATTTAAAAGTTTCTGCACAGCAAAGGAAACAACAGAGTGAAGAGACAGTCCATGGATTGGAGAAAGTATCTGCAAACCAACATCTGATAAGGAGCTAATATCCAAAATGTACAAGAAACTCAATAGCCAAAAAACAAATAACCTGACTTAAAACTGGGTAGAGGATCTGAATAGGCATTTCTCAAGTGAAGAGGTATGTATGACCAATGGACACATAAAAAATGCTCAACATCTCTAATCATCAGGGAAATGCAAATAAATACTATGAGATACCATCTCATACCTGGTAGAATGGCTACTATCAAAAAGATAAATAGTAAAAAGTGTTGGTGAGGGTGTGGAGAAAAGGGAAACCCTGTACCTTTTTGGTAGAGATATAAATTATTGGGTTGTCAGAAAAGTCATGATGTATTTTTTTCTATGTTTTTCTATTAAAAAAATGCATCATAACTTTTTTGATGACCCAACAGGACAGTCATTTTGGAAAACAGTATGGTAGTTCCTCAAGAAACCACAAGTAGAATTACCATATATGTAGCAAGCCTACTTTTGTGTATATTACCCAAAGGACTTGAAATTGGTATGTCAAAGAGATCTACGGGGCTAGCAGGTGGCATGATGTTTGAGGTACTGGATTCCCACTGACCATGGTTTGAGTCCTGGACCTGGCGACCTGAAATCAAAACAAATAAATAAATAATTAAAGAAAGAGATATCTACACTCCCACATTCATTTCTTTTCCTCTTTTTTTAAGAGAGATTTTTGCTAAGGGCACATGTGCTCACTGGAGAGAGAGAGAGAGAGAGAGAGAGAGAGAGAGAGAGAGAGAGAGAAAGAGACAGAAAGCAAGAAATCACCCCCCAAAGCGGATGGCCATGCTGCAATCCCCTTTCCTCTATTCTCCTCTTGGGATTTTAGGCATGCATGCACACGTGCCTAGAGTAAGTTTCAAGCTGCCGGGTCCAGGACTCAAATGCAGTTGACTACATGGGAGTCAAGAAACATAATCATTATGCCATCTGCTGGTCCCATCCACATTCATTTCAAGAGCCAAGATAAATGGAATTAACTTAAGTGTCCATCAATGAACAATGGATAAAGAAAAATGTGTTATATATACACAATAGAATACTATACAGCCTACAAAGTGAAGGAAATTCTGTCATTCAATGACATGGGTAGAACTGGAGGACATCATAATAAGTGAAATAAGTCAGGCACAGAAAAACAAATCCTGTATAATTTCACTTATATATCAAATCAAAAAAGACTTGGTCTCATAGAAATAGAGAGTAGAAAGTAGTTACCAGAGGCTGAGGATGTAGGAGAGAGGAAGGGAGGGGAAAAGGATGATGATGATAAGGTACAAAGTTTCAGTTAGACTGGAGGAATAAGTTTTAGTGGTCTATTGGACTGCATGATGATCACAAGTAATAATAATGTCTTATTATAATATAATTATAATGTATTATATACATCAAAATTGCTTAAAAAATAGATTTTTGGTAGAAGTTTTTAGCTCAGGGCATGTGCACTCACTGGAGAAAGGAAGCAAGAGAGATGGTGAGAAGGAAACTGAGAAATCACCCCCTGGGGGGATGGTCATACTGCAATCCCTTCTTCTCCATTCTCCTCCTGGGATCTTGGGAATGCACACCCTCCCTCCTCCCCCCGCATGAGTTTCAAGCCATCGGGTCCAGGACTCAAACCACCATCGGCCATGTGAGAGTCCATTGACATAACCCCTATGCCATCTGCTGGCCCCTAAGAATAGATCTTTAATGTCCTCAGCAGACACAAAAAAGTTGGTGAGGTGATAGATATGTTAATTTGCTACAATGATACACATAGATTACATTGTACCCCATATATACAGTTACTGTTTGTACCTCATATTACATTGTACCCCACATATACAATTACTATTTGTCAATTAAAAAATAATTGCCTATTTGGGAGGGGAGTACAAAGAGACATGCATGGAAGCCTTGTTTTTGTTTTATTGGTCCCCGTTTGGAGACACTGAATGTGATTTAAAATTTTTAAGTTTATTTATTTCTTGAGAAATGAAAGACAGAATCTCTACAGTCTCGCCACACTCTGATAGTCTCCCTTGTCTTCGGTCAGTCAGGATCATAGCATACTCAGCATATTCTGGTCAGAACGCTAGGCCTTCCCATAGGACTCTAAAGTTGTGCAGTGGTGCCCTACCACCTGGGCCACTGCAGTTGGGCCCACTGTGTGGCTTAAATGATATATATCAAGTCTAAATAAACAACACAGATGGCAGTAGATTTCCAACATTTGATAACTTCCAACATTTACGGCCACCCAGCCAGGGTTAACTTACTAGTCAATGACTAGTTTACAAAAGTATTAGTAACTTGGAAGCAAGTTTTCAGAAAAAATATTATTCACAAGAGCGAACCACTTAGTACCTGTCATTCTCAGTGAAAACTTTACAGTTTGACTTACATTAGTACCATCATTTAGCGCTATTAAGTGAAATTGGCTTGCACTGAACAAAAGATGACAAACTGACAGTGTTTGGCCATGACCCAGATTTCAAAATTTATACTAGTCTGTCTGTATCGTCTAAGATCTAAAATAAAAAAAACCCTGCTGTTCCTGGATTCCTATTACCTTTCACAGAGGACTTTTACATATGCTACTAGAATGATTATGCAAATTTACAATGCAAAGTGTTTAACGCTAGAAAAATATCTTGAATAGACTTCCATGTTTAAATCATACCTTTGATTGATCATTGATGGGTAGTTACAACTACTGTCACTGTAATCCTTTAAACATTTTAATGTTGAGCCAATTCCATGGCCTGGTAGTTAAGACAGCTAAATCCCACATGGCCAATTATGTGGTGTGAGTAACATGCTGTATGTGTGTGTGTGTGTGTGTGTGTATGCATGTGCGTGTGTACGCACATGCCTAAAATCCTTAAAGTGAGGAGGTGCTTTCTCCTCTCCTCCTTTCTCTGTCTCTCTCTGGTGAGTACACACACCCTCTAGCAAAAACAAAAAATAAATAAATAAAAAAGTACAATTTTTAAAATTTAATGTTTTTAGATATGTTTGTTTGAGAAATGGAAGCACTGTCAAAGACCTGCAATAGCTTATATGTATTTAAGATTACATGTTCCAGACCCTTGTGATATTTTACTTAGTCCCAATCAATTGGTAATTCAAGATTTATATAGATATTCTTCAGTTTTACATATTTAAACCTTGTCTAAAATTGCTTTTACAACATTCAAATTAATGCTATTTCATGTAAACATAGAAGTTTACAATGTAGATACAGTTCTTTCTCTGTTTATCTAAAAATAATATTTTTCTCTGTAGGATAAATCTGTTTAGAATTAGGAATAATATATATTTTTCCAAAACTTAATATTTTACAAGTTTCATATTTTGTATAGTTGAGGAGACTATAAGTACCTCTTTTTTTCTTTAAACAAACAGATTTTATGATTATAACTTTATTGCATCCTCTTTTTTTCTTCAAGAGAGACAGCATTCCCAACAAGATCTTGATGTCATGAGCCACCCCCAGCTAGCCCGATCGTTGGCATGCACCTACTCAGGGAGCTCTCTGGACCTGTTCCTGGGACATTAACAAGTGGCTCTGCTTACAAAGTCACATTTTCCTGTTGAGCTACTGTCCAGCCCTCAAGAATATAACTTTCGGGACCAGCAGTTAGCGTAATGGCTATGTCGCTGGACTCCCACGTAGTCGACCGCGGTTCGAGTCTCTGACCTGGTGGCTTAAACTCATGCCGGGCGCGTGTGCGTGCGTGCCCAAGATCCCGAGAGGAGAATGGAGGAGAAGGGATTGCAGTGTGTCCATCCCCCCTGGGGGGTGATTTCTCGCTTTCTGTCTCTATGTCTCTGTCTGTCTGTCTGGCGAGCTCACGCGCCCTATAGCAGAAACCTCTCCAAAAAAAAAAAAAAAAAAAAAAAGAATATAACTTTCAAGATAAGAAAGTATGTTTAATTTATTTCATAGTTATATTTAATATAAAGTTTAGTGATCAGTTTTTAATATTTATCTAAATGTTTTAAAGTCTTTCTTATGTGAGAAAAATAATCATCTGAAAAGTAAACACATGAGAAAAATCGAAATTTTATGTTACCAAATGAAGAATTTATTTGAAATGTCATATATTTTTGTGATAGAACAAGTTTCTGGATATTATATGTTTTTGGAAGTTTTGTGGAATTCATGAATAAAAACTACCTCTTCCTTTCAGGAGGTTTTTTTTCCCCCCTCTCCCTGCTGCTTCAATTTTCTCTGTGAGGTTAGATTTATTTATTTATTTATTTAGTAATTTTAGGCATTTATGTTTTTCCATAAACTATCAATGTTAAACTACATTTTCATGTACATTTGTATATATTATTTTAAAAACTGAAAAAAATATTTTGCTATTTCTTTATACTGCTATGTGAAATGACACGTAGCAAAATATAGGAAAAAAATATCAAAAAGTACCCCAAGTTGTCAAACAGTGTGTTCAGTGTGCTACATTTTTTCTAGAAATGGAGATAAAAAAAATGTATGTGTTTATATATATATATATTTTCCTTTAAAGTAAATAGAACTTAATGGAGAAGATAAGGAATAATGTGAATAAAACATACTGAAACTGAGAACTCTCTGTGCCTATTTTAAGAGATTTAACTAGAACCATATACATCTTTTAGATAATTATAAAATTAAGGACAAATTTTAAAAGTAACTCCTAAACATAAAAGGCAAAATTAAATTGGGCTAACCCCTAGAGCGGCAGGTCAGTGCTACTGCATAGAGGGAGCCGGATCTTACACGGCCAACGGGGATTCAAATCTCAGACCCCCTGGCTTGAAAAATACAGCAGGCCTGCACACATGCATGCACAGGATACTGATGGGATGGAGAACTAGAGAAAAAAGGATTGTGGTCCCTTTTGAGGGTTCTGTTTCTCTATCTCCCACATGCAAACATCCACCTTCTGGCATAAAAAATAACATACATGAGGTTAAGAGTATATCAATATGATGGTATAATTACATGAAAAAAACTTCAAGTCACCTTAAAATATATATATGTTTTATGATTTAAGGAATATATCTAAGAACAAAGGAATTATGAAGAAACCCTAAATATTCCTATATTTCTACCAGTAGAAATAATATTTATGGGCTTATTCTAAAACCATTTTAAATCAAATGTTATACAACAAAGTGCAGCCTGTAAGCCAAATTCAGCCTATGATCAGGTTTTGTAAATAAAGTTTTATTAGAAGATAGCCATCCTCATTTGTTTACATATTGGGTATACCTGCTTTCAAGCTACAGTGGAGGAGTTGAATACCTACAACAGAGACGGTACAACCCGCCAAGCCTAAAATATTTACTATCTGGTCCTTCACAAAAATATTTTGCCAAACCCTGTTCTAGCTCTTTCCCATGGAATATAGTGACAAGCTTGAGAGGAATAAGCACTCAAGAACCCAGTCAGTGAACTCTAGTAACCATTTGCTACTCAAAGAAACAATTACTTAGAAATATTGCTGGCTTCAGGTGTGGGACACTTTGTGACAATAGAAGGCAAAAAAACTCTCAGTATTGCTGAGATCATTCCAGTAGGATTCATTTGAAAGGGCTTCCATGGCCAAAGATAAATGAAAAAATATCATCTGTATTTTCTTAAAAGGTATACAACAAAATCCAGCATGTAACAGCACAAAATCATAAAATCAGCTTCCAATAAGAGTATACTTGACATAAGAAGAAGTAGGAAATTGTAACACTAACCAGGAGAAAAACAGAACACTTGAAAGAGACCCAGAGATGGCAGAGATAATGGAATTAACTATAAAGTTTTTTTTTGTTCTAGGGTGCATGTGCCCACTGGAGAGACAGAGACAGACAGAGAGACAGAAAGTGAGAAATCACCTCCCGGGGGAGGGGATGGCCATGCCGCAATCCCTTCTCCTCTGTTGTCCTCCTGGGATTTTCTTTTTCTTTCTTTTTTTTTTTTTTTTTTTTGAGAGATTTTTGCTATAGGATGCATATGTTCACCAGAGAGACAGAGAGACAGAAAGTGAGAAATCACCTCCCAGGGGAGAAGGTCACACTGCAATCCCTTTTCCATTCTCCTCTTGGAATTTTGGGTACACATGCACACATGCCTGGCGTTAGTTTCAAGCCACTGGGTCTGGGACTCAAACTGCAGTAAACTACGTGGGAGTCCAATGCCTCAACCACTAGGTTGCCTGCTGTCCCCACAGAAAATAACTTTTAAAAAGTTATGGTGGGACCAGAAGTTAGCATAATGGCTATGTCTCTGGACTTCCATGGAGTTGACTGTGGTTCGAGTCCCGAACCTGGTGGCTTAAAACTCACGCTGGGCACGTGTGCATGCATGCCCAACATCCCAAGAGGAGAATGGAGGAGAAGGGATTGTGGGGTCGCCATCCCCCCCGGGGGGTGATTTCTCGCTTTCTATCTCTCTGTCTCTCTCTGTCTTTCTGGCGAGCTCACGCACCCTATAGCGAAAACCTCTCCAAAAAAAAAAAAAAAAAGTAAGAATTACCATGTGAAACTATGCAAGTCACTACACAATGTAACATTCAAGTCTCAGATCTGGTGGCTTGCTTTCTCTCTTTCCCTTTCCCTCTCTTTCTGGTCAAATTAAAAGATAATAGTAACAAATGGAATTAGTTAAGTAGATCATTCTTTTTTTTTAAAAAAAAAAAAGATTAATATGGAAATCAATGAACTAAAGAGAGGTCAGTAAAATAGACTAAACAACCAATTCTAGCCCATCTTTGTGTAGTCTGTAAATTAGATTTTTACATTTTTAATGGATCTGAAAATTTAAAATAAAGGTAATACCCAAGAAAACTATATAAAATTCAATCATCATTGTCAATACATAAATTTTAGGGGCAACTGGAGGCATGATGGTTAAAGCGCTGGATCCCACATGGCCAACTTGATGGTTAAAGTCGTAGATCTGGCAGCTTAAAAAACACACCAGGCATGTGTGCATGCACACCGAAAATCCTGAGAAGAAAATGGAGAAAAAGGTATTGTAGTGTAGCCATTCCTTCCTGGACGTTGATTTCTCACTTTCCCTCTCTCTGTCTTTCTTGGGTGAGCATACTGCCCTATGGCAAAAATCTAAAAATTAGTAAAGTTTATTTATGACTGAACACAGCATGGTTATTTATTTATATATCATTTATGGTTGCTTTCATGATTTCATAACAGAGTTGAGTAACTACAATAAAACAATATAGCCTGCAAAGGCAAAAACATTTATGATCCTGGCTTCTTAGAAAATATGTGCTAACACTAAAAAAAAGAGGACAATCAACAGAGAAAATGAATCAAATTTTAAAAATTGATTCTTTGCTAGTGCATGTAGGCTCACTCAGAGAATTAGCCTACACTGACAGCCCCCACCCCTCCCTCCTGCAGCAAACCAGCTGTGGGGAGAAGCACACAGCTATAGTGATCAGGGCCTCTGCTGGACTTTTTTTTTTCCCCCAGGGAGTGCACAGAAACAGTAAACTAAACAACTAGCTGTTCCCTGAGTCACACAACTCCTTATCCAGCACACACATCTCTCCTATGGGCAATCCACTGAAGATGCAGGATATTACTTATACTCAGGCAAATAGTTTCACTTGCATCCCTGACCTGCAGGGGGATCTCTACCCTCTGTCTAAGGTCTGAGAATTCAGGGCGGCAGTTATATTCCCATAAAGTACACCCCATCTATAGGAAGAGTTCTCCACGAGGTAACTAAACATCAATGCAGGGACAATAAATAAGAAAAAACAAGAAAACATTTCTCTTCCAAAGAAACACACTAACTCCCTACTAACCACAGACAAAACACAGGAATCAGATTTGATAATGATTATCGTAATAAAATTAAATGAAATGCAAGACAATACTAATAATTCCAGGAGATGAGAAAAACAATCCATGATATGGATAAGAAATTCAATAAAGAGACAGACATCTTAAAAAGGAATCAAGGGCTAGTAGATGGTACGGTAGTTAAGGTGCTGGAGTCCCACATGACCGAATGTGGTTCGAGTCCAGGACTTGATGGCTTTCTTACTTTCCCTCTCTCTCTCTCTCTTTCTCTGTCTCTCTCTGGTGAGCACATGTACCCTACAGTAAAATTTTAAAAATAACAATACTAAATAAAATAAAATAAATAATTCTTTAAAAAAAGAAATCAAACAGAAATCCTGGAAATGAAGACGACAGTACAGAAAATAAAAAATTCTGAAGTGAGCATCAACAACAGGTTGGCCATGCAGAAAAAAGAATCTTGGAAAGGGCAGACACAACTTTGGAAATAGAGCAAACTTTCTAATAAAAATAATAACATACAGGAAATCTGGGACACCATTTAACAACCAAATATTCATATAATGGGTATTCCATAAGGCAAAGACATGGGAAAAGGCATAGAAAATCCACTTTATGAAATATTAGCTTAAACTTCCCATATTTAAAGAGAGATATAGACATCTAGAAACAGGAAATTTAAAAGGTGCCAAATAGATTCAACATAAGGAAATCCTCTCCAAGGCACATCATTGTCAAAATGTCAAAAGTCAAAGATAGTGCCTAAAAATGGTTAGAGCTAAGTTCCAAGTTATTTATAAAAGATACCTCATCACAGTAACCTCAGCTCTCTCAGCAAAAACCTCACAAGTCAAGGAAAGAATGGGCTGACATACTCAAAATTCTAAAAGAAAATCATTTCAGCCAAGAATATTATATGCAGCAAAACAGTCCTTCAAATTGGAAGGAGAAATAAAATCATATACAGACAAACAAAAACTGAAGACTTCACCAAATTCTAGACCAGCTCTTTAAGAAACACCTAAGGAAGGACTGGCTGCATGACCTGGTAGTTAGGCTGCATGGCCTGGAAGTTAAGGCAGCTGGGTGGGTCCCACATGGTCAACCATGTTGTTTGAGTCCTTGTCCTTATGGCTTGAGTAACACAACCAGGTGTGTGTGTGTGTGTGTGTGTGCACGCGTGTGTGTGTGTGTGTACTCAAAATCACAAAAGGAGACAGAGATAGAGGAGAGGGATTGTGAATGTGACCCTTCCCTATGGTGAGTGCTTTCTCTCTCTGGACAGCTAATATACCCCCCAGCCCCACCCTCCCCAAAATATATCAAGACACATACACATTTTTATTCATTTATACTTAAAGGAGTACTACATCTGGAAATGAAAGGAAGATAAATATCACCATGAAAACACATGAAAGTGTAAAAATCACTAGCAGAAGAACTACACAAAGAAAAGGAAATGATTCAATTCCTGCCACTATGGAATACTTCCAAACAGCAAACAAACACAAAGGTAAAAGAAAAATAAGAAAACCCACAAAAAAACAGAAACCAACCAACAAAATGGTAGGTATAAACCTGTACATATCAACAGTATCATTGAATATAAGTAAATTAAGCCCCCCAATCAAAAGATAGAAACTGGCTGAATAAATTTAAAAAAAAAAAAAAAAAAAACAAGAGCTTTATACATAGTGCTATACGTTGATCACAAGAAACACATCTCATCAGTAAAGATGTATGGAGATTGAGAGTGAAAGGTCAGAAAAAGTTCTTTCATGTAAATGGGAAGCTAGATAAAAAATCAGGACTGATTATTTCATATCAGACATAACAGACTTCAAGCTAAAATCTGTAAAAAGAAGCAAAGGTCATTATATAGCTTCATGTAATCAACTTAGAAGGAAGATATAGCAATTATAAATATTTATGCACCAAACATGAGAGCACCAAACATAATACAAAGACTTCTAGACTCACGGAGTGAAATAGAGTCTTTACACATCAATTGTTTGGGATTTTAACATTCAACTATCACCATTAGATAGATCATCTAGGAAAATGTTAAAGAGACACTGGAATTAAATGATATCATAAACCTAATGGACCTAAAAGACATTTATAGATATTTCACCCAACAAATACAGAATACACATTTTTCCCAGTGGCGCACGGAAATTATGTGAGATTGATCACAATACAGGGTAGAAAACAAGTCTCTACAAATTTAAGAGAATAGCAATCATATTTAGCATCTTCTGTGATCACAATGAAATTAAACTTAAAATTAACATCCAAAAGAGCCCTTCTTCAAGAGACAGTCTGCTCCATGGCTCCTGTGATCTAGCCATTTTGGGAGAAAGGAAGATGTCCCACTCCTAACTGGGCCTCCAGCATACAAAACCCACGTGAACAGCCCTTCTTCAAGAGACAGTCTGCTCCATGGCTCCTGCAATCTAGCCATTTTGGGAGAAAGGAAGATGTCCCACTACTAACTGGGCCTCCAGCATACAAAACCCACATGGTAGGAAAACCCCTTTCAAATCTCCTGTCTCTGAATCAATCTTTGTCTCTCTCTACCTCTGTCTCTGTCTCTCTCTCTCTGTGTCTTTTTTTTTAATTTTTGCTTTTTAGAATTTTTTAAGGTGAGGCATTTTACAGGGCCCTTTGGCCCCTCCCTCCTAGGCCTTTATTTTGTTAATAATTCCCTCTGCTCCTCCCAGAACAGCCCTTCTTCAAGAGACAGTCTGCTCCATGGCTCCTATGATCTAGCCATTTCGTGCGGCATGCAAGAGCACCATGCGGTTTTCTAATTATTGATTTTTATTGAAATTTTTTGAATATTAATTTTTCTTTTTTAGATTTATTGAAAAGTTTTTCTCTTCTTTTTCTCTGTTTCTCGTCTGTTTTTTTCCTGTTACTGGTATTGTTTCCCTCTCTCTGCTTCCATTTCTGCACACTCCCCGACCCTCAGATTGAACTTCCAAGTTTGGGAAGAAACCGACCATCCACCAGATGACTAGAAATCGCTGCAGGACCACAAGAAATATGGAGAAGCTGGAAAATGCCTCTCCTCCAAGGGAAACGGATAGCTCCTCTTCATCCACACACAGTTCAATGGAAATCATGGAAATGTCTGATAAAGAATTCAGAACATTCATAATGGTAAAGCTAACAGAGATGGAAGAGAAGAGAGACAAGGAACTGCTGAAGAGGAAGGAGAAAGGAGTTGAAGAGTTCCAGGAGGTGAGGAAATTCATGCAAGATCTAAAAGAGGAATTTCACACTTTACAAAAGAATCAGATGGAACTGTTAGAGATGAAGGCTATAATACAAGAAGTCAAAATCTCCCTTGAAAGTATTAAAAGCAGACTAGATCATACAGAAAATAGAATCTTAGATGTAGAAGTGAAAATTGCTGGCCTAGAAAAATCCACCATAAAGACTGAGAAAATGGCCCAAAAATTTGAGAATAATATGCGAGAAGTACTAGATACAATTAAACGTCCAAACATCCGGATAATAGGCATCCCAGAGGGTGAAGAGACTCATATGGGCATTGATAATCTATTCCATGAAATCCTGCAAGAAAAATTTCCAAACCTGGAGAGGCACTCAAAGATTCAGTCCCAAGAAATACAGAGGACCCCAAATAGAATCAACCCAAGAAGATCTTCTCCAAGACACATTATAGCCAGATTGACCAAAACCACAGACAAAGACAAGATACTAAGACTGGCAAGAGAAAATAGGCAAGTTACCTACAAAGGGTATCCCATCAGATTAAGGGCAGACCTCTCATCGGAAACAATGTGAGCGAGGAGAGAATGGGAAAATATATTCAAAGTATTAAGAGAAAAGCAATTTCAACCGAGAATTCTGTACCCAGCAAGGTTATCGTTCATTTGGGAAGAAAAGACACGAACTTTCCCAGATAAACAAAACCTGAAAGAATTTACCAGCACCAGACCAGATCTCCAAGAAGTTCTTAAGGGAGTGCTATGTCAGTAAAATTAAATGCAGACACACAGAAATAAGAGTTCAAAAACTAAGAAAGTGGGCAACTTAATTGTAGGGAAAATGTTTGGAGATGAATATTATATCCCAGAATTCAATCTGGAAGATCGAACCTTAACAGAAGAAAGATTAAGTACATGAGACTGAACCGATGAAACAACATTCTGTGACTTGACTAGAATATTGCTGCTTTTCTCCTAAGATTTGTTTTCCGGTTTTAAAGGATTTTTGTCCTGTCTTGAGCTGTTGATAGGTGCATGTACCTACTATTTGAACAGAATACTAACCTGTTTCTAGGCTTTAAGTTTCAAGGAAATATCATTACCAGTTCAAAACTACTCTTCTTGAAATTACCTGCTGAAAGTAGTTGGATTACTTATGATATTGTGTGGTCAACAAAATGTTGGGGAAAAAGGAATGGAAGACAACTGTATATAGCAGAGATAGTGTAATAAGAGAGAGGGAAAGGGCAGAGGGTCAAACATGGGGTAAAAAACATATATATACGTATACATATGTATGAAAGTAGAAATGATAACATGCTTGAATAAGCCACTATGCAGTTTATTCTAGATGGGAAACCACATTTAGTACGTTGTGATGATGCTCAGGGAATGAATGTTAAGTAATTAAAAAAAAAAAAAGTTGCAGGAGAAAAAAAAAAAATGGTAAAACTGTTCGTATCAATTTTTAAAAAAATGCATATTTGATGACTGCAGTAAGCTATATAGCCCCAGCTGGGTACTACTTTATAATATGTTTATTCTACTCACTGGGATTTATGCCTAAAGTCAGACTTGGGTTCATGTATAGGTATATATCAGCTGTGCTAGCTATTGGATATATTTAGATTAATTAAGTTCATTAGCAAATCAATTAAATGGGGGGGGTGGGGGAAGGCATAGAAAGCAACCATGGATACCAGAGACAATGTGGAAGGAGGGTGGGACATGGCAGAGGGTGAGGGATAAGGAATCAAGGATGGCAAAACAAAAAACAAAGTATACAAGACATAAGAATTGGAAAATTATTTGCTGAAAACATGTATGTTGATGTGCTTGATTGAGCCAATACATAGTGTATTTTGGATGGAAAATTCAAAAAAAATTAACATCCAAAAGAATTTTAGAAAAACCACAAATATTGAAGAAATTAAGAATGAAAAAATTTAAATATCTTGAAACATATTGGGACCAGTAGTTGGCATAAAGGCTATGTCGCCGGATACCCATGTAGTTGACTGTGGTTCAAGTCATGGACCCGGGGCCTTAAACTCACACTGGGCATGTATGCATGCGTGCCCAAGATCCTGAGAGGAGAACGAAGGAGAAGGGATTGCGGTGTGGCCATCCCCCCTGGGGGTGATTTCTAGCTTTCTGTCTGTGTCTCTGTCTTTCTGGTGAGCGCACACACCCTATAGCTAGCTAAAACCTCAAAAAAAAAAAAAAAAAAAAAAAAAAAAAAAAAAAAAAGGAAACGTAATATTCCAAAAATACTTAGGATATAGCAAAAGCAGCATTAAAAGGAAATTTATAGCAATTAGTGCTTACAAGAAAGAAAAATGGCAAACAATCTAAGGATGCATCTCAAGAAACTGGGAAACAAGAATAAGTGAAACCCAGAAGTAACAGCAAAAAAAAAAAGACTAGAACTAAAAATAAATAGAGAAGAAAGAGCAATACAACAATATTGAGACAAAAGCTGTTTGAGATGATAAACAAAATTGACAAACCATTAGTTAGAGTAACAAAGAAAAACAGAAGATCCAGATATAAAATCAGAAATAAATAAGGACACAATACAATACATATAGCAGACATACAATAGATCATAAGGGAATATAGTGAGTGACTATATGCCAATAGGCTGGAAAACCTGGGCAAATTTCTGGACACATACAATATATCAAGATTAAACAAGGAAGAAATAGAAATCCTGAATAGACCAATAACAAGTAATGAGATTAAGTAGTAATAAATAATCTCCTAATAAAGAAAAGCCCAAGTCTGGATGGCTTCTCTGCTGAATTCTACAAGTACTTTAAAAAAGAATTATCACCAGTTATCCTCTCAAACTTTTTCAAAAGATATAAATTGAGACAACCTTCGCAAGCTTGTTTAATGAAGCCAACACCACCTGATATCCAAAGCAAACAAGACACAACAATAACAACAAAACCCTAGTAACTAACAAAGCAAATCCAATAACACATTGAAAAGAGTAAACACCACAACCAAGTAGTCCCGAAGATAAACAATAGTTCAACTCATGTAACATAATAAATACATTTGTTGACAGAAGGAGAAAAATATATCAATTAAGACAGATAAAGCATTTGATAAAATACAATATCCCTTTGTGATTAAAACTCAACAACACAGGCATAGAAAGTACATTTCTTAATAAAACAAAGGGAATATATGACGAATCCACAGCTAACATACTCAGTGGGAAATAGCCAAAAGTCTTTCTGCTTCAAACTCAAACACAGGGATGACCACTTTCTTCACCCTTGTTCAACAGAATACTGAAAGTCTTAGCCAACACAATCAGACAAGAGAGTGAAAAGAAGCGCATACAAACTGGAATAGAAAGTCCCTATTTGGGGGCCAGCAGATGGTGTGATGGTTACATGGCTAGACTCCCAAGGAGTTGAGCATGGTTTGAATCCTCCAGCTTAAAACTCACACTGGGTACGTGTGTGCCCAAAATACAGAGAGGAGAATGCAGAAGGAACTGTGGCATGGCCATCCCCACTACCGAGTGTCTGCACTCTATGACAGAAACTGATTGACTAAAGGATATAGAAACACAGTAAATGGATGTGAATACCAGATATAGTGTGTGTGAAAGAGTAGAGTCTGAGGAAGGACATTTAGAAGAAAAATAGAGAGGTAAAGCATTAATGGGACAAAGAAATGTGGAATTATCTGTTGAAGATAATTTTATAGTTTTATCAATGGGACTAGGGAGAAATGTTCACATGTTGAAATATTCACTTTGTAAGCTAAATAATGTGATTGAATGTACAAAAGAAAATGAGGTAAAAAAATATTTTTAAGGGATCAGCAGTTAGCATAATGGATATGTCACTGGATTCCCATGCAGTCAACCGCAGTTTGCGTCCCAGACCCAGTGGCTTAAAACTCACGCCGGGCATGTGTGCGTGCGTGCCCACCCAAGATCCCAAGAAGAGAATGGAGGAGAAGGGATTGCAGCGTGGCCATTCCCCCTGGGGGGGGGGGGGGTGATTTTTCGCTTTCTGTCTCTCTGTCTCTGTCTGTCTGTATGGTGAGCACACACACCCTATAGCAAAAACCTCTCATATATATATATATATATATATATATATATATATATATACACACACACACACACACATATATATATATATATATAAAATGTCCATATTACATAAAGAAATCTATAAATTCAATGCAATTCCTATCAAAATACAAGCAGCATTTCACAGAAATAGAAAAAAGCATTCTTAAAATTTGTCTGGAGTCACAGAAGAACCCATGTCACCAAAGCAATACTGTGCAAAAAAGAATATATCACTGCTTGGCTTTAAAAATATCACAAAACTATAATAAGCAAATCAGCATGGTATGGCACAAAAACAGACACAGACCAATGCAGCAGAAGAAAGAACACAGAAATAAACTCAATAACATACAGCCAACTGATATTTGACAATGGTAACAAGACAATCAAATGGAGAAAACACTGTCTCTTTGATAAGGTGCTGGGAAAAAGATTCTTCACCTGCAGAAGATTGAAACTAGACCCCCATATCTCAACATTTACAAAAGTTAACTCGAAATGGATTGAAGACTTATTTATTAAACTCAAATCTATAAAGACTCTAAAGCATGGGCAACACCATCAAAAACAGACAAGTAGGAAGACATCAAACTAATATACTTCTGCACAGCTAAGAAAACAGAGTAAAGAGATAATCATAGAATGGGAGAAAATATTTGCATATTATACTTCAAATACGAGATCAAAAACCAGAATATATTAAGAACTCAAACAGCTCACCCACAAAAAAACCTGACTTAGTTAGCAAATAGGCAATTCATGTTGACAGATAACTCTCAAATGAA
This sequence comes from Tupaia tana, assembly GCA_026018925.1. Taxonomy (NCBI): domain Eukaryota; kingdom Metazoa; phylum Chordata; class Mammalia; order Scandentia; family Tupaiidae; genus Tupaia; species Tupaia tana. The sequence goes on along the minus strand of JAKSZU010000003.1, from coordinate 171,918,079 downwards.
TCCATACAAATAGGTAAAAGAAAAAAAAAAAAGCATATAGAAAAGTGTACATCTCGTCATAAGGGAAATAGAAATCAAAACCACAATGAGATATCACATAACCCTTTTGAGAATGACTATGATCCAAAGAAGAAAGGAAGGAAGGAAGGAAGGAAGGAAGGAAGGAAGGAAGGAAGGAAGGAAGGAAGGAAGGAAGGAAGAAAAAGAAAGAAAGAAAGAAAGAAAGAAAGAAAGAAAGAAAGAGAAAGAAAGAGAAAGAAAGAAAGAGAGAGAGAGAGAAGAAAAGAAAGAATAACAAGTGCTGGAGAGGCTGTGGAGAAAAGGAAACTTTGTGCACTGTTGGTAGGAATGTAAATTAGTAAAGTCACTGTGAAAACAGCATTGAGGTTCTTCAAAATCTAAAAACAGAACTGTATATGACACAGTAATTCCATTTTTCAGTATTTACCCAAAAGACAGGAAATCACTGTGTCAGTGATTTCCATGTTTATTGCAGCATTATGCACAATAGATAAAACATGGGATACACCTAAGTGCCCAAAGTAAGATCAATGGCTTAAGGAACTGTGACACATACAGTACTACTCAGGCATGAAGAACAATGGTATCCTGTCATTTGACACAAAATGGATGGACCTAGAAGATACAATGCTAAGTGAAACAAGCCAGACACATATGAAAGATACATATTTTTTATCCCTGCTTAACAGATACCAAATGTCTGTATTTTCTGGTGTGATTTGAAGGTCTTGAGACATAAAAAGAGTAATGGTAAACACCAGAAGTTGTATGGGTGGGGAGGAATTCAGCAGGAAATTATTATAGACACAAGAATGCATGTAAACAATAGAAATATGTTATAGAATGGTGTATTATTGGGTTGTCAGGAAAGTAATGACACATTTTCCATAGAAAAATACTTCATGACTTTCCCAATGACCTAACACAATTAATTAATTTCACTGACCATTCAATATGTATTTCTGAAAATAAAGAGAAACTTAGAACTATTGGGTTGTCAGAAAAGTCATGACATATTTTTTGCATATTTTATACAATAGCATGAAATATATACAACATAATGTAATGTTCAATGTTGAAGATGAGTATGTCTATATCTCATTTGATAACTACACACTGTATGCAAGCTGTGAAAACCCATTCAGTATTTCACAAAAATAAATGTTTAAAATAAATTCTTTAGAAAAGAGTAAGACTTGATATCTTGATGGAGGTCAAATGGCATGCCTTCTAACCTTTTATTTGCCCACCTTCCTGTAGCTACATACCCTCTCCTCCTTAAAAACCCCAGACCCTGTTAACTCGAGGAGGTGTGTTGGAGACCTGTCTCCGGCTGTTGTCAACTGAATAAAACTTTCCTCTTTGTGAAGTGTTGTTTCAGATACTGTTTTTTTCTGTATGGCTTGTGACTAGACCTAGCTTAACACTTTGATTTAATAACATTTCAACTTATTTTTATAAAAATACCTATGGTTTAAATCAGGATCTGATCTACTTATTCTGAACTTTCTCCTTCACTCACCCTACTTTTCCTGTTGTAGTAACCCATGTTCATCCATGTTTGCCCTAGGAATATTTTCACATTTCCAGTGTCTCCCTTCCTCAGGGAATGAAGAACTTCTGGTGCTCCTTCCAACTCTGTTAGCTGTCTTCTCCACTTGACATTTTTGTTTTGCCTTTCTTTCTTCAATATTCTGCCATTTTACAGTTTGCAGTGGATTCTATATATCTTTTGTCCATCAAATATTCTTGTTTTGAATTACAGTTATAAATTTTGAAAACACACACACACACATATGCATCTTTCATCATTTCTAGAGACTTGGCACAAGAGGTACACATTAACGCGTACACGCAATCTAGTATCCTTAAAACAGAAGAGGTGTGTTTCACTTGGTAGTTAATTCTTCTGACTGGTGACTCCTGATGGGGAAAATGTAAACTTGTAAGTCTACACTAAGTTTGAGTCAATAGAAGCCAAAATAGTCTATATAACATTTTAAATTGTAACGATAATGTATATAATAAATGATAAGTCTTATTTCTTAAGTTAGTAGGTATAAAACTCCTCTGTATAAAAAAATAGTGCCAAGGATGAAACTCTGTGTCAACTTGATCACCAAGCAAGTGCCTAGGAATGGCAGATGCAAGCCACCCTACAAAACTCATGCCAATGAAAGACAAACTACCCAATATCATGCCAAGGGAAGGCACAGATGGCTGAAGAACAGCAGCTATAGGTCTTTTTATAGCATTATCAGATGGCACAGTTGACATTCCAACTGGCCCTGTGCCAATGGCCAAGATAATTAGGAATGCCAACATGAGAATCTTCAGAAAGCATACTCATCCTCATGCCATCCAGCAAGAGGCCAGAGAGGCAATTGTGGGTGGCTTTTATGCCACAATGAGTAAAGCAAATGCCACAGTAATAATTAGTTTGGAGAGGTTACCTGAATAAGACCCTACAGACAAAAAATTAAAAGCAACATTCTGTGACCAAAGAAATAGACCTCCAAACTATACAGCTTCTACTTAAAGAAGGCATAGACAATAAAAAATATAGAGATGTGAAAATAGGTGAAAAATTCATATAAAACTCATTTAAATTTTTTTAAAATTTCAAAGTTACAGAAAAGTTTCAAGAACAATATAAAATTCATTTTTTTTCTAAACCATTTGAAAGTAGCCAATACGTGCTTGAATAACTTTAGTGTTTATTTTCTACAAATTAAGAGTTGTCTTAGATAATAAGAATTAAACCATCAAAATCATGAAATCAACACTGATATTGTTATTCTCACTTAGTCACTGAAGTTTTATCAAATTGTTCTACTAATGTTCTTCATATTGAAAGAATCCATTCCATAATGTATTTAGTTGTTATGTCTCCTTTAGTCTTGAATAATTCTTTGGTTTTCTTTTCTCTTACATGAGTTTGACATTTTTGATAGAATGTCCTTCAATTCAGGTTCTGATTCTTCTTCATAATTAAATTGAGATTGTGTGCTTCTTTGTAGAAACGCCACAGAAAGGATGTTGTCGTTTTACTGCAATATTTAAGGTACATGTTATTTTGTTTCATTATTGATGATAGTAATTTTTGATTACTTGATAACATGGTGTCTGCCAGCATTCTCCACTACAAAATTACTGTTTTGCCCTTTGTAAGGAACATATACTTGGTGGGGAAAAGTTTTGAGGCAATGTAAATATCTGACTTTCATGAAACTTTGTCTTACTAGTTATAGCATTTGTTAATAATTCTTCCCTTATTCAACTGCTACTATGTGTACCAAACTGAAATTTTCTAATTCTATAATTAATTTTATATTTATTAGCTTTATTTACGTATTTACATACTTGTATCAGTGTGACTCGTGGTTTATTTTATACTGTTATAATAATTTCTTGATTTATTCTATTGACATATTTTAGCCAGACAGCTAGGTAAATTTTTAAGAAAATCTTCTAGATACTACATATCCAATCTTAACTTATAGTCTATTTAATATAGTACTATTTTAGATAAAAGATACAAGCCTTACAATGGTACAATTCCACTTATCCCCTCCTGTGTTGTTACTGTCATTAATTTCACATTGATATAAGCTATAAACACCTAAATGCATTATTTTGGTTTTAAACAGTTATCTTTTAAAGAAAAATTTAAATGAGAAGAAAAGATGTAATGGTATTCCATGAGCTTACCATTCTCTTGTGTAGACCCAAGTTTTCATTTGGTATTGTTCTACCTAAAAAACTTCATTTAGTTTTTATTGAAGCATAAATCTTCTGCAGCTAAGTTCTCTCAACTTGCATTTATTTCAAAGTGTCTTAATTTCATCCTCATTTAAGGTTTATTTTTCACTGAATATAAGATTTTATGTTGAGAGTATTAATTATTTTCAGCAAGTTGGGACTAGCAGGTGGCGTAATGGTTACATCGCTGGACTCCCACATAATTGTCCACAGTTTTGAGTCCCGGACCCGGTGGCTTAAACTCACGCCAGATGTGTGTGTGTGCATGCCCAAAAATCTCAAGAGGAGAATGGAGGAGAAGGGACTGTGGTGTGACCCTGCCCCCCCCCCCCCGGGGGTATGATTTCTCACTTTCTATCTCTCTGGCAAGCACATGTGCCCTACAGCAAAAATCTCTCTAAAAAAAATTATTTTCAGCATGTTAAAGATGGTGCTACAATATCTTTTAGCATCAATCATCGTTTATGATTTTAAGTTAGTCATAATTCATATTAGTTGCTTTTTCATGTAATTTTTTTTGTTGTTGTTTTCTGGGTATTTTGAAGATTTTTCTCTTCATCATCAGTTTTTTTTGGTAAGAATTATTTAATTTTATTTATTCATTTGTTTATTTTAATTTGACCAGAGAGAGACACGGAGAGAGAGAGAAATAGGGAAAGAATAAGTGAGAAAGTAGGTCACCAGGTCCAGAATTTGAACCATGGTCAGCCATGTGAGAGTGTCCAGGGCCTTAACCACCACACCACCTGCTGGTCCCCTTCATCATCAGTTTTCAATACTTTGGCTTTGCCGTACCAAGATATGGTATGCCCAGGTACTGCTTTCTAGTATTTGGAGTTCAGTGAAATTTCTGGATCTGTACACCAATTTTTTCACTAAGCTCCAAATACATATATTTTAGATTACTTGAATTTATTCCACAAGTCTCTGAGACTAATTTCTTTTAATATTTTTTCCCTTCTTTTCTTTAGACTGGATGATTTCTATTGATTGGTCTTTAAGCTCACTGGCCTTTTTAAACAATTTTCTCTTAGGTCTATCCAGTACATTTTTTGTTTTGGATTTTGCATTTCTTAGCTCTAAAATTTCAATTTTTTTAAAGTTTATTAATTTTGGGTTTCTCATGAGAAAGAGAGATAGGTATCCCTGACATCACTTTATCATACCACAGACTTCTCCCTACTCATCCTTTCAGCTAACCAGGATCCCAGAGGCTCATACCCACTTGGCTTGTTTCAGGTTGATCCTGAATCTGAACACAAGTCTTCATGTGGCTCCAGCATTGCCACATGGTAGGCTACTCCTGTACTACTACAGCTGAACCTTGTTTTTTCTTTCTTCTTTAAGAAATGTAGTTTTTATGATTCTTCTTTGAATTCCTATCTATTCAATCATTACAGTCATGTTTTCCTTTAAAAATCCTTGATTTTTTAAATAACAGCCGCTCTAAGGTTCTTGTTTGCTTATTTCAACATCTAGAACACAAAACAGTCTATGACTGTTAGATGCTTTTAATATTTGTATTCAATTTTTTTTGCTTCTTCACACACTTAGCAATGTGTTATTGAGTGCTATACATTGAGGATACTACAATGCAAAAGTCCAGTTATAATGCCCATATTAAAAGGATGTTGAATTTTATTTTATTAATAGTACAGCATTAAATTAGTGATAAATCTTTTAGATCATGTCAGAATTTGCTTTATGTTTTAAAAGGAGACCTATTTCAGTTTTATACATGGTCTTGGGATATGACCCTTAAGTATTTTTGAGGTTTCACATAAATGCCCAGTGAAGCTTCAGTTTGGCTGAATCAGAATTCCAGCATTTCTCAGAACTGTGAAACCTCTAGCATCACCATTTAGCTCCCATTCTCACAGCAGTGCCTTTTTGACAGGACTTGTCTACCTGCAGTCTAGCCTTCCATCAAGGACCCAAAGGGTATGACCATAAATACTTCTCTTCACAGAAGTTCCCATTTTCTGCTATTCTGCCATGAAAATGATAGATCTCTAATCATATCTTAGTTCTGAAGATTAATCTTTGGCTTTTTAACTTAGAGACATAATTTGTATTTGGGTCTTGTTCATGTATTTCCCATTTCTTGAGGATTCTAGTCTTACACTGTTCATTGTCCAGTGACTAAATATAGTTGTCCCATATTTTGTCCAGTTTCATAGTAGTTTACAATGAGTGCAAATGTCAAGTCTGAAACCAGTTTGTTCATTGGCTGGAAATGAAAGATCTCCATTTCCTAACTAGTAATATATACATTTTTTCTTTTTTTAGAGAGGCTTTTCACGTGCGCTCGCCAGAAAGAGACAGAGGGACAGAAAGCAAGAAATCACCCCCCGGGGGGGATGGCTACGCCACAATCCCTTTTCCTCCATTTTCCTCTTGTGACCTTGGGCATGCACTCACACACACCTGGCGTGAGTTTAAGCTGCCAGGTCTGGGACTCAAATTGTGGTAGACTACACGGGAGTCCAGCGACATAGCCATTACGCTAACTGCTGGTCCCCCTCACTAGTAATCTCTAGTTCATATAACACCCTAAGACCCAACTCTTTTTTGTGTGTTTCCTGTGATAGAAGATGGGATTTCAAAGAGCAAACTCATGGCCCTGGAAGATTTATCAATATGATGTCTAGTGCAAGCCACATATATCTTAAAGAAAATCATGTACAAATATGTGAAACTATTCTCCTCTTGAGCTAGAAGTGGGGAAATGGGAAAATGGGAAGTTACTAATACTTTTCCATGTTCATTGTTACTGTGCACACAATAAACTTCTTTTGCTCTTAATACAGGCTAATATTAAGAGCCCTTAATTTGAATTAATCATCTTCCCAATAAATAAGGGGTTTGTAAATTATTTAAGCTAGATTGTTATTCTGAAATAAGCACTTTTACTAAAACCTTCATGAATTTCAGAGGGGAAAAAAAGGGCAAACAATAGCTTTCTTAGACTTATAGTCATCAAGTCAAAATTCTCTAAGCTTTAGAGAACTTCCAGATCTTTCCTTCATGTAAGAAGACAGCTTGGTGTGATTGGAAATGGCACAGTTTTACAGTCAAACACACCTGGGTTTGAGTTACAACTCTCCCTGATTTTCATTATCAGTTTTCTGTAAAATGGGCACAGTATTCCTATTGTTTAGGATTATTATGAGAATCAAATAACTACTATAAAACCACTGGTATAATATCTGGCACACAGCAGGTGTGTATATACATACACATGCACTATATATATAAATAATATATAAGAATATGTAAAATACACACATTATTATACATTTATTTATATATATACACACATATAACATTTTGTATTTCCTTAGATTCATTTTGAGCATAAATTGATGACATATCAAATAGAATTTGTGGCCTTTAGTGATTAATAGGTCAAACATAATAGCACACTGCAGGAAGTTACACAAAATGAGAAAGCAGTGCCAAGTTTAATACTTCACTCACTTTCCAAAAATATACTGAAGAATGTCTGCTTGCAGTAATGGCAAATAAGGTTATATCAGATCAATACTTTTGTTGAGAACAACTAGAAAATCTGGATAAAATACTTTTTAAAATTCTGCTTGAAGACACTGGAGAACTACCAAAGCAGTGTGTATTTGAGGGACCAAGATACTAGACAGAAGTGAAACTCAGAGAGGTAAGCCTGACATTTGGTGCTGCCTTTCCTTTTCAAAGCATTTGCCAATTTATAATTGGCGGCCAAGAGGCTGTGAAACTTAACAGAAATAGTGATTGACAAGGTGAGAAGCTGCACAGAGCTTTAGGTAGACTCACTGGGATAAGGGTAAAAAGATGTACTTCAGAGCCTGGTGAGGAGGAAGCACTTTCAACTGGGACTCCTGAGGGGCTATGTTCTTGAAATAAGTAGAAATAAGCCAGCTCTCACACTGAAACTCAGCTTCAAATAAATTCAATCCCAGAAGAGAATAAGGTGTTCTAACCCTTACACTACCTGCCAGGAGTAGATGTAAATTCTTTCTGTAGAAAAATATCCTCACACATGGCTTCAAGTTATCACTATATTTTTCAAATGTGATATCAATATTAAATTTTTAAAAAACCAACAAACAAGTGAAGAAATAAAACCCAATTACTAAGAATAACATTAACAAAAACTCCCTAGGTTTGGCCCTGTAGCACAGTAGTTAAGGGAGCCCAATTCCATGTGGTTTACTGTGGTTCAAATGCCAGCCCTAGTGGCTTGAAAAACCTAACAGCCACATGTACATGCATGACCAAAATCCTGACAAGATGGAGAATGGAGAGAGATTGCAGCATCCCATCAGGGGTGCTTTCCCTCTTCCAATCCACTAGCCATCTCTCTTTGGTGAGCCCATGAACTCTCTGGGAGGAAGGTATTAAAAAGATAAAAGGGAAGAGAAAAAAACTACCAGAAAACATATAACTAATAAGCTAATATAAGAAGAAAATGAAATCATATATTTAATACAAAAAAAAAGCAGGGAAGGGGAGGACTGTGAGAATATGTCAAAGTAAGAAGCACCAGGAATATGTCTCCTAATTTAGACAAAATTACCTTGTCAAAATCTGTCTGATAGGGCCAGCAGGTGGCATGGTGGCTGAGGTGCTGAACTCCCACATGTCTGACCACGGTTCAAGTCCCAGACTTGGTGGTTTGTCTTCTCATTCTCCCTTTCTCTCTCTGGTCAAAATGGAAGAATAATGATAATACAGAAAATTAAAAATAAATAAATCTTTAATAAAAATCTGATGAAATTGTTCTGGAACTTTGGAGTCCACTGAAGGCTTGACACTTTCAGGGAAAACCTTGGGTTGTGAATTTCCAGTTAATTTCATCCAATTTGAGCACTTAGCACAGTAGCAGTTACCCCAACCCAGCTATGTAGTGGAGAACTGTGCATGCCTTTCAGGGAAGCTTGTGGTCAGTGGACTAAAACCAGGTTGGGCAATGGTTATCCTGCTCTCCAAATATAGAATATTTGTGCTTTGATCATGAACTGATGTTTCTGATCACAGAGATGCAGACCAAGAGGCAAGGGGCCATTTTTGTACCATTCTTCATTGTTATAAGCCCCTCTCCCTAACTGAAATAACTTCCACAGTTATTATTATCATCATTACATGTGATATATATCACATATATGTCATTATTATCATTATATGTCTCTCTCTATATATAGACACACACACACACACACACACACACATATACACCTATAAAGTGTGTGCACTCACTATAAAGACACCATAGTTCCACAGAGGTGGGGGAGTGAGAAAACACCTCCTGGGGGATGGTCACTCCACATTATCCTCCATTCTCCTCTTGGGATTTTGGGCACACACACAATTACTCAGCATGATTTTCAAGCTACTGGGTCTAGGACTTAAGCTATGTAGTCAACCATGTGGGATCCAGAGCTTTAACTCTATGCCATCTGCTGGCCGTAACTTTCAGAGGTTTTAAAGGACAAGCATTCTCTTTTCCCTCCATTATTTTTCTTTTCCTCCTTCTGAGGACAATATATTAACAATTAGGACATTCAAGACCCATTTAATTGTTGTACATAGAGAGTTGGCGCCCACATGGCTGATCATCATTTGAATTCCAGCCCTGGTGGCTTGAAAAACACCAGGCACGTATGTATACTTGGCCAAAATCCTGACAAGATTGAGAAACAAGAGAGAGATTATTGTGGTGTGACTATAGCCCATGGGGGGAGGGATGGAGGGTTTGTTCTCTCTTTCTCTCAGTTGTGACTTCATATGCCTCTGGCAAAAAAAACAAACAAAACCAACTAGAACACTCAAAAGTAACTGCATATAGAAGGAGAATTAGAAAGTGGCCAAACACACTGAGCAAAAAAAAGGTATAGGTTCATAAAAGACCTGAAAAGACACAAAATTTATAATTCAGGATGATCCTTGACATATCTAAAAAAGGAAAACAAACTAAAACAATTATTTTTATAAAGCAAATTCTGGGGGGAAGATGGAAAATCTGATTCTGAGAGTTATATTATTAGATTTAGATGTAAAGTTTTCAAGAATAATTTAATAAACCACGAGGTAGAAAAAAGAAACCACAAAGTGTACCCCATTTAACAGAGGAGTAAAAGTCAACAGAAACTGTCCTTGAAAAAATAACCTGATGGTAGAACTACTACACAAAGACTTTTAAAAAACTATCCTAAATATGATCAAAGAACTAAAAGAAAATGTGAAGAAAAGTCAAGAAAATTATGAATAAACAAAATAGAGACATCGATGAGATAGAAAGCTAAAGATAAACCAAAAAGAAGTCCTGGAGCTGAAAAGTACAGCTGAAATGGCAAATTCATCAGAGGGAATATAGGACAATAGAAGTTATTGAACTAGGGTACAGAAGAGAAAAGAAAAGAAAAAAGGCTGAAGAAAGGTAAACAGAACTTAAGGGATCTGTGGGACACACTAAACAGATGTATGTGCTCATTTGTAGGATTCCCAGAAGAAATATAAAATATTTGAAGAAATAGTGGATGAAAACTTTCCAAACTTGATGAAAGACCCAAATATGAATGTTCAAAAAGCTCAATAAACTTCAAAAAAGATTAAGAGAAGAAACTTACACCAAGACACATTCTAATCAAACATTCAAAAGTGAAAGAGGATCTTGAAAGCCACAAGAAAGAAGTGACTTATCACATACAAGGGACTCTTAATAAGATTATTAGCCGATTTCTCATCAGAAACTTTGATGACCAGAAGGCAGTAGTGCTAAAAGGAAAAACAAACAAACCAAAATCAAAACCAAAACCAAAACCAAACCAAACAAAACAAAATAACAAAACACAGTCAGCTATGAATTCTGTATCTGGCAAAATTGTTCTTCAAAACTGATAGAAAAGGGACCAGCAGTTGGCATAATGGCTATGTCTCTGAGAGTCCTGGACACGGTGGCTTAAACTTATGCCAGGTGTGTGTACATGTGTGCCCAAGATCCCAAGAAAATGGGGGAGAAGGGATTGCAGCATGGCCCTCCCCCCTGGGGGGTTGATTTCTTGCTTTCTTTCTCTCTGTCTCTGTCTTTCCAGCGAGCGCACACGCCCTATAGCAAAAAAAAAAAAAAAAAAAAAAAAAAAAAAAAAAAAAAAAAAAAAAAAAAAAAAAAAAAAAACAAACAAACAAACAAAAAAAACCCCACAAAACAAAAAACAAACAAAAAAAAACTTTCAAAAAAACCCCCCACAAAAAAACAAAAACAAGCCACAACAACAACAACAACAACAACAACAAAAATTGATAGAAAAATGTACACAGTCCCAGATAAATGAAAGTTAGGTAGTTCATTACCACTAAGTGTGCCCTTCAATATATGTTCAAGAGAGTACTGCAGGGAAAAAGGAAAGGGGATTAGACCTTAAGTTGAAGCCATACAAAGAAATAAAGATCTTGATAAGGAACTACATAAGCAATTTAAAAAGCTAGCATTATTGTAACAATAGTTTGTAATTCCACTTTTTGCTTTTTATATGATTTAAAAAACTAAGGCATTGGGAACCAGCAGTTAGCGTAATGGCTATGTCGCTGGACTCCCATGTAGTCGACCGTGGTTCACGTCCCGGACCCGGTGGCTTAAAACTCACGCCAGGCGCATGTGCGTGCGTGCCCAAGATCCCGAGAGGAGAATGGAGGAGAAGGGATTGCGGCGTGACCATCCCCCCTGGGGGGTGATTTCTCGCTTTCTGTCTCTATGTCTCTCTCTCTCTGTCTGGCGAGTGCACGCGCCCTATAGCGAAAAACCTCTCCAAAAAAAAAAAAAAAAATCGTAATAATAATAAAAAAAAAACTAAGGCATTTAGGAAATTATTAGTCTGAAAATAAGTATTATTGTAACCTTGATTTATAACCCCACATTTAGTTTTTTCATAAGAGACTAATACATCTAAAGAATTTTTAGTTTATGCTTTGGGGAACAAAATGTATCATGATGTAATTTTTTGATATTAAAAACCAAAAGGGGTGGAGAGAAAACTATAAAGGAATAATTTTTTGTACATTATTTAAACTGGTATCAATCCAACTTAGAGTATGGTAACTTTAGAATGCTACACATATTCCCCATGATAAACACAAATAAAATACCTATAGAATATACACAAAAGGCAAGGAGAAACAAATTTAAATCATTACAAAAAACAACTAAACCTAAAAAATTACTAATTCAGGAAAAGAGATACACAACACCTATAAGGAATAAAGAAAATAGGAAAATAATAGAAGCAATAGATTTAATTTCAATCAAAAGATGATTACTAGGATAGATAAAAACATATGTTCTAACTATATACTGTCTACAAGGGACTCATTATAGATCTAAAGACACAAAGAAATTGAAAAATGAAAGGATGAAGAAAGTTTTTTCCTATGTAAAAGGTTACTCAAACAGAGTAATTGTGGCTATTATAATGTCAGACAAAATGACAATAAAGCAAAAAAGGGAGACAAAGGAGGACATTATATATTAATAAAAGATCTAATACCATGAAAAAAGATAACAATAATAAACATTCATGTACCCAATAATGGACTATTGAAAATATTTGAAGCAAAAAAATGACAGAATTGAAGGAGAAATAGACAGTTCTATAATAGTTGGAGACTTCAAAACTCATTCTCAATAACAGCAAGAACAAGACAGAATATGTATAAGTAAAAACAAAACTTAAGACAATAAACCAATGAGAACTAGCAGATATATACAGAACATCCTACCTAACAACATTTAAGTAGCATATACATTTTTCTCAAGTACACGAGACATTTGCCAAGAGAGACCATCTGTTAGGCCACAAACTGAGTCAATAGGTTTTAAAGATAGATATCATATATTTTCTCTCACCACAACAGGATAAAGTTAGAAGTCAACAATAGATGTAAAAGTAGAAATTTCACAAATTTGTGGAAAGTAAATAACACACTCTTAAAACAAACAGTGGATCAAAGGAGAAAATTAGAAAATACTTGGAAACTTTTGTTTCCACAAAATACCAAAATGTATAGGACACAGCAAGAGTACCACTAAGGGGAAACTTTATAGTTATAAATGTTTACAATAAAAAGCAAGGAAAATTTTGGGCTAGCAGAAGAGATGAAGGTTAAGGTGCCTGGATCCCACGTGACTAACTGCACAGTTTGAGTCTCAGATCTGGTGGACTTAAAAACACACTGGATGAATGTACAAGAATGCCCAAAATCCTACGAAGAGAATGGAGGATGAGATTGTAGTGTGGTCATTCCCCTCACCCCACCCCCCTGCCAGGTGGTGGTGGTGGTGGTGGTGATGGTGGTGGTGGTGGTGGTGGTGGTGGCAGTGGGGTGATGACCCCCATCTTGTTTCACTTTCCCTTTGTTTCTCTCTCTCTCTCCCTCTCTGTCTCTCTCTGACAAGCACACACCCTATAGCAAACTGTAAAACAAACAGAAACAAACAAACAAACAAACAAAACCCCAAGAAATATCTCAAATCGAAAACCCAATTTTACCACTTAAGGAACTACAAAAGAAGAAACTACACAGAAAGTTAACAGAAGAAAGGAAATAATGAATATTAGAGTAGCGAAAACAAAATAAGAGAATAGAAAAGCAATAGAGAAAATAGATGAAACCAAAAGCTAATTCTTTGCAAAGAACAAATTAATCTTTACTTAGATTAACTAAGAAAAAAAGAGAAGATTCAAAGTATTAAAATCAGAATGAAAGTGGGGACATTACTGTTGACTGTATAGAAATGAAAAGAACTGTAAAACAGTACTATGAATAAAATGTATGGCAACAAATTGAATAATCTAGATGAAATGGACAAATTCTTAGAAACCTCAAGCTTACCCAAACTAAATCATGAAAAAATGGAAAAACAGAATAGACCTTTATATAATAAAGTGATTGAATCTGTAATTAAAAATCTCCTGACAAAGAAAAGTCCTGTACCTGCTGGTTTCACAAATGAATTCTAACAAACATTATAAAAATATATACTGGGCCAACCTTGTAGCTTAGTGGTTAAGGGAACTAGATTCCACATAGCCAACCACAGTTCAAGTCCTGGCCCAGCAGCTTAAAATACACAGTGGGCACATGTAAGCATGTGCCCAAAATCCAACAGATGAAGAAACGGAGAAAAGATTGTGTGTGACCACTCCCTGTTGGAGGGTACTTTCTTCACCTTGCTCACATCCCTCCTCCCCTGGTGTCTGTAGAGTGTGCACCTACTTTATGACAATTAAAAAAAAAATAAAAATAAAAAACTAAACCAATATAAATCCTCAAATATTTACCCACAAAACTGAAGAGGAAACCTTTCCTAACTCATTTTCTAAGGTCAGCATTACTCTAATACCAAAACCAGACAAAAGACTACAAAAAAAGAAAACTATGGGGCCAGCAGATGGCATAGCGTTTACATTGCCGGACTCCCACATGGCCAACTGTGATTTGAATCTTGGACCTGGTGGCTTGAAACTCATGCCAGGCACATGTGCATGTGTGCCCAAGATCCCAGGAGAAGAATGGAGAAGGGATTGTGATGTGGCTCTCCTCCCTGGGAAGGGTGATTTCTCACTTTCCCTCTCATTGTCTCTGTCTCTCTCTTTCTCTGGTGAGCACACAAGCCTTAGGACAAAAATCTATATGTAAATAAACAAACAAGCAATGGACTCATATTCCTTATCAACACTGATGCAAAAATTCTTAAACAGATACTAGCAAAGTGAAATCAGTAGCATATTTAAAGGATCATGCACCATGACCAAGAAGGATTTATTCCTGCAGTGCAAGCATGGTTCAATATATTTACACTGATCAATGTAATGAACTATGTTTACAGAATGAAGGAGGAAAAGCACATAATCATCTTAACTGAAGTAGAAAGAACATTTGGCAAAATTCAAAATCCTTTCAAGATAAACACTCAACAAACTAGGATAGAATGAAACTACCTCATCATAATTAAAGGCATATATGAAAACCCCACAGTGAACATCATATTCAATAGAGAAGACTCAAAACATCTCTTCTAGGATCAAGGAAAGGTACACATACCTGCTTTTGACAATTCTATTTAAAATAGTACTGGGGCCAGCAGATGGCTTGATGGTTAAGGCACTGGACTTCTACATGGCGGACCCTGGTTTGAGCCCTGGACCTGGTGGCTTAAAAATCATGCTGGTGCATGTGAGTGTGTGCCTAAAAGTCCTGAGAGGAGAATGGAGGAGAAGGGATTATGGGGTGGCCATGTCCCCTGGGGGTGGTTCCCCACTTTCCCTCTCTCCGTCTCTCTCTCTCTCATACCCCATGGCAAGAGACCTAAAAAAAAAAGTACTGAAAGTTCTAGCCAGAGCAATTAGACAAGAAAAATAAATAATAGGCATCTAAATTGCAAAAGAAGAAATAAATTATTTTGTTCATAGTTGACATAATCTTGTAATATATAGAAAATGCTAAAAGAGAGAACATCTGTTTGGTCACAAACTAAAACCCAGTTGGGTCACCAAAAACCCATTTAGAAGTAATAAATGAAGCAGAAAATAAATACACAAAACATCAACTTTCCTTTCTATAAACTAACAGTGAACAATCAAAAGGAAATTGCCAAAATAATTCCACTTAAAATAGCATCAATCCATCAGTAAATTAATAAAATTCTTAGGAATTAACTTAAAGAAGTAAAAGGCCTTCAGAAAACACTGATGAAAGAAATTAAAGACATAAATAGATATCCCATGTTCACAGACTGGAAGATTTAATACTGTTAAGATTTGATACTACCTAAAGTAATCAATAGATTTAATCCAATGATATCAAAAGTTCGAAGATTTTTTTTTTTCAGAAATAGAAAAATCCATCCTAAAATTAATATGGAGTCACGAAAGATCCTATAACTAAAATAATCTTGAAAAAGAACAAACCTAGAGGACTCACATTCCCTGATTTCAAAACTCATGGCAAAGTTACTGTATACAAGACAGTGTAGTACTGGCACAAAGAGCGATACATAGGCCAATGGAGTACAATAGAAATAAAACCTTCATTTACGATCAAATTATTTTTGACAAGGATACCAAGGAAGGTTTACCAATGTACACCCCAGTCAATGATTACTTAAAACTGCCCATTTCTGGGGACCAGCAGTTGGTGTAATGGCTATGTTGCTGGACCCCATGTAGTCAACTGAGGTTTGAGTCCCAGACCTTGTGGCTTAAACTCATGCTGGGTGCGTGTGAGTGCATGCCCAAGATCCCAAGAGGAGAATGGAGGAGAAGGGATTGCGATGTGGCCATGCGTGCAGGGAGTAATTTCTCGCTTTCTGTCTGTCTCTATCTTTCTGGCGAGCGCACACACCCTATAGCAAAAAAACCTCTCCAAGAAAAAAAAAATTGCCCATTTCTGAATACCTTAGTTCAAATAATTCTTTCACAAACAGTGAGAGCAAACATTTTTCTCTATGTTTATTGGTCATTTATATTTCTTATTTTGTAAATTGCATGATTATGATTTCTAGTCTTTTACTGAAGTGTTTTACTTTTTATTGGTTATTGGCTTTGTGTATTAGATATATTAATTCTTTGTATAGAACATGCTGCAAATGGTGAGTCTGTTGGTCCAACAAAATTTATTTAAACTTCTCCCTAGTGATTTAAAAGACTACGTTACTGTATACTAAATCAATATTTATGCATCTGAATATATTTCTAGGCACTATACCACAGTGGTTAAGAGTATGGAGTCTGAAACCAGGATGACTTTATTTAATTTCCAAGTCTCTGGTAGAAACTACTTTTAAACTTCAAATCTCAATAGTTATCTATATTTTGGCATTATTAATATGACAGATGATATAATATAATATGAAATAATACTTAAAGATTTGAAAAGTGAGTAATATACAACATACACTAGAAATGCTAGTTACGAAGTTACTGCAGTATGATAGACATTTCATATACAGGCACTTCTCGCTTAACTAAGTTACAGTCCTACGACTAGGCTGTTAAGCGAATTGGTAGATAAGGGAGAAGCTTGTGGTGTGTCATGACACCAGAGGGTATATATTTCTCAATAGATATCACCAGACTCCACGCTAGAATAATATAATTCTATCTATACAAAAAGCATACATAAGTTCCAGAAAGTGACAAGACACACCAAAACACAATAATACAAATTCAGTGTAATTGTTTTTATTTATACAGTGTAATTGTTTTAATTTATATTCAATAATACAAATTCAGTGTAATTGTTTGTATTTCATTGTTTTATTTTATTTATTTAGTACTATGGGTTTATAATAAAGTACAAATTTATGAATGTGATATGTAGTCTTGTGTGATTACAAACGCTTCATATAGTGAATACTAACTGATCATGGGGATGAGACAAAGACTGAGAAAGGGGATTCCCAATACACAAAGACTGAGGAAAGGGATTCCCTTTGTTGAAGAGCAGGTTGTTAAGTCCCAGCATTAAGCAGGTAGGTCATTAAGTGAGGAATGGCTGTATATCAAACTGGTAATACTTGAAACAAACTGGTAATTTACACATTATTATCAGCACTTCACAGGTAATAAAACGAAGACAAAAAATTTTGTGTAAATTATACAAAATTATACAGCTACTATATGAGGGAGCTTGAAATTGAATCAATGAGCCTTCAATATTTAAAAAAAAAAAAAGAAAAAAAAATAACATTATGATTCTGGACCTGAAAAAATGGGTCTAAAAGAACTCACCTCTTCATCTATTTTACACTATATATGAGCCTTGTCCCTTTTTATTGGGTTGTGAGAAAAGTAATAATGTATTTTTCTTTGTTCTTCTATGCAAAAATGTGTCAGGACTTTTCCTAAGACCTAATAGTTCTCCACACAGCGGCCTAAGGGATCATACTCTCAATAAGAACTCAGGAAACTGTGGCCTGCGAGGCAAAGATGACACAAAAAGTTTTTCACAGTTTTAAATCATTGAAAAAAAAATCATAAGAATAGTATTATGCTGACACTTGAAAATTATATGATATTCTAAGGTGTGTAAATGACGTTTTATTGGAACACAGCAGACTCACTTGCTTATGTATTTTGCCTATGGCTACTTTTGCTCTACAACAGCAGAATTTGAGTAGTTGTAACAGAGACCATGTGGCTTGTAAAATTTAAAATATTTACTACTTTGCCCTTTATAGAAAAAGTCTGCAGACTTCTGGTTAAAAAGATAGTAAGTGTCTTCCCTCCTTTTAAACCATTTAGAAGCTTCTCATTGCCTTTAAGAGAAATACATGGTATGTAAGCCCCTCTAGTCCCAACTTTTTGGTTTCCCCTCATAGCAAATTTCTTGTCATGTTGTATGTCTTGTATCTCTACCACTGATAGATACTAATGCAAAAAGGACTATTTTGACGTAACTAATACTTTTTTGTGATCTCTTTGTGATCTATATAGTATTTTTAGGAAGACTTTTAGGAAGACATTTAGGAAGACATAATCTTAGTGACTAAAATCATTTATAAGTAAGATTTGTTTATTTTATAAACTTTTTTTGTTTGTTTAGATTTTTTGGGATAGGGCATGTGTGCTTTTCAGAGAAAGGAAAAGTGAGAAATCAACACCTCCCCCCCTCCCACGGGGAGATGGCCATGCCACCATCCCTTCCCTCCATTTTCCTCTCAGGATTTTGGGCCACTCACACAATACACACACGCTTGGTGTGATTTTAAAGCTGCTGAGTCCAGGACTTGAACTGTGGTTGGCAATATGGGAGTCCAGTGCCTTAACCACCACTCCACTTTCTGACCCCTATTTTATGAACCTTGAATATCAAAAGTGGTAACATTTTCCAGTAAGGCTACAGACTCCTGGCTAAATAAAATTTAAATAGTAAGAATCAATCTATTAGAAAACATGGGGCTGGCTGGCTGGTTCTGTGGCCTGGTTGTTAAGGCATTCAGATCTCACATGGCTGACCCCACAGTTCTAGTGCTGGACCTGATGGCTTGAAAAACATGCTGGGCATGTGTGCATGTATGCCCCAAATCCCAAAAGGAGGAAGAAATGGAGAAGAAATTGCAGCAAGGGGTATGCTTTCTCCTCTCCCTCTGGCAAACATACACACACTCTAGCAAAAAAAGAAAAAAAGAAAGAAAACATGATAAATTCTTTTAGACAATTTCAGTGTGGAGTGTCAAATGTACATAGTAGATTGCTTATGTGCTGAAATGAAACTCTGAGGTCTTAATGCTTTCTGTATTTGAGCTTTCTTAAGGCACTTTGGGCTATAAGCAAAAGTTCTGTAAGAATGAGGATGCTGCATTTGAATTCTGTTTACTTCTGCAAATGAAAAGTAAGGCAAAAACATTTTTCTCCTTTGTTATCTCGTGTCTTTATCTTGTGAATGTAAAAATTCTTATGGGGCTGATTCTATAGTACAATAGCAATGTGCTGCTCAAGAGAAGCCAGATTTCACATGATGACTGAGGTTCAAATCCCTACTGGAGTCAGCCTGAAACACACCAGGCAAGCCAGTGGCCAAGATCTGACAGGCTGGAGGAAGGGGACTGTAGAATGTGAACAGATCCTGTGGAGAGTGCTTTTCTCTTTCTCTTTCTCTCTCTCACACACACAAGTGTGCATGCACTCTATCATGAATAAAGAAAAATAAAAGAAATTAAAAACCACTCTTATGTGATATAGTGAGCTTATTTGGATTGAGATTTGAATTAACATGGAAACTTTCTTTATGTGTGTGCTAAACAAACTAAATGCTGAAATAGATATGATTTTGAAAAACAGCTTAGAAGGTAGCTTTGATGATTATGTATATTAATAAGAAAAGCAGTAGAAATTATATAATGCCTTAGAGAGAAATTGTGTTAGGAATCAAACATTTTAATACTTATCTCTCATAGTTCTTGGCTAGAAAAAAGATTAGGACTCCAGATATAAAGTATTAAAAAAAAAAATGACGTGGGACCAGCAGTTGGCATAATGGCTATCGCTGGACTCCCCATATAGTTGACCGTGGTTTGAGTCCTGACCCAGTGGCTTAAACTCATGCCAGGTGCGTGTGCGTATGTGTCCAAGATCCCGAGAGGAGAACGTAGGAGAGGGGACTGTGGCATAGCCATCCCCCCAGGGTGTGATTTCTTGCTTTCTGTCTCTCTTCCTGATGAGCGCACACGCCCTATAGCCAAAAACCTCTCAAAAAAAAAAAAAAAAAAAAAAAAAAAAGATGGTGAAAATCTACTTTTATTGGGGTGAGTAAGCAACAAAGGTGAGAAGGTAGAGATAAGGGAGAAAGTAAGGTCAGAAAGCATAAAAATATCATAATTAAATTTCGGACATTGTGATATCTGTATGTATAGATTTTGATGAAAATAAAATCTTCCCTAAATATACCAAAATGCTTATTAGGCATACAAAAAAGAGATGACAACTAACAGAATACTCAGAATATTACTTTTTGAAGTAATTAAAAAGATTTTTTCATGAACAATGAAAAAACAGAATTGAATAATGTAAGTTTAGAATATCAATTCAATCCAAAAACAAGTGGCCCAATGTGACAAAGCCAAATTAATATTTAAAACATAAACGCTGGGCCAGCTGTTGACATAGTGGTAAAGGCAGCTGGAGCCCACATGGCTGACTGCATAGTTCAACTCCCGGACCTGGTGGCTTGAAAGTGTGTATGTGTGTATGTGTGTGTGTGTCCCCAAAATCCTGAAAGAAAGGAAAAATGGAAGAGAAAGGGCTGTGGCATAATCATCCATCCCTATGGGGGGGGGGCGCTTTCTCACTTTCCCTCTGGTTAGCACATGTGCTCTCTGGCAAAAGTAAAAATAAATAAAACATTGGGGGCCAGCAGATGGCATGGTGGTAAGGCGCTGGACACTCCCACATGGCCAATCACGATTTGAGTCCTGGACCTGGTGGCTTGCTTTCTCACTTTCCCTCGTCTCTGTGTATGTCTCTCTCTAGTAGAATTAAAATAAATGAATGAATAAATAAAATTTAATAAATAATTATTGATAAATAAATAAATAAAATATCAAAGCTTAAAGCACAAAATGTCTTCATTGTGCAAAAGATTCAAGTAAAGGAGACTTTGAGAGGTTTCTGTTGCTTTCAAGAGGCTTTTGCTATCTATCTATCTATTTATTTATTTATTTTGGGGACAATGAAATAAATCATGCAGAGTAGAATATGTTGGGAAGACAGGAAAGGACCATGCCTTTGCTCCTCTGCTCTCGCTGAGGCACTTTTATAGAAAAGTTTGTAAAACAAGATCCTGATACAGACACAAAGAACTGTAAGGAACTGGTCAGTTTTACTGTTCTATAGCTAATAAATGGGAGGACTAGGGTGAATATGAATTTATAACCTCTTGGACCCACTTTACACTGTGGTTACCTTAAAAATACATGTGAGAACATTCGCAATTTGTTCATTCTCACTAAAATATAAGGGACAAATTGTGCACATTCAAGATCTATGGGACGTGTTTAGCCCTATGTCCTAGCTTCTTGGCTTCTTCAGAGAATGGATTAGAAAGACATTTAAGCTTATTAGATAGAAAGGTGTCATCCCCTCACATCAAGGTACAAAAGGAGGAAAGTTCAAGAATTATAAATTCTTAGAAAACATAAAAGATCTTTTGGGTCCTGGCAAGGAAAATGTCAACAAGTCAAAAGATACTAGATGGCTATTGACCAGTTTCACGAAGGCAAAGCTGCAAGCCAAGATGGAATAATGCTTTCCGACCATATGTCTAAGGCTGCAAATGACACTAATCCTTTTTAATGGTCACAAAAACTGACAACTTACTCAGCCTTAGAACTGAAGGCACAAAATCATCTCTGGGAATGACTCACCATAAACAGGTCACGAGCACCAATGTCAACAGCTAGGAGAAATGCCTTTTCAAATCTCTGGTACCTATAAGGAAGAAAATTCATGTTACATGTTAGCTGTGAACAAAACAAAATAAAATTTGACTGTTTAATGCATTTATATCACACTGTTTTTGTTCCTTTAATGGGAAAAATATTTTCAAACAGAAGGATTTTGGTCTGCTAGGATTCCCCCGTACATGAAATGTTATTGTACTCAGGAGGTGCTGAGGCATAGAGCCCCTGGAGGCCTAAATGTAACATTCAAGAATAAGTATGATTCCAAGTAGACACTGCTGAACATGAGGAAACAATAGCTTAGAAAACAGGTTCTTATCATTTTTACCTTAGTGGGTTTTACAGGAGAACTGTATGAGCATATAGAGAATATATTAAGATTAAAACCAAGAAATTATCTAATTATACTTTTGTGCTTCTCAGGTAAAAATGCTGAGAAGTCAAATGCTGCATTTTTACAAATGTCTCATCTTTTTGAACTTGGAAAAAAATTACATACTTTTGTAAATGACAAAGTAAATGACTATCAATTTTTAAAAAAATATTGCTTCTCTACTATTTTTCATAATTATTCTCTCTTTCCTTGAAATGTAATTTTCAGAATTTTCTTTGTGGAAGTATAACTTTATATTAAGCTATATCAGAGCAAACTTCAGTTTAGTTACCATTACAGAAAGTTTAAGATCTTGAGTGAAAAGCATGTCATAAATATATAGTTCACAGAGATATTTAGAATGGAAGGTCATTGTAATTTTGTCTAAATACTAAGATTTATGTAGATTTAGCTATCTTTTTTATTTCTTATACTCTAGAAGCAAGCAGAAAAAAGTATTCTATGTTCTCCATTTTATATTGTAAAATGTGGTAGAAAAATACGAGATTTCAAATTAAAAAATAGCAGAACTATGGAATTTAATTATTAATATTTTACATAAATTTTATCAGTGAACAGCTAACATAATCAAAATTAAAATGAACAAGGCTTGTTAATATTATATATGTGCTGTTATGTCCAGAAAATGGAACATTTGTACATCTATGTTATATTTGGTGACTGTTACCCTCCATCTCCTCCTTCTCCCTTCTTATTTGTGCCCCCAGTGTTTCTCTGAATTTCTCTCAGCCATACAAAATAAAATGGCAGTAGTGTGTATTTTTGTGGATGAAGAGGAAGAGGTCAGAGGATTTAATGAGTTACACAACTTGTCTGTGCATTTCTTGCCATTTTGTAATTGTCTCTACTTCACTGTAGCTATTCTGGCAGCAGTAATCACCTAGTTTCTTTTTGTTTGCCTTTTTTTTTTAAGTTTTGCCATCAGGCATGTGTGCTGGTCAGAGGGAAGAAAAATGAGAAATCACCCCCACTCTCTAGGAAGGATAACCATGCCACAATCCCTTCTCCTCTGTTTCTCCTGGGATTCTGGCACACATGCCTAGAGTGATATTCAAGCACCAGAACCAGAACTTAAACTATGAAGTTGGCCATGTGGGATCCAACCTCTATACCACTTCTATACCATCTAGCTTCTAATGATCAAACTTAAAGTTCTCAGGCTGGCCACTGAGGGGCAAGCAGTAGAGCACCACTGCACAAGACTAGGGCCACCTGGGAGACCGGGTTCAGATTTCACAACAACCTGAACAGGTCAGGTATGACAGTGTGTGCCTGTCAACCTAACTCACTGGGACACTGGGGCAAAGTATTACAGCATGAGACCCTGTCAAAAATACCTTTCTCTTTCTTCCTGTTCCCTCTACCCAGATGTTCATAGAACTTTACTTATAATGTCCCCAAACTAGAAAAAACCAAAATGCCTCTTGATAGCTGAATTCAATGATTTCTTTTTGTTTTAAATTGTACTTTATAAAATAACAATTCTGGGAGAGTCAGACCAGAAACTTCATTTGTATGTAAAAAAGTAATATCCACGAAATTTATTTATAAGAAACACCTTATTGGGGGGAACCAGCAGTTAGCGTTATGGCTATGTCACTGGACTCCCATGTAGTCGACCACGGTTAGCCTCCCAGGCCCAGTGGCTTAAAAATCACACTGGGTGCATGTGTGTGCATGTGCCTAAGATCCCGAGAGGAGAATGGAGGAGAAGGGATTGCAGCATGGCCATCCCCCCTGAGGGGTGATTTCTTGCTTTCAGTCTCTCTGTCTCTCTCTGTCTGACCTGTGCACGCGCCCTATGGCAAAAACTTCTCAAAAAAAAAAAAAGGAAGAAACATCTTATTGGGACCAGCAGTTAGCGTAATGGCTATGTCACTGAACTCCCATGTAGCCAACTATGGTTCAAGTCCTGGGCCTGGTGGCTTGAACTCACGCTGGGTGCGTGTGCATGCGTGCCCAAGATCTTGAGAAGAGAATGGAGGAGAAGGGATTGCGGTGTGGCCATCTCCCCTGGGGGGGGGGGGGGTGATTTCTCGCTTTCTGTCTCTCTGTCTCTCTGGCGAATGCACGCGCCCTACTGCAAAAACCTCTCCAAAAAAAAAAAAAAAAAAAAAGAAAAGAAACATCATATTTATTTATAAGAAACATTTCTCTGGGACCAGCAGTTGGCATAATGGCTATGTCACTGGACTCCCATGTAGTCGACCACAGTTCAAGTCCTGGACCTGGTGGCTTAAACTCTCACTGGGTGCATGTGTGTGCATGCCCAAGATCCCGAGAGGAGAATGGAGGAAAAGGGACTACGTGGTCCGGCATCCCCCCAGGGGTTGATTTCTCACTTTCTGTCTCTGTCTTTCTGGCGAGCGCACATACACTATAGCAAAAACCTCCCCCCAAAAAAGAAAAAGAAACATTTCTGCAGCAAATGGTGCAAATCAAACCTAATCTTAAATGGAATTATCTTATAGACAAAATAATAGAAATCTGAGATTTGTTATACAGTGATTATTCAGAGAAATTCAAGCACTCATTAGCTTGCTGTTAGTCCCAGTTACTAGATCTAACACTAGTGATTGTTTTCTGACAAAAGCTAATGCAAAAACCTATACTCCCTTTGATAAACCTTTGTTAACTTTCATTTTTTAAAAATTTTGCAAATTCTTTTAATTTTTTCCATCATGAAAAATTTTGAAACGGCTGCCATACCTATGCCAAACACAGTTTTACTAGAGATTTCCCTTAGATGTCTATATCCAGTGAGTAACGTACATTATTCTTTTGTCGCACAGAAAAACCTGTTTTACTAACCTTTTACCACTCAGCAGCTTCTCAATGGTCATTTTTTATCTCTGTATACAGGAAAATTGTGTATTCTCCATCAAGTGCTTCAGGCTAACAACAGGTGTTAATTAAAAACTGCTGGTAATAGCCCATCCTTTATTTCAATAATTCTCTGTAGCTTTTCTTCCATTCCAGCTGTAGGTCTTTTGTTGTAGTAATCATTTTAAACTAATAGGAAAGCCATGTTTTACTGAGCAAAACTATCAGGATGACTACCCACCATCAGTGTCTCAACTCAAAGTCACAGCTCTGGTTGAGTGAACTATATTCAGGAATAGCAGATGGCATTACAATTACATGGTGGACTTCCATACAGCCAACCATGGCTCAAGTCCTGACCCTGGTGACTTGAAACTCATGTTGGGCGCATATGTGTGCCTTTGTGCCCAAAATCCTGCGAGGAGAATGGAGGAGATGGGACTGTGGCGTGGCCATTCCCACTGGCTCTCATTTTCTGGCTTTCTCACTTTCTGGCTCTGCAGCAACACACTCTATAAAGAAAAATCTCTTAAGAAAAAAACGAACTACATTGGGGCCAGCAGGTGGTGTGGTGGTCAAGGCGCTGGACTCTCACTTGGCTCACTGCAGTCCAAGTAACAAACCAGTGACTTGAAAATCACACCAGATGCATGTTGTTGTTAAAGCATTTCCAAAATCCTGAGAGGAGAATGGGGAAGAAGGGCTGTCACATGGCCATTACCCCTGGGGGAGTCATTTCTCACTTTTCCCCTTTTGTCTCTCTCTGGTAGGTGCAGGCACCCTATGGCAAAAACCTTAAAAAAAGAAAAGTGAACTACTGATATAATATATTCTAATGGCAAATGTCAATTGTCTTGATGTGGTATCTCAATATTTAACCATGGGAACAGGAACTTAGTTAAATGTATGTTGCTTTTCCAGCTCTCTTAGTACAGTGTTTTCATGAGACAATAGAAGAAAGGACGGGAATAGGGGCTGGCAGGTGGCATGGTGGTTAAGGTGCTGGACTCCCAAATGCTGACTGTGGTTTGAGTACAGGATCTGGTGGCTTGCTTTCTCACTTTCTCACTTTCTTTGTCTCTCTGGTCAAAATTTTAAACAACAATAATAAATGAATTAAATTAAAAAATAATTTTAAAAAGTGAAAAAAAAGGGGGGAATATATCTGAGAAAGACCAGGTCAGAATTCATAGTGACCTTAATCACCTAGACAAGTAGTCGGGAAAAAAATTAAGGTTGAAAAAGTAACTATATGGGATCAGCAGGTGGCATGGTGGCTAAGGTGCTGGACCCTCCCACATGGCTGATGATAGTTCAAGTCCTGGACCTGGTGGCTTGCTTTCTCATTTTCTCTCTCTCTCTCTCTCACTCTGTGTGTGTGTGTGTGTCTCTGGTCAAATTAAATGAAAAATAAATGAATGAATAAAGTTAAATAAATAATTCTTTAAAAAAAAGTAACTATATTTGTTTCACTATTTTATTAAATCATTACGCCGGGCACGTGTGCGTGTGCCCAAGATCCCGAGAGGAGAATGGAGGAGAAGGGATTGCGGCGTGACCATCTGGGGGGTGATTTCTCGCTTTCTGTCTCTATGTCTCTCTCTGTCTGTCTGGCGAACTTTGTTAAAAAGAAAGATTCACTAAAAAAAGAAAATTCATAAAATTGAAAAGATGGAGAAGGACTAGATAAGAATATGTCAGTAACAGTTACAGAATAAATCATACAAACTAATCAAGACTAAGCAATGTAATGTTGTGGCCAACATAGCTATCGAGATATTAAATGCATAAATTTATTCTGATACCGATCACTGGTGGCTGATCCTAAATTATAGTAGACATGGGGTGACAGCCTTGGTAGCTACAAAGGTGAAACTTTGAACTCTCTTCACTCATGGTATCGTGTGTGGTACGTAGTTAACATATTTGTGAGTGCATGGGAGGTATTTTTAAAAAAACTAAAGAAAAATTTCGAGATTCTGGAAAGGGCAAAAATAAAGGGGAAGGGGGGGCTGAAAATAAACCCACCTGAATCTAATTCACACTAAAACATGCACATGTGTCACCATGTAGGGTAGAAAACGCTTCTTCCTTGGTTTTATATTGGTAGCACATGACCTGTTCCAAGCATCAGCATAAATCTTTCATGTTTTGTAAAGAAATATGTAATTTTATTTATTATGTTTTTAATTTGCTATAAGGTATGTACACTCACGAGAGAAATGGGAGTAGGGGAGTGAGAAAGCAAGGCACCAGGTCTGGGACTCAAACCACACTCGGCCATGTGGGCATCCAATGCTTCAAGCACCATGCCACCTGCTGGCCCAATTATTTTATTTTTTGCAAATAGTGCATGTGAGGGGAGCAAAAAGAGAGGAACAGTGAAGAAAAGACTGAAAAAAGTTAAAACTATGCTTCTCAAAGGGAGAGGAGATGAGGCAGCAAAGCTCTAGCATTCACAGCATCTCAGAGAACAGCAATTTCACTTGAAAATCGGGGGTGGGCAAGGTTTTAACTTTTCCATTTTAATATGTTACTATCTCATGCATATGGTAAATCAGTAGAGTCCCATTTTTCTGTTGGCTGTGTGTGTTTGGGTGTGAGAGAGAGAAAAGAGGAAAGGAACTGGGCAGTGGCACTGCAGTAGAACATGACGTGGCAAGGCTGACCCACACGGGAAGATTTTGGGGTTGTGTCCAGAGACCTCTCTCAGGATGCTGGACACATGCAGGCCCATAGTCCAGGGCTGGCATAGGTGGGGGTAGATTGCTGTTTTGGAACCCTGTTGGGTGTGCTCTCTGTCTCTTGCTCATTTAAGTAAATAAATGTTTTAAAGACAGAGAGAAAAGGGAGAAGGGGGAAGGAGATAAAAAGATGAGAAAGAAGGGAGGGGAACGGAGGAAGAGAGAAACCTGAAAACAGAAAGTAAAACAATATTCTGTTTAGTGACTAGAAAATATGTTACTCTTATGTGGGTCATCAGTGGTATTTAGTAACATTGCAAGTCCCAAGACTGTGAACAGTACTCAATCTTGTCAGGAGAACAAATTATGCTAATGGTACAGGTCTTCATAACTCTGCTTGTCCGCTGGCATCACCAGGAGCCTCTAAATGTGTGAAATCTCTGAGATATTTCCAGATATCAGAAAGACAACTGGTCCCTCAAAGATTAGTTTATTTACTTTTTGTTTATGTACTTTTATTTACATTTTTGTTTTTATTTATTTTGTTTCTTTTCTTTGAACACAAGTGTTTTCCTTCTATAAATTAAATCAATTTTCTTAACTGAATGTTTTATTTGCAAACCTAAGCTATTCTTAGGCAGACTTTCTGCTTCAGTAACAAGAATGTCTCTAAGATTATGGCTGGGGTAATTTTAGTATTGTTCATTCATTATAAAACTTTAAAACTTGGAAATTAAACACACAAATAAGTACAAAAAGGAACATAATTACCACTGCAAACATCTGGATATACACATCTAACTTATTTAGATGAGGTACTATCTCATACATATGGTAAATCAGTAGAGTCCCATTTTTCTGTTGGTTGTGTGTGTTGTATGGGTGTGAGAGAGAGAAAGAGGAAATTTTTAAAAATATGGACAAAATAATCTTGTTTTGGTAAAATGGATTTACGTTCATAAAAAGAATTCAAACAGTACAAAAGTCCAAGGATGGAAGTAAATGATCACTCTTGCATTGCACTACCCAGAAACTAGCACCATTAACATTAGGGATACACTATCCCATTCATCTTGGTATGGGTACATAACAAAAAGGTGGGGATATCTAGTTATTTTTTTTTATTTGTTTGTTTGTTTTTTTTGAGAGGCTTTTGATATAGGGCGCGTGTGCTCGCCAGAAAGACAGAGAGACAGAAAGAGAGAAATCACCCCCCAGGGGGGATGGCCACGCTGCAATCTCTTCTCCTCCATTCTCCTCTCGGGATCTTGGGCACGCACGCACATGCGCCTGGTGTGAGTTTAAGCTACCGGATCCGGGACTCGGACCACGGTCGACTACATGGGAGTCCAGCGACATAGCCATTATGCCAACTGCTGGTCCCTCTAGGAGGTTTTTTCTTAACATGCTTATGTTATGTGTCCTAATTATTATAAAGTGTACTAAATTAAATTTTACTTGAAAAGAGAAAAGTAAAATTTTGTAGGAATTATTAACTTCAATACTTTATTCTTTTTTTTTTTTTTTAATTTGCCAGAGGGTGTGTGCACTTACCAGAAAGAGAAAGAGAGAAAGCACCCCCAAATGGGTATTGCCATGCAGCAATCCTTTTTCCTTTATCCTCCCCCTCTGCCCCTGCCACCTCCCATCAGGATTTTGGGCATGCAAGCACAAATGTCTGGTTTTGTTTTTGAGCTGCTGGGGCTGGGATTCAAACTGCATTTGGTCAAGTGTCAGCTCTGTTAACTTCTGACCTATAGGCTAATCACTTATTTCTTCACCATATATTATTTTCTAAATGATCTCCCTAAAGTTAAGAGATTATTAAATAAATCCCAGTTTCTAAACTACTTACATTACTTTTATAAAGTATTCACTGACTCCCTGTTGTTTTTGTTTTGTTTTAAAGAAGTATTTTATTTCACTTTATTTATTTTAATTTGACCAGAGAGGAACAGGGAGTTGGGGGACAGAGAGAGAAAGTGAGAAAGCAAGCTGCAAGGTCCAGGACTCAAACCATGGTTGGCCATGTGGGAATCCAGCACCCTTAACCAGTACGCCACCTGCTGGCCCATTTTTCTTTTCTTTTAGAGATTTTTTGCTATCAACTACATGTACTTACTGGAGAGGCAGAGAGAGATGGGGAGACAGAAAGTGAGATGGCCTGGGATGGCCACACTGAATCTCTTTTCCTTCATTCTCCTCTTGGGATCATGCACACACACCCAGTGTGAGTTCAAGCTGCTGGGTCCCAAGATAATATTCAATTTCTTTTCATCATAATTTCTACAGTTGTTTAGCACTAGTTGCTCATAATGGATAGCTCTCACCCGTGCTTCTTTGTTCTTTCATTCATAGTCCCCACTGCTGAAAAGCCTTTTATTTAAATTAATTATTAAGCATTATTTTTCATGAAGTACTCTTCTACACGATAGTCTCTGAAGAAATGTTTGATAATATTTTTGCTTGTTGCCTCTCGACAGAAAACTCAACTGAGTATAATAGTCTTAGTGACATTGCTAAATTCTTGGCTTTGGCATTTCAGAAACTTTTTTCTTGTATTATACATTTGAGCACATCTTATATTTTCATCATCCTAATGATGACTCATCTGTCTTCTGTATCTAATACATATTTTTTCTTATATTTGGTTTTTTTTTTTGGGGGGGGGAGAGGTTTTTGCTATAGGGCATGTGCACTCACCAGACAGACAGAGACAAGACAGAGAGACAGAAAGTGAGAAATCAATCCCCCAGGGGGGATGGCCGCGCTGCAATCCCTTCTGCTCCATTCTCCTCTTGGGATCTTGGGCACACACGCACGTGTACCTGGTGTGAGTTTTAAGCCACCGGGTCCGGAACGCGAACCATGCTTTTTGTTTTATTTTATTTTTTTACAGGTTTTTGCCATAGGGTGCATGCACTTGTCAGAGAGCAACAGAGAAGGAAAGTGAGAAATTGCCTCCCCCGAACCCGGGGGAGGGGAATGGCCATGCCCCAGTATCTTCTCCTCCAGTCTTCTCTCAGGATTTTGGTCACACATGAACATGCGCCTGATGTGATTTTCAAGCCACTGGGTCTGGGACTCAAACCATGGTTGTCCATGTAGGAGTCCACACCTTAACCACCATGCCACCTACTGGCCCTGACTGAACATTTTTTTATAATTCCGCTTTATGTTCTTGATTATTATAAAGAATTTTCCCTTTTTATATTCCAGGAGTATACCTAAAGTTTTTAATGTCATGTTAAGAATGATGATTTCATACAGTCATTGCTCATGACATAAGAAACATCAAAGTTAAGGCTCTTAAACATCTTCAAAATAGTAGTGTACTCATCTTATTGTAGCATGCAATTTTTAGGTCAAGTGTTTCAACTGTAGTTGTAGTTAGAGTAGTACACTCCAGGAATGTAAAGATGGTTTGCTACTAGAAAATCTGCAAATAAAATTGACTATCCTTATAGTAAAGGGGGAAAAGATACATATAATCCTATTTAAAGATTGGGCAAAAGGTATTGAATACGATTCAAAATAGATTTCAAATCCTTAATAAGTTAGGAAGAGACAAATGCTTGGTTAACATGTTGTTTTTTTTAGATATTTTTGCCATAGAGTACACGAACTTTCCAGAGAGAGACAGAGAAGAACAGACAGAAATCATGCCCCAAGGGGGATACCCACACCCTATTCCCTTTTCCTCTATTCTACTCTTGGGAATTGGGGCACACATGTACACAAGCCTGATGTCTTTTTTAGGCCCCTGAGTCTGGGACTCAAACCTTAGAGTTGGCCATGTGGGATCCAGTGCCTTAACCATCATGCCACTTGCTGGCCTAGTTAACATGATTTTTAAAACAACAATATGAGGGAATAGACAGTGGTTGCAGAGGTGACACGGCTGGACTCATATTGGAAGGTCCCTGGTTTCCATCCAAAGGCCCCCCTCTGCACACCAAGCACACCAGGTGCCCATGATCCAGGCTTGCTGAGACTGGGGTAGACTGTAGTATAGTGACCCTATTGGGAGTGCTTGTCTCTCTCTCTCTCTCTCTCTCTCTCTCAGAAAAAATGAACAATCTTAAAAAAAATGGAGCCCAATATATGTTTCAAAATGATAGTATCATGCTAAATTATTAAGGAGTAGCATCATTTTCATTAATATTACAAATAAGACAAAGGCATCTTAATGTCTTAATACTTATTTACTAGACAAGGATAAGAGGCATAAGGATGGGAAGGAAGGTGGGGAAAATGATGATTATTTGTGGACCATGATGTCCACCTTGGAAAGTCAGAAATACTCATCTGCAAAACTACTGGAAATGATTTTCTGAAGTTCAAAAGAATAATCCATACAAAATTAGCATACACATGCATATACAGACATCAATCGTTTCTTACATGCTGGGAATCATCAGTTAGAAAGTTAAAGGGGGAGCACGTGATGTGGTGGTTAAGGTGTTGGATTGCCACACGGCTGATCATGGTTCAAGTCTTGGACCTGGTGACTCGTTTTCTCATTTTCTCTCTCTCTCTTTGGTGAGCACACATGCCCTTGTAGCAAAATAAAATAATCATAAATCAAATTAAATAAATAATTCTTTTTTTTTTTAAAAAAAAGGGAAAGTAAAAATTTCCAGTGAAAACAGCAAAAAAGTCAACAGAATACGTGGGTGTAAACTTAATAAGAAACATATTATTATTTAGGAATGTAAAAGAAAAAAATGAATAAATGGAGAGAACCTATTTTTGAACAGAACAAAGCAACATTATAAAGATACTTACTCTTCTTAGAACTAATACATATATTCATGATATTCTTTTTAAATTTGTTAGAGGCTGCTTGTGTTTGCTGTAGAGAGACAAAGAGACAGTGAGAGAAAGAAAGAGAGAAGGAAAGTGAGAAAGCCACCTACATGGGGGATGTTCACACCACAATCCTATCTCATCCATTTTTCCTTTTGGGCACATAGGCACATGCACCCATTGTCAGGGGCACCAACTGCACAGTCAGCCATGTGTAATCCAGCCACCTTTGCCACCACACTACTGGCTGGCCCATTCATGATGTTCTAATTAAAATACTTATGAGACTTTGCTTGCTTAGAACGTAACAAAAGTATCCTAACGTGCATCTGAAAGTTTAAACATTGATTACGAGGCAGGAACATTTTGAAGAACTGTTGGTACTATGTACAAAGCTACAGCACTTGAAACAGCATGGACACAGAAATAGATTATTGGAAATAAATAGAGCCCATAAATTAAATGCCTTTAGGACCAGCAGGCAATAGAAATATATTTAGTAAGCCATGTGTAAGAAGCAATAAGAAATGGTGGAAACTGTGGCAAATGACAGGGCATAAGCCCATTACAGAGGGGACATTTGCTTCGAAGCTCTTGCTGATAGCTGTCTTAAAACCCAGGCTCAGTATTAATGAATGATCTGGATTTTTTTTAAAAAAATTATTATTTATTTAATTTTATTTGTTCATTCATTTATTTTAATTTGACCAGAGAGACACACACACATCTATAAAACAGGACTATATGCTTATATATCAGGATGTGAGGATGAAATGTTTATAAATGTTTATAAAGCCCTTACCTTCAATGAGTACATGTTAAATAGTAGCCATCCACATAATAATATAAAGTGTGTGTGTATGAAATGTATATAATCATCATCAGTTAAAAAAATTAAAGCAGATGGGGACAGAGACTAAAGGAACTCTGTATTTTCCACTCATTTTGTTGTGAACCTAAAGCAGCTCTAAAAATAAAGTTCATTAAGTATTAAAACAACAAAGTGTCAATTTTCACCTAGTTGATTGTTAATACCTTAAGAAATTGACTATTATCAACTATGGGTGTGAGGAGATGAATAATTTCATAATATGACAAGACCATTTGACAATATAAACTTTAAAAATGTAACTTCTGACTCAGTAATTTCACGTACAGGAATTTATTATTGGGACATAATCAGATAAATGCACAAAGATATGTGTGTATGTGATACATGATATATACGTGATATGCATATGATACATATGTAATATGTATCATATATATGAATGCACAAAGATGTGATATATTTAAGATATATATTATATATCTACACATATATAAAATGTTTATTGTAATATTGCTTATTGTGGCAAAAATTGGAACTAGTCCATTATCCATATATAGGTAGGTGGTTGAATAAAATATGGTAGTGATCATTCCAGTGTATGATGTAGATCTAAACATACTAACATGGAAAGAGGGCCCTGATAATTATGTTGTATAAGAAAAATCATGTGTTACTTCTACAAGCAGAAATCTATTTTTGTTTTGGAAAAATCATAGCCTGGTGTTCTAAAAAACTGTAATAGTCATGCAGTCTATGAATGAGAAAAACTTAAATTAATGGAAGAGTTTTATGTTTAAACAACTTTTATTTATAAACCTATGAACCAAAAGATAAATGTATATCGTTACATAACCACATGTGATCAGGATGTTTATTAAAGATTTCATACAAATAATGTCTTTTTTTCCAATCACTTTGTCACTGCTGAGGTTCAGAATGTGGTCTCTGAGACGAGTTAATATTTGTCACCATCCTATAATTTAGACAAATGATCCTCAGTTCTCCAGGTACTAACAAAATTCAGGTACCTTTCTCTATAAATGTAATGATATGGGTAATAAGGATAAGAACGAATAGCAAACTGAATAATTTGGTATTTGAATATGCTTATCTGTGAGGGAGAATTCAAAAGATAGGAAATGAGTGGTACTTATCCTTGTCTCCTCTAGGGGACAGATGCTTGAAAGTACCTACTATAATTAGAAATAAGGGTACATCATCTGTTCATAGTTTTTTGAGTTTCTGTTAAGTTTAAATGTGTAATAAAAGAGTAAAGGATTATTTAAGTTATGTCTACACTGTATCAAACACAAAGGAAACAAATATAATTCATATAAGCTAGACATATTCTGAAATTTATTTATTGATGTTCATATTTTATATATCAGGGTCTTCCCTTGAGCTATAAGATCTGCAGCTGCAATAAATAAAATACGCCTAATAAGTTATTTTTCTCTGCTTGTTTCTTTTTCTGATCTCAAGGGGGAAGATTATCTAAGAAAGCAGAATTTTTCCTAGATTTTATAAAGTGTTTTGAGTGTCAAGAGCCAAGAATCAGATCTTTCTTCTTTTCTTTTTTTGATTGCTAGAGGGCACATGTGCTTGCTGGGAGAAGAAGGGTGGGAGAGAATGAGAGAGAGAGAGAGAGAGAGAGAGAGAGAGAGAGCGAGCACGTGAGAGCGAGAACTCCCCCGTGGGGTAGTCATGCCACAATCCTTCCTTCCTCTATTTCTCTATTCCTGCCAGTGCTAAACTCAAATGTACTTAAGATTCAGTTATATAAGACAGGATATAAACATGGTCTAGTTTCTTTTAATCCCTCTTATCTGCCAAACTAAAGAGAACCAGACTTTTAGACAAGGAGATGGGGACAGAGTGTAAGGGAACTCTGTATTTCCCATTTATTTTGTTGTAAATCTAAAGCTGCTCTAAAAATGAAGTTCATTGAGTATGAAAACCGCAGGTGCCAATTTCCAACAAGGTGCCCCCTCAGCAGGGGCAAGTCTGGGGTTTGAGGTCAGCAACTCTCTTGGTCAAGGAGTGCAGTGGGTCTGCAGACACTTATAAAAGTAGTCCATTCACAGGCCCAGGGCATTACGCACTGTAGGAGAGTAACAGAGAAGACAGTAAGGAATTACAAGCATGAGAAAATGAGTGTAAACAAACAGTTCTAGACAAACATTTCAACGAGAATATAGGCAGAAAACAAACTTTGTACTTCACAAATGATAAAAATAATGACTGGGGTGAAGGAAAGTTCATTCAGCATCATGACTAATAAACAGACTATCCTCACTGCTATGTCCATCTCCACAGTGAATCCAGACTATTTCTCTGACACCAGACAAAAGAAAGTTGAAGGCCAATATAATCATTCAAATGGAATACAGTAATTATGATGATAGCTTTCCAGATAATCATGGTTTTCTTTGTAACGATGCAGTTTTTATCCATTTCGATTTTCAGACACATCATAATTTAGGACATAAAGCAAACCTGAAGATTTATTTCACTGGTACAGTTACATACAGGGAGGTAGTGCTGTAAAGGAGAAACAGACTGCCAGGTGCAACAGCGCTTGGAAGCTTTGGGTCACACCCTTTGCTCGCACACCTGCTTATCTATCAAAGGGGAGTCTTGACAAAGAGCCAGGTATACAAAACTTGTTTTCAGAATAGCCTTCAAGTTATTTGTACCTATGTTCTGTCAGTTTTGTTTGGTTTCCTAATTTAGTGATTGGTATCACAATTTTCCTTCAAACTGTCATTGTGATAAAGGACCCCTCACCCCTTGGAAGAAATCTAAAGAGCCCTCATTCCCACAAGTTTCCTTCCCAAACAGCCCTAACTGGACCCACAAGAAAACTAGCTCCTTCATCTAGGGAATCACATCTTCCTAGGTGATTTCTGTTAAGGGTGTGAGGTTTCACTGCAGTTCCCACCTGCTTACTTTCTCCTTTTGCTCTTTCATCTTTTCCCTAAACAAGGGTCTTTTTAGATGTGTGTAGACCTTTCCAGGGTTGAACAATCTTTACATCTGCGTCCATATCAAAGAGAGCAAAAGTCTCTGGTAATGCCACTGTAGTCAATCAACTCTCTTAGGATTTTTAAAAGATGTTAAAAGGATTACAACTATGTGAAAAATGCATTTTAAAAAAGACTAAAGGAGGGGCCAGCAGGCAGCATGGTGGTTAAGATGCTGGACTCACGCATGGCCAAATGCATCTTGGACCCAGTGGCTTGAAAAGTACTGGGTGCTTGTGCATGTGTGCCCTAGATCTCAAAACGAGAATGGAGCAGAAGGAACTGCGGCATGAACATCGCCCCTCTCTCTGTGTCTCCCTCTGGTGAGCACACACACACTATGGCCTAAGGAATAAAAAAAGACTAAAAAAGAAAAAAAGAAAATAATTTTGTGAATATAGTGATGAAACTTCACTTGTTAAAAACTTCTAGGGGCTAGCTGGAGGCATGGTGGTTAAGGAGGCTGGATCTCACATTGCATGGTTTGAGTCCTGGACCTGGCAGCTTGAAAAACACACCACATGCACGTGAATGCATGCCCAAAATACTGAAATGGGGGAAAAGGAACGGTGACATGGTCATCCCCTTTGGAAGCTGTTTTGTCACTTTCCCTCTGTCCTTCTGTATCTTTCTTCAGTGAGCACATGTGCTCTCTGGCAAATTAAAAAGAGAAGAAATGAAAAAGAAAAAAACTTCCTGGAATTGTGGTTTATTTTGTGGGAAAAATATCAATTATCAATTTCCTTGAATGGTTATAGGCTATTCAGATCCTGTATTTATTCTTTGGCCAGCTTTATTTATATTTTTCTAAGAAATTTTCCATGGGGGCTGGCTGGTGGTTAAGGGCGCAGGACTCCCACATGCTCAACTGCGGTTTGAGTCCCGGACATGGTGGCTTGCTTTCTCACTTTCCCTCTTTTTCCCTCTCTCTCTCTCCCACTCTCTCTCTCTATGGTCAAATTTAAATAGATAAATAAAATTAAATAAAATGATTCTTAAAATTTAAAAGTAAATTTTTCCTTTTACTTAATTTTTAAACATTGTCATGAAGTGGTTCAGCATATTGCCTTCATTATTTCTATTTTACTAATTATTAATCTTATCAAAGAACA
Source organism: Tupaia tana (assembly GCA_026018925.1). Taxonomy (NCBI): domain Eukaryota; kingdom Metazoa; phylum Chordata; class Mammalia; order Scandentia; family Tupaiidae; genus Tupaia; species Tupaia tana. The sequence goes on along the minus strand of JAKSZU010000003.1, from coordinate 171,880,666 downwards.
AATATTTAGCTTTATTTTTTTAAATTTATTTATTTAGGATAGATTTTTTGTTATAGGGCGCGTGTGCTTGCCAGAAAGACAGAGAGAGACAGAGAGACAGAAAGCGAGAAATCACCCCCCAGGGAGGATGGCCATGCTGTAATCCCTTCTCCTCCATTCTCCTCTCGGGATCTTGGGCACACACGCACATGTGCCTGGCATGAGTTTAAGCCACCAGGTCTGGGACTTGAACCATTGTTGACTATATGGGAGTCCAGCGACATAGCCATTATACCAACTGCTGGTCCCAATATTTAGCTTTATTAATACTCTTTTATGATTTTGATTTCTGTTACAATAATCTTTCTTTTCTTTTCTTTTTTTTTTACTTTTGCCAGAGGACATATTATACTCACCAGAGAGAGACAGAGAAAGGAGGAAAAGGCACTCCCAAATGGAGTGTGGTCACGCTGCAGTCTTTACTCTTTCAGTTGTCCATCCTGTCAGAATTTCAAGCATGCGTGCACCTGGTGTGTTTTTCAAGCCACCAGAGCCAGAATTCACACTGTACAGTTAGTCATGTGCAATCTGATCCCTTAACTACCAGGCCATGAGGCCAGTCCTGTTACATTAATTTATAAATGTATCTTTACTTCTTTTTACATTCTTTGGGTTTATTTTACCAGTTTCCTTGAATTTCTTAAAAACATGTATGGGTCCTTAAATTTTGGTTTTTGAGAGAGATTTTTGCTATAGGGCATGAGTGCTCATCAGAGTCAGACAGAGAGAAAGTGAGAAATCACCCCCGGGGGGATGGCAATGTGCAATCCCTTCTCTTCCACTGTCCTCTCAGAATTAGGGGCATGCATGCACATGTGGCTGACGTGGGTCTAGGACTCAAACCACAGCAGACCATGTGAGAGTCCAGAGCCTTAATCACTATGCTACCTGCTGACCCAGGTTGCTTAATTTTAAATCTTTCTTTTTTTTCCAATGTAAACACTATAAGAATATTTCCCTTCATAATTCTGTCCCAGAACTCACTTCTGAATTCCTCACTCAAACTTAACATGTCCAAAAACAAACTCCCAGGCTTTTCTCCCATACCTGTTCTTTCTGCAGTATTACCAGCCTTGTCAATAGCAACACTATTTTTCTAACTGTTCAAGTCCCGACCCTTAAAGTCACTTTGACTTTGAGGTTGTCATAACCTTCATCCAATCCAAATTATCAAAACAACTCCACGTAAGCCTCATCCCTTTTGCTACCAATCTGCTGTTAAAAAACAAACAAACAAAAAACAATGCTCCTCACTGATTATACAATAGTCTCCCAAGTGGTTTCCTTGTCCCTGATTGACGGCCACACTGCAATCCCTTCTCTTTGATTCTCCTCTCAGGATCTCAGGCATGCACACACACACATCCAGCGTGAGGTTTCAGCCACTGGGTCCGTACTTGAATCACAGTCAACTACATCCAGCAATGTAACCATTATGCCATCTATCTCTGGGTCCCCTTGTCTCTGGTCTTCTAAGGTCTGCTCTCAACACTGTATCTGAGCTATCCATTCACTAGTTTGATTTTTAAAAATAATTATTTATTTAATTCTATTTGTTATTATTATTATATTGTTAATTTAAAAAAAAAATTGGCCAGAGAGAGGAGAGGAAGAAAGGGTAAGGTAGGAAAGTAAGCAGCCAGGTATGGAACCCAAACCACAGTCAGCCATGTGGGAGTCCAGTGCCTTAACCACCATGCCACCTGCTGGCTCGATTCACTAGTTTGATTTCAAGTCTTCTGTTCTTGTCAGATTTGGGGCACACATGCACATATATCCGGGGCGATTTTCAAGCTTCCTAGACTGATATTCAAATGCTGATCAGCTATGTGAGATCCAGCTCTAAATGCACACCACTTAACGCTGCACTATGGAGCCAGGCCAGAAATAAATTTTTTAAAAAGTTCTTTATAAGATACCTAAAGCATAGAAAGATTTAAAGTCAGAGAATGGAAAAAAAGGATTATAACAGATGGATACCCTAAAGATAGCCAATGTAGTTTTAGCAATGTTACATAGTCTTTAAAACAAAATCATTAATAGAAATTACTAGAGATAAATATTGACAGAAAAATTAATTCACAAGGAATATAACAAGAAATTATTACAAAACAAAAAGTGATAAATCTACTTTCTCTTTCATGTGGTAACTGATAGATGCAGCAAATAAAATATCAATAAGGAAATAACAGATTTGAACAATATAATTAAAAGCTTGACTTAATGGACATGTATACACAACCATATTCAATAACTTGAGACTATACTTTTTCATGAATAAACACTTATGTTAATTTACCATTCTAGATTACAAAATCCATGAAAATTTCATTTTTAAAAAATTTTTATTTACTCAACAATTAATTACTGAGTGCCCTGTGCCAGGCACTATTGTTAGAGCTAGGTATTTAGCAATGAACAAAACAAACCCTAAAACCCCATGACAGCATAGAGTTTATGTTATAGTGATGGAAACAAATATGAATAGGTAGGTAAAATACATAGTATGTCAGGCAGTGACATGTGCCATGAGGGAGAATAAGCAAAGACAAGGGCTAGGGAGGAATAGGTGGTGGGATGAATGGACTTCAGCTTTAAATAAAGTTGCTTCATTGAAAAGGCAAAATGTGAGTTGAATCTCAGCAATTTGGCTGAAGAAGTGAATGAGAGGACAGTGGATCTAGGTCTATAGGACTCTAGACTATTGTAAGGAATTGAGATTGTTCTTTTGTCTCTAATCTCCCACTCTGCTGGAGCCCTTAGCTTCGTCTCTATCCTCTGAATGTATAGCATATGTAAACCAAGCACCTCACTGCCAGCTGCCTGCAGGTGCTTCAAGGTGACCCTTGAGTTAGCTTACCCTTATGGAATCAAGCATCTTTGTCATTTCAATCTCTGAATATTTCTGTTTCCTGCCTGCTCAGCCATGTTTTCAACAGATATTTTATATGTAATAAGTACACTATCCAGCATTTTTGGATGATCTGACCTGGAAGTTTTTTTTCTGCACAACATTCTATCTTGTTTTCTGAATGTTCTTAGGTACCATTTTTAGTTTTAATATTCTTTGTAATAATTTGATATAATTTTTCTATTTACTATTTATGCTCCATTGCTGAAAAGTGTAACTGAAAAAGTCATTTAGACATGGATTTGGTGGGGCAACTCCATTTGGTGGATCTCATATGGCAAGAAAGCAGTTTGAACCCTCAGCCTGGTCAGTCTGAAACAAACACCCCACGCACACATGTGAGTACCCAAGATCAGGTGGGCTAGAGGTCAGGAGGATGGGAATCATACCAGACCATACCAGACCCTATGGAAGGTGCTCATCTTTCTTTCTCTCTCACTGTGCATGCATGTATTCTATTATGAATACATTTAAAAAAATTATTTTTTGAGAGGTTTTCGCTATAGGGCGCGTGCGCTCACCAGACAGACAGAAACATAGAGACAGAAAGCGAAAGCGAGATATCACCCCCCAGGGGGGATGGTCACGCCGCAATCCCCTCTCCTCCATTTTCCTCTCGGGATCTTGGGCATGCACGCACACGCGCCCGGCGTGAGTTTTAAGCCACCGGATTCGGGACGCGAACCGCGGTCGACTACGTGGGAGTCCAGTGACATAGCCATTACGCTAACTGCTGGTTCCCTTAAAAATATTTTTAAAAAAGGATGTGGTTAACAACTATTTTAGTCACTTTGTTTTTTTGCTTATCATACATATTTTACATGAACCGAGAATAATTTCCAAAACACTATGCTTTATTTCTGAATTCTAAGTGTAAATAATGCTTCCAGTATTTATTTTCTCTATCTTACTATAATAATTCTCAAATATACAGCAAAATTGAAAGAATATATATCTACCACCTAGATTGTACCAGTATCATTGTACACTATTGTTTCATTACATATCTGTCTATTCCTCCATTCATCAATATTTGTTTTTGTTGCAATGAAAAGGACAGTATAGATATAAGTAAATTTCCCCACAAATAATTCATAAACATGATATTTTTATTTCTAGGCAATAATACTCCCTCTCCCAAACATCTTGCAAGTATTTTAAGAAAACTTAACTCTGTGCCAAAATCATAGGATATCACCGAGTCACAAGATAATAGTCTCATAGTTAAGAAGAAGGGGAAAAACATGGGTGAGTCAGGTGGTGTGGTGGTTAAGGTGGCTGGATCCCACAAGGCTGAGTATGCAGTTTGAATGCTGGACCTGGTGGTTTTAAAAACACACCAGGCACATGTGTGTACGTGCCCAAAATCCCAAGAAGAAAATGGAGGAAAAGGGACTGTGGCGTGACCATCTCACCTAGGGGGAGAGTGATTATTCACTTTCCCTTTCTCTGTCTCTTTTCAGCAGGAGCCTGTACCCTATAGCAAAAATAAAAAAACTAAAAAAAAAAAAAAAAGAAAACTAAAAAAAAACTTAAAAGAAAAGGAAAACTATATTAAAATTATTAATTCTTTATTACATGTTACATGCCTATCTCATTAAAATAAGCTTCATATGTGACACATTTATTTAAAATGTTTGCCCCTTATCAATATTTAGGAGTTCCTAATACAGTTTCTATTTGCTTGTGATAAAAAAACTGTTACTTGCTAATAGTTCCCTGTTCTGTACTTCTGAAATACTCTTCAATCTCATGGTGCCTGAAAAGTGAATGATCAATCTTTAGTTTAGGCAAAGTAGCATTTGCCTTCTTTATGTACATGTCTTTCAGCTTAATGATTTTATGGATTATACTGTACCATCTTTAAAATTTTTTATTATAATAAAAATTTTATTTAGTTACATCAAGATTGTGCTTCTACTATGTTCTATCTTTAATGTTAGCAGCATGATTTACATTTCTAGGAGCATTTCTTTACGAAAATTGATCATATGAAACACATAGAAAAAGATGTCAGAAACGACCATGAGAAGTAATTTTAGATTATTTGAGTTTGGTAAAAGGCCTTCAGGTAATTTTTTGTACTTGCTGAAGACAAAAATACCAAGAAATGTAAAAATGTGTCTTTGGAATTCCTCTACTGACAAGACAAAAACAAGAATGTGTATTTATCAATTTGTCTACTCTTAAGTGAATGACAATTTCCAGGTACACATTTATTTTAATAATCAACATAATATACTTGTCTATATCACAAATAGATGCTATGACTTCATGCTTTATATGCTGGAGGAAATTAAAATCACTATAACCTTTTATTCTCATTTAGAAAAGACTCTGATCCTGGGCCAGTTCTGTGGTGCAGGAGTAATATGCTGCTTAAGAGAAGCCAGATCAGACTATGGTTTGGAATCCTGGGCCCCAAAGTGGCCTGATGCACACAGGGCATGTACATAAGTACCCAGGATCCAGCAGGCTGGAGGACTACAGTACAGGAGATTGAGGCATGTCCAGAATCCTGTCTCTCTCCCTCTCACTTGTACATCTGCCCCATCGTGAATAAAGAAGGAAAAAAAATCCAGTCTAGACTTAGTTATATTCAATCTCATCGGATGGTTTTGGCTACACCCCTAATCTAATTCCTAATCTTACTGGGGGGATCCTTTCCTTCATTATTAATTTAAAATTCTCTATGATGGCCTTACCATTTAGGACTTATTCATTCATTCATTTATTTATGATTTATTACTTACTTACTTATTTAAAAATTAAAATGACTAGCCAAAGGACAGAGAGTAAATCAAGTCTAGTACTTCATGCATATAAAAAAGTGCTTGGCCTGTTTCTTCTTCCCTAAACAGAACTTTTCAACAGCAGATTAAACAAAATAATGATTCCAACTACAGCTATTTCATTTAATTAGTCTTAAACATGAATATCTACAGAACACTGTGGCTCCTCAAACCTTAACCAATCTAAAGGTCCCCCCCTCCTCTTTTTGGGCAATTGAGAGTATTCATCAATCTGTCTACTCTTAAGTGAATGACAATTTCCAGCTATTTTACAAAGAGGCATCTAAAAATATATATATATATTTTATATATATATATTATTTTTATATATATATATATAAATATATATATTTAATCATTGATAGATAAATGCTTTTTTTTTTTTTTTTTTTTTTTTTTGGAGAGGTTTTCGCTATAGGGCTCGTGTGCTCGCCAGAAAGACAGAGGGAGACAGAGAGATAGAAAGCAAGAAATCACCCCCCAGGGGGGATGGCCATGTCACAATCCCTTCTCCTCCATTCTCCTCTTGGGATCTTGGGCATGCACACACACGTGCCTGATGTGAGTTTAAGCCACCGGGTCCGGGACTCGAACTGTGGTTGGCTACATGGGAGGTTCAGCGACATAGCCATTACACTAACTGCTGGTCCCAATAAATGCTTCTAAGGAGAGAATAAGGAATAAGAAAACCGGCCCAATAACTTGTTTGATCTATGCAAGCCACTAATCTATGATTTAGTTTACTCATTTGTCAAATGATAATACTTCTTTAATAGGTTTGTTCTAAGAAGAAAAAGGAGAGAATATACATGGAAGTCTTTAATAGAATATGCACTGAAATAAATTATTAGTAAAATTAATACTTAAAATCAACTCTGTGGATGTAATACTTCCTTTGGGTATGGAAAATTCTATTACTTTCTTTTTTTTTTCCAAAACATTTTATTTCTTCCACGAAAAAGACAGAGAGAGGAGAGAGAGAGAGAGAGAGAGAGAGAGAGAGAGAGAGAGGCACCCCCAACGGAGTCCTCATGCCACAATCCACCTCTAGCCCAGCCAGCCTATATAACAGACACATATATCTACTGGTAGATCTCTAAATGTGAAGCCAGGACACACTAATGTGGTCTGACATCACAGAATGCTGTGTTACTAATGAGCCACTGCTGCTGGCTGAAAATTCTTACTTTCTCTTATAAAACATATTATGTACAAAAGTAATTTTTAGTGAACCCTAATATATACCACTCATCTTAAGAAACAGAATATTACTGATACCTTGGAAGTTTCCCTATATCTGTTTTATCATATTTCTTTTCATCTACTCCAGACTATTCTAAAATTTGGTACTAAGCACTCCTTTGCTTTTATTTACAGTACTGCCATATTTTTTGGTATCCTTAAATATTTATCTACCCATCCACTCATCTTCTTTCCTTCTATTAATCTATCTCTTTGTTCATCTATCCATCTTATTCTTTGTTTTGAATTTTATATATGAAATATACTATATATACTTGTCTTTTAACTTCTACAATGTTTTACTCAGAGCAATATCTTAATATTATTGTCTAATTTTTCACATAGTTTCTAAGGTTAAAGGAAAATATTGCTAAATATATATATAAATAAATATATTTAAAGCAGAGAAAATGAGTTACAGTGAAGTTTGAAACTTACCACATTAAATGAGGTTATGACAAATCTCTCGACAACAATTCTGAAAATAAAGCAGACTAACTACTGTCTCAGAACTTTAGTGCTCATTCATATTTTTAGCTTCGATTAAAACAAAAACATTTCTCTAGTGCTAAGAGCACACAATTTAGTTAATATTTTTATGTATTTTGTTTTCAAGTTAAAGTAGAAAATATTACAAAGAATGCTGATGATGTAAAACCTTAAAAATATTCAATTATTTTCTTAAAAGGAAAACAAGGGTAAATTAAATAAAGAATATTAGAGATCTGTTTTTCTTTTAGGAGTCAAACTGTTAGGAAACAGCCATATTATGGGATATTCTAATTAAAGAAGATGACTCTTTAAACAGATAATTAGTCTGACATTAACTGATTCAAAAATACCATTCACCTGAGCAAGTGGTGGAAGAATCTCCTTGCATATTTGCTGATTTGGTCTCTGTATTCCAATATAGTTGCATCCAGAAGTGGTCTTGTGGGAGCATAGAAGGTTCCAAGGCTTGCCTCAAGCTGTGCTGTGGAATTCAAACATAGCAGCACTAAAACAAGTGAAACTCCTTCAATTACAACAGAATACTCATGTTTGCAGTCAGTCAGGTTTTGCAAACTTGGATGAAATGTGAGCTTGTTGCAGGAAAGATGAAATTGAAATATGACAGCTGGTACAAAAACAAACCTGTGTATAAACTTTCACTTGAGGCAAAGCTGACAATGACTCTGGGCAACAAAAAGCTGTCAAAACTGAAGAAATCCATAATGAACCAACCTCTCACCACAAATGGGTAATTAAAACAGTGACTCATCAAACTAACACAGTTTGAACTAGTATTTCCAGTAAAATCAACTCAGTGTGCTCAACATTTACTCTCTTTATCTGAAAGGAGAAAACTAACCTTCTTCCCATCAGGAATTGAAATTCATATAGTAAAAATGTTTTTAAAAATAATACAAACAAAAATAACCTTAATGGAATAAGAATATCTTTCTATAACAATGTTAAGAGAACAGTGAAAGTCCCTGTATCTTCCCTAAATCTTGTCTTAAACAACAAGATTCTAGATTTTGTTCATATGTGAAACTAACACCCCTGGAAGAGGAAAGAAGAGTTGGATAGCAGGTTTTAATAAACTGGAGGGCTAGATGTCAGGGCCGGGGAGGGGGAGGCACATTTTGCCCACTTCACAGTTTTACCAAGACATGCCTATGGGGCTGTGTTTCATCTCAGAAATACCTGGAAGTTTGGTAATTACCATAATAGTAAGAGTATGAGTATGTATGAAAACACTACAGTTCACAGTAAGACTCCCCTGATTTTTATGCTACTAGCACTGGGTTGAATAAACAATTCCTTATTTAGTTTTAGGCATATTTGGGTTTGAAAGTATTAAATACCTCATCAGAGTAATTGCTATGGACTTGACTAAGCTGTTAGTAATTTCTTTTTTTAATCTCAAATCTAGACACTAAAGTAAGATGAACTTTAGGGGTATTTTCTTTCAAAGCAGCAGTCAATTTAGATTAAAATTGAATACAGCAATGCTATTGTGAAAACAAGCCAGATTCTCTTGCCATTGCTTGTTTTCTTGACAGCATGTTTCGTACATCTGAAATGTTCAAACCTACATGGAATACTCGTAACTCCCAGCACAGTTATAGATTCATTAGATAGCCCAGCTTGATGTTTAAGGCAGAAATGAAGATCTCAAAGATAACCACAACACAGCTACAAATAAAAGAGCTCACTGGGTTCCACTAATAAAAGGAAAACAAATTACCATGTCAAATTTGTTAGATTCAGATAGAATAAATCTCAACAGAGAAGAATTCTGAATGTTTTAGAAATGTGTTTTATAGTTACTTGGGGGAAAATGCACATACCTACTTAAAATGTACATATTCTGATAGCTCAGCATCATGCAAGCATTTTATTTTAATAGCCTAGTATCATACAAGCTTTTTATTTCCCTATCTCCCCAATATGGTTCCTTGAAAATATCCTTTATTAAAGCAAGAATCTGATAATGCCCATTTGTGTATTCCCTAATAATCTTTCTTACAACACAGTAATCTTACAACACAAATTCACTAAGGTGCTAGCAGTTTCTCAATGTTCTAAGAGTCAATATGTCAATATTTTATCTTTTCTATATTTCTTCCTTAACTTTAAATTTAGGATCTCTTATATAGTGTGTATCATAGTAGGCTTTCTTTAAGGATTCTGCTTTTAAAAAATTGTTTCAGTATGTGCCCAATTTTCAAAGTATATCAATACTAAGAAATAATATTTAATATAATTCTTTTTTTCATTTTTAAAGAAAGATTTTTACTATAGGGTGCGTGCACTCGCCTGAGAGATAGAGAGACAAAAAGCAAGAAATCACTTCCCAGGATGGATGGCCACACCACAATCCCTTCTCCTCCATTCTCCTCTCGGGATTTTGGGCACACATGTACATGTGCCCAGTGTGAACTGGGTCTGAGACTTGAACTGCCGTCCAGCTATGTAACCATTATGCCACCTGCTAGTCCCTACTTAAGGTAATTCTAAAGGCATATATATTAAAATAATACCTTGTACTCTAAAATACTTGAGTTATATTCTTTTCTCTCTAATATTTATTGAGTACCTACTCTGGGTCAAGCACTGTAGTAAGTACCTTCTCATTGTAAGAGTACTGAAATCTTCACAGGTGCGTGGGGCTATCTCCAAAAACCACATACAATTAACATTACTGTGGGCCTTCTCTGAGCTGGGCCAAGACCCATGATACAGACTTCTGGGAGGAGCATGTTCTTACTGACTGCTCTTCTCTAAAATTACAGAAGTGAAGGTTACCTACAGAATTCTGTCCAAACAACTTGCTGTTTATTTTAGAAATGCAATAAACTAGGGACCAGCAGAAGGTGTAATGGTTATGTTGTTGGATTCCTACATGGCTGACAGCGGTGTGAGTTCCGGATTCAGTGGCTTGAAACACACTGGACACTTGTATGTGTATGCCAAAATCCAGAGAGAATGGAGGAGAAGGGATTGCAGCATGGCCACTCCCCCGAGTGGGGATGATTTCTCATTTTCTGTTTTTTTGTCTCTCTCTGTCTCTTTGGGGAGTGTACATGGCCGATAGCAAAAACAAAACAAAACAAACTTTAAAAAAATGCAGTGATCAGTAGATGGCATAATAGCTACAAAGCTGGACATCCATGCAGTCGGCCATGGTTTAAGTCCCAGATCCAGTGACTTAAAACTCACACTGGGTACATGTGCATGCATGCCCAAGATCCAGAGAAGAGAATGGAGGAGACAGGATTGTGGCATGGCTTTCTGTCTCTCTGTTTTTCTCTGTTTCTCTGGTGAGCACATGTGCCCTATAGCAAAAATCTCTCTTTAAAAAAATGCAATAAACTAGAATAAGAAAATCTTATATATAAGACTGCAAAGAAAATAATGCAAAAGAAAAACCTCGCCAGTAAGAACCTTTTGACACAGTTCATTTCCTCCCTACTTTGTAAATTACTTAGGGTTGGTTTCTAATTGGCCATGATTTCCCACCAGTAATGTCAATGCTTACTACAAAGATATGAAATAAAGATGTGAATGCTAGAATGTTTAGGTTCATTTTACATTAAGTAAAAAACTCATAAGAAAAAATATACTGTATAACTGTCAAATATAAAGATTTATTTCATTACTATAAGTAATATATCCTTTTAAAAAATCTTACTTCTCATTTGACAATAAACATCTGAGATCCCTACAGGCAAAATTACTTACTGAGCAAAGGAAGGGAAATGCAAGCAGGCAGAGGGAGAGGGACATCAGAACTACAAGTTAGAAGGATGAAGGCGAGACGGAGCAGTCAGGCTACTCTTCTGACATACACAGTGAGTGTTAAGGACTACTTGGACAAAGGACTTGGAAGTAAAAATAATATGTGGATAGTTAACATGAGGGAGGAATAAGGATCTCCATTTGAGACCCTCTGTCTACCAGACCCTAGAAAGTACATGAAATTTCTGATCAAAGTTTGAACTATGAGCATAGTCACACACATGACCTTAGACTGAATTATACAATAACTTCATTGTGAGTTCTAACACAGGCATATACAGAAAAGTTGTTTTTTAAGTTGACAAATACTATACAGTAAGTACCATATGGGAGCAATTATTTGATATCTGATCCATTTGGTTTTAATAGGGCATTAACATAATTATGAAAAAATCCTCAAAACTTAAGTGACCCAATAAAATGTACTTCATGTATATACAGAACCCATTTATGAAACAGATTCCCTTCTAAACCGACCTTCTCTCTCTGGCGTGAGCTTCTGTCTGAGAAGATGATTTACAATGGCACTCATACTGATGAAACACTGGGGGCCCATAGTATCCCAGTTCATGCCGCTCAGGATGCTTAATGCCTCACAGATTTCATCACAGTGAATATACTGGAAGATGATGTCAACCAGGCCCAACTGTCCTTGAGTAAAGATACCTGTCATAAAACATGTAAAACCAGGGTATCTTTAAGAAGAAAAAATAATAAGAGCAGAGTTAACTTTTCCATAAAGGGAAAAAAAAAAAAAAACAGCACTCATTTCTTATGTGTTAGAAATATGTGATTGATCTCCTTCACAACTATTTGCTATAAGATATCTTGGTATAATGAACACATTTGTTTATCCTTTTAAAATGAAAAAAGATCCATTTTGTATGTATGTGTGATAGAGGTTGTGTGCACTTGTCAGAGAGAGACAGTGAAACAGAAAGAGAGAGGAGAAAACACCCCGAAGCAGAATAATCATGCTACAATCAGTCTCTCTCTCTCTCTCTCTCTCTCTCTCTCTCTGCCTCCTTTATAGAGATTTTGGGTATGCATGCACACATGCCAGGTGTGTTTCTCAAGCTGCCAGTCCAAGACTAGAACCACACAGTTGGCCATATAGGATGTGGCTGCCTCAACCCCAGGTCATGGAGCTAGCCCAAGATCCACTCCCCCCCATAATTATTTAATTTTATTTATTATTATTATTATGGTTAAATTTGCTATAGGGTACACATGTACTCACCAGAGAGAGACAGAGAGAGAGAGGGAAAGTAAGAAAGTAAGCCACCAGGTCCAGGACTTGAACTGCAGTTGACCATATGAAAGTCCAGTGCCTTAACCACCACACCACCTGCTGACCCTCCAAGATCCACTTTCAATCTTAGAAGACTACAAATATAAAACAAAGGTTGAAGGGAAAGTACTCTGTTCCAGTTTTGTTGTCTTTTAAATATGGCAGATCTCTTTTTTTTTTTTTTTTCTTTTCTTCTTTTTTTTCTTTTGGAGAGGTTTTTGCTATAGGGCACGTACACTTGCCAGAAAGACAGAGAGACAGAGAGACAGAAAGTTAGAAATCACCCCCTAGAGGGATAGCCACACCGCAATCCCTTCTCCTCCATTCTCCTCTCGGGATCTTGGGCACACACGCACATGCATCCGGCATGAGTTTAAGCCACCGGATCCAGGACTCAAACCACGGTTGACTACATGGGAGTCCAGTTACATAGCCGTTACACTAACTGCTGGTCCCATGCAGATCTCTTTTAAAACCAATAATTTCTATGTATTAAATAACAAGTACTATGGCTTTAAAACAGGTTTTTGTTTTGCTTTATTTTGCTTTTCAATTTTTAAAAAATGGCTAGCTAGGGAACCAGTAGTTAGCGTAATGGCTATGTCGCTGGACTCCCACGTAGTCAACCACGGTTTGCATCCCAGACCCGGTGGCTTAAAACTCACGCCGGGCGCGTGTGTGTGTGCGCCCAAGATCCCGAGAGGAGAATGGAGGAGAAGGGATTGCGGCGTGACCATCCCCCCTGGGGGATGATTTCTCACTTTCTGTCTCTAATGTCTCTGTCTGTCTGGCGAGCGCACGCGCCCTATAGTGAAAAATCTCTCAAAAAAAAAAAAAAAAAATGGCTAGCTATTGGGTTGGCCCCACAGTGCAACAATTGACTACAGTGTATGGGAAGCTGGATTTTACATGGCTAACCACAGTTCAAATTCTGGTAGCTTGAAAACCATGTTGGGTGTGTGTGTCTGTATGTCGCAAATCCTCTAAATCCTACAGGATATAGAAATGGAGGCAAAAGGATTGTGGCATGATGATATCTTATTGGGGGTTGCTTGCTTTCTTTCTATCTTTCACTCTCTCTCACTCTCTGGTGAGTGCACTTACCCTCTGGCAAAACAGCAACAACAAAAACCCAACTAGTTGTCAAGTCTTTTGTCTTCAGTCAGCATTTACTGATTTAAATGAGTCTACAACAAATTCTCAATACCAATAATCATAAAACTAAATGAGAAAATGAACATGAAATTACTTTGTAAACTATAAAGTATTATAAAATATTAATGTCATTTATTATTATCATCAGCATTAACTTAAGTAGTTACAGGTTTCAGGATTTTTAAAAATCCATTAGTTCATAAGAAAAATGCTGACATTTGTTTTTTGAGAGTTTTTTTGATATAGGACACATGCGCTTGCCAGAAAGACAGAGACAGAGAGATGGAAAACGAGAAATCACTCTTCGGGGGGATGGCCATGCTGCAATCCCTTCTCCTTTCTCCTCCCGGGATCTTGGGTACGCACGCACATGCACCCGGCGTGAGTTTAAGTCACTAGGTCTGGGACTCGAACCGTGGTCGACTACATGGGAATCCAGCAACATAGCTATTGGTCCCAAAAATGCTGAAATTCTTCATACTAACTGTAAGTTACATCAAAATAAAAATTTGTACTATATCTAACAGGACTGAACTTGATAGGGAATCTGGAGAATTGCCCTGACTATACTAAGGAGTAAAACTTTACCATTCCTCTTGTGTTGGTAACACAGTGGATATAACTGTCCAAAAGCCTTCATGAGTCTGTAGTTAAGCACTGGAAATTCTCATGAACCAGAGTGGCTCCTTGGCAGTAGATACTAATTAATATATGAGAATGTTGCAGGAAATCAAAAATATTTGAAACCTGTTGACTCTATACCCTCAGCAATACTTCTGCTAGTAACAAGAAAAAGAACCAATCTGTTGAGAAGAAATGCCAATATATAATTATAATAAAATACTACTAAGGTGATATAGAGAAAACCTTAAAAAGCAACCATAGGAAAGACACAGGACATACAGAGAAACAAACATATGAATGATCATAGACTTTGCTTCTGAAATTATGCAAACCAGAAAACAACCGTAAGGCATTTTTCAAGTGCTGAGAGATAAAAATAAATTAACCTACAGCTCTAAAAGGTAGACAAAAGGTCTAAAATTCATGAACAACAATCCTTAAATGCACCTAATAACAGAGTTCTGAAATAATAAAGCAAAAACTGACAGAAATAAAAGGAGAAAACGCCAAGTCTATATTTATAGTTAGAGATTCCAGCACTTCTCTCTTACTAATTGAGGAAACATGTAAATAGAAAATCAGTAAATAGGGGCTAGCTGGTGGCTTGGTGGCTAACGTACTAGATTCCCACATGGCTGACTGCACTTTGAGTCCCAGACCCAATGGCTTGAAAATTGCTCATGTGCATGCATGCCCAAAAACCTGAGAGAAAAAGATACTGTGGTATGGACAACTCCCCTGGGGTGGCATGGGAGTTGATTTCTCACTTTCCCTTTCTCTCTCTCTGGCAAGTACACATGCCCTATAGCAAAAACAAAACAAAACAAAGAAAGAAAAAGAAAATCAGTAAATATGGAAAATATTTGAAAAACACTGTCTGTGTATTTGACCTAATTGACATCTATAAAACACTTCACGACAGAAAAAATGCACATTCTTTTTTTTTTTTTTGAAGATTTCTTTCATTCAACTTTATTTATGTATGTATTTTAATTTGACGGGGGTGGGGGAGAGAGAGAGAGAGAGGAAAGTGAGAAAGCAAGCCACCAGGTCCAGGACTCGAACCGTGATTGGCCATGTGGGAGTCCAGCACCCCCAACCACCATGCCACCTGCTGGCCCGCACATTCTTTTTAAGTACACATAGGGCATTAACCAAGTAAAAACACAGTCTGGGTAGTAAAACAGTCCTAAACACATGTAAAAGTTTTGAAATCATGCAAAGTAGGTTCTTTGACTATAACAGAATTAAATTAGATACGAATAACAGAAAAAAATCTGGAAAATCTTCAAATACTTAAAAGTTAAGCAACATTCTTCTAAATAACCTATGGGTCAAAGAAAAACTCATGAGGTATATTAAAAATATTTTGAATGAGTTAAAATGAAGATATAACACATAAAAATGTGTAAGATGTAGCTATAGCAGTGGTTAGGGGAAATTCTCTAGCTTTTAAATGTTTCAATTAAAAGCTGGGGCCAGCAGATGGCATGGAGGTTAAAGTGGCTGGGTCCTACTTATGTGGCTGACTGCACAGTTCAAGTCTCAGACCAAAGGCTGAAAAATCATACTGGGTATGTGTGTGTGTACATGTGTGACCAAAATCCCAAAAGAAGAATGAATGAGAAGGGATTACGACAGGGCCATCCCCTGTGGGAGGTGACTTCTCTCTCTCTCTGTCTCCATGGCAAGTGCATGCACCGTATAGCAAAGTGGAAAAAAAAAGAAAAGAAAAGAAAAGAAGAAAGATCTAAAAAGCAATACTCATATATTTTATATGAGGAAACTAGGAAAAGACAAATAAAGTCAATAAAATTGTAAATAAGTAAAAGTAAATAAGGAAGGAAATAACAAAGACAATAAATAGAAAATATGGAATAGAGAAAATCAAGGGCCACGTGGTAGCACAGTTGATGATGCAACACTCTGGACCTCCATGGAAAGGTCTGGCTCTATGCACATCAGGTGCACACGTGCCCATGATTCAGGCTGGCTGAGGCCAAGGGTGATTTACGACATAAAGACCCTGTTAGAGTTGCCTGCCTGACTTTCTATCTTTGTCTCTCAGAAGAATAAATACATTTTTTAAACAGAGAAAAGCACTGAGCCCAAAAGCTGGTTCTTTGAAAAGATCAAATTTACAAGCCTCTGCCCAAACTGAAAAAAGAAATGTCACAAATCAAGAATAGTCACTATCAGACAATGGACACTTATTTAAAAATAAGTGAATATGATAACTTTATATAAATTAACTTAAATGAAATAGATTCCTTAAGAGACACAAGTCGTGAAAGCTCATTCAAGAAGGAATAAATAACCTGAACAGCCCTATATAATTTAAATTTGAATCAACTGTCAAAAAACCTTCACACACACACACACACACACACACACACACACACACAAACACACACCATTAAAGAAGAAACAGGGCCATCCCCACAGCCTGGTGGTTAAGGATACCAGATCCCACATGGACAACTGCAGTTTAAATCCTGGCTCTGGTAGCTTTTAAAACCATGGCTCCTGTGCATGCATGTCCCACATCCTAAAAGGATAGAGAAACAGAGAAAAGATTACAGCATTACCAGTCCCCATTGGGAGGTCCTTTCTGTTGCAAGGGCATGTGTCCCTGGTAATTAAAAAGAAGAAGAGGAACCAGCAGATTGTGTAATGGTTATGTAGCTGGACTCCCACATAGTCGACCGCGGTTCAAGTCCCGGACCTGGCAACTTAAAACACACAGGGTGCAGATGCATGTGTGTCCAAAATCCCGAGAGGAGAATAGAGGAGAAGGGGTTGTGGTGTGGCCATCCCACTGGGGGGGGGGGTGATTTCTCGTTTTCTGTCCCTCTGTTTCTCTCTATCTCTCCAGCAGGCACACGAGCCCTATAGCAAAAATCTCTCTCTGAAAAAAAAAAAAAAAAAAAAGAAACAACATAAACACAACACAATTCAAAATATAAGAAAAGGGCTCCTCAGATGGGTCCGGCTCCTTGGTTTTGCTACTGTCTATGGAACTGTCACTCTCAAGCTTCACAGTGACTTTTATGAAGAATTCACCTGGCTTTAAAATTGTTGAAAAGATGATTCTCTGAGAAGATTCCTCATGGAAACTGGGAACTAGATATTTCAGGGCACAGGAGAAATGAAGATTTTCTACTCATAATTCAGCCTCCAGCAAGCAAAGCTAGTGTGGCAGGAGAGTTGAGCCATTCTCTGAGAAGATTCCTCATGGAAACTGGGAACTAGATATTTCAGGGCACAGGAGAAATGAAGATTTTCTACTCATAATTCAGCCTCCAGCAAGCAAAGCTAGTGTGGTAGGGAGCCCCTCTGGCCTTCTATCTCTGTCTCTGTGTCTCTGAGGTCTCTGTCTCTCTCTGCTCCTGTCTCCTCATTTTTTTTTTGGTAATTTTTCCTTTTTACGATTTTTTTAAAGGTAGAGTTTCTCTCTGGCTCTCAGCTCCATCTTTTGTTTTGTTAATAATCCCTTCTGCTCCTTTCTCCCAGGCAGGAGAGTTGAGCCATTCTCTGAGAAGATTCCTCATGGATACTGGGAACTAGTGCGGTTTTCTATTTTGTGATTTTTTTCTTTAAAAAAAAAAAAAGAAAAGCAATTATAATTTTTTATTTTTTTGTCTTTTTTTCTCTCTTTTTGTTGTTGTTTCTCTCTCTCTTTTTCATTTTCCTTTTTCTTGTCTCTTCATCCAATATCTACTGAATCTGCTGCACCAGCGATCACAACAGAACGGCAATCAGATTCTAGAACACCTCTGTCTGCTTGCTCCTGAACATTGAGGCTTAACTTCAAGAATTTGAAAGAAACACGCCATTCATCAGATGACAAGAAATCACCGTCGGATCACGAGAAATATGGGAAAACGAGAAAATACCTCTCCTCCAATGGAAAAGAGTAACTCTCCTTCATCCACAAGCAGTTCGGTGAAAGTCATGGAAATGTCTGATAAGGAATTTAGAACATTCGTAATGTCGAAGCTAACAGAGATGGAAGAAAAGAGAGATAATGAACTGCTAAAGAGAAAGGAGAAAGAAGTTGCCGAGTTCCAGGAGATGAGGAAATTCTTGCAAGATCTAAAAGAGGAATTACACACTTTACAAAAGACTCAAACGGAACTGCTAGAGATGAAGTCTATAATACAAGAAGTCAAAATCTCCCTTGAAAGTATTAAAAGCAGACTAGATCATTCAGAAAATAGAATCTCAGATGTAGAAGAGAAAATGGCTGGCTTAGAAAAGTCCACCACGAAGACTGAGAAAATGGCTCAAAAATTTGAGAATGATATGCGAGAAGTACTGGATACCATCAAACGTCCAAATATCCGGATAATTGGCATTCCAGAAGGTGAAGAGACCCATAAGGGCATTGATAATCTATTCCATGAAATCCTGCAAGAAAACTTTCCAAACCTAGAGAGGCATTCGAAGATCCAGTCCCAGGAAATACAAAGGACCCCAAATAGAATCAACCCAAGGAGATCTTCTCCAAGACACATTATAGCCAGGTTGACCAAAACCGCAGACAAACACAAGATACTAAGATTGGCAAGAGAGAAACATCAAGTTACCTACAAAGGACATCCCATCAGGCTAACAGCAGATCTCTCATCAGAAACAATGTGAGCGAGGAGAGAATGGGAAAATATATTCAAAGTGTTACGAGAGAAGCAATTTCAGCCAAGAATACTGTACCCGGCAAGATTATCTTTCAGGTGGGAAGAAAAGACAAGAACATTCTCAGATAAACAAAACCTGAAAGAATTTACCAGCACCAGACCAGATCTCCAAGAAGTTCTCAAGGGTGTGCTGTATCAAGAAAATTAAACACAGACACACGGAAATAAGAGTCCAAAAACTATGAAAGTGGCCAACTTAATCAGAGGGTCAAGTCTGGAGCTGAATACTATATCCCAGAATTTAATCAGGAAAATTGAACCAGAACAGAAGATAAAAGTACATGAGACTGATAGGTTCATGCACCTTCCATTTGAACAGAATCCTAACTTGTTTCCTGGCTTTAAGCAAAGTTCCTTGGCATTTCTTTGAGTTAAGTTAAAACTGGTTTTCTTAGTAGTAATGAGTGAACTCACCATGGAAAGTAGTTAGATTATGTAGGAAATTGTGTGATCAATGCAACGTGGGTGGGAAGGTAATGAAGGACAATTGTAGACACCGGAGGTGGTGTGAGAGGAGGGTGGGAAGGGACAGAGGGTCAGAAAGAGGGGTGGAAGTAATTCTAGGAACTAGTAATGGAAAATTTTTTGTAATGTGCATGATTGTATCACTATGCAGTGTGTACTGGATGGGAGATTGCATTTTGTATGCTGTGATGAAGCTTAGGGAAGGAATGTAAATTGAGTTACATAAAAAAAAGTTTCAGAAAAAAAATATATATCTATTCAATGACTGCAGTAGGATATGTAGCCACAGCTAGGTACTACTTTATAGGATGCGTAAAGTAAGACTTGTGTTCATGGAAATGTGGGTATCACCTGTGTTTGCTATGAGGGTATTTGGATTGATTAGGGTCTTTGGCGTTACAATAAAATGTGAGGAGAAAACAGTATAGAAAGCAAACATAGTTACCAGAGACTGTGGGAGGAGAGTGGGAGATGGCAGAGGGTAAGAGATAGAGAATCTAGGATGGGGGGAAAAAGCAAAACATACAGAAGACAAGAAATGGAAGATCATTTGCTGACATGACAATAACATGTTTGTTGATGTGCTTGATTGAGACAATATATAGTGTAATTTGGATGGAAAATCTCATTTTGTATGCTGTAATGATGTTCAGAGAATG